>VWPW01017930.1:391379-723221 GCA_013389825.1 Crypturellus undulatus | reverse complement strand
CGCCGCCTCGGGAGTGCGGACGGGGCCGCGGGAGTGGCGCCCGGGCGCTGCCCCGCTGCCGGCGCGCGGGGGGCTGCGGGCTGCTGGCTGCGGCTCCCTGTGGCGTCGGCGCGTGCCGGGATGCTGAAATAATCGCTCGGGTCCTGTTTATTAACGCGCGGTTGTCTCGGGTTAGTGAGGCCCTTCAGCCGAAAGTTTGGAGAAAGCTGCTAAATGGAGTGGCCGAGGGGGCTTTGCAGTCCGGGCAGGAACCCAGCCTGCCCCGCCGTGCTGAGTGTGATGCCGCAGAGGGGTGCGGGGTGCGGGCGGGGTAGGGGGCTGCTGCTGAGCACGGGGAGGTAGAGGGTTTGGTGCAAGTGTTGTGTCTGCATTAGAGTGCTAAAAGTGCAATTAAACTCTGCCCTTTTGTGGAACTAAACAGCATTTCATCATTATTTCTTAAGAATAATGAAGCATAATGTGGCAGCTACTGTAAATGATGGACTGCTGTATAACTCCCTTAGGAAGGGAAGAGCCCCCCCATGTAATAGATGGCAATGGGCTGATATCCCCCTACTTGGGTAGAGCACCCCTCTCTGAAGAGCTGTTCATGGAGTTTCCAATTCTGCTTTTTAGATGGGTCTCAGAGCCCTTTACACCTCCCTGCCTCCTGGTCTCTCTTCCCACCTTTGCCTCTGTTTCCTGCTCATTCCCTCCCCCTTTGGCTCCCATCACTCCTCCTGGATCAAGGCATGTGTGGGGAGGACTGTGTTCCTGAAGGGTGCCTGGGTTGGGCGGTCGGGGATCCTGGATCGCTGCAAACATGAAAAGGGCAAGCCAGCGAGACCCTTGCCATTTATTGCTGCATTAAACACTTTGAAGAACAAAACATTAATACATTTCTGAGTAACCCAAGCATTAGAAGTGTTTACTGATATTAAGGTAGCAGTAGCAAAATAATTAAATGTCAAGTGTTGGCATGGAGGTTATTAGTTTGCAATGGATGACTGCATTAGGGATGCACTTGGCGGCAACTGAGCTGGGTATAATATGATGCTTTGTTTTGATTTGTAGCATCACACAGAAATTGTTTTTATACTCTTTTCACTTTATGCAATGTTTATGGATTTTGTGTTATTTCTCTCCCCCAGTTGGAAGCATGCACGTGGGCTTTTCTGTATCTCCTTCTGCATAAGCTCCTTACCAGGCTGTCCTTTGCATTGCAATTAAATATATCTGACTACTTGTCTCCTATCTCTGCAGTCTGGTAAAGAAAGCAGTACAGTCTGGTGCAGGAGAGTGATAGCAATGAGCAGTGTGCATGAAGAGGCTTGTTTGCTCGCTCTTCTTTGTCATGACCCTACAGAATCCAGCTCTATTTGAATTAAAGTGTGCAAGCAAATTCTGTAAGTGATTCTCAGCTTTCAGAGTTTGAGAGTCTCTACCTGAGACTAGCAGGATGAAAAAGGGTTTGCAAGGCTTGAGCTCATGGGGTTTTCTTAAAGTAGTTTGACATACTAGCACTTATTTTTGGTACATTCATTTCTTCAGGGATAGAAGTAGAGATCTGGGTACTCATCCAAATCTATTTCAAATGCTCAGAATGACAGATGCAGGTTTGGGTCAGATGCAAAGCTAATGTACCTTTACAACAAGGTTTCTAATATGATAAAGTCTTAGTAGGATGTTATCCTACGAGGATATTGTTTTAGTGATTGTAATGCACATGAACATAGCTTAAACCTCTTGCCCTAAATATATCAGGAGTGCATATTTCTCTACAAAATAAAGGTATGGTAAGTGATTCTTGATACGGTAGGGTAGAGGAGGGCTAGCAGTACTTCTGATAGACGGGACCCTGAATGGGATGCTGAGATTCTCTAAAATCATTTGATTTAAAAAAAAAAAAAAAAAAAAACTTCATTAAGCAAATGCTTTCTCAGCTTATGATAAAATGCAATCCTTCAGTTATGTTTAATTGTGCTGGCTTTGTTTATATGTTACTGAACATGCTTGCAGTCTCTCTTTTTTTTTTAAGGCAACTGTAAGTAGTTGAAAGTGGAAACTAGCATAGAACAGCAAAGCATAGGTGCATGATAGTTTTTCTGCAAGAGCTTGCAGTTGCAAATGTAAACCCTTTGAAATAGTCTTTCTTCAAGAACCTGATTCTCATGAATTTTTGTGTAATTTATTCAGGTACTAGCTTAATATAAATAACATCTTAATGAGCCTGGTAACACTGGCATCTTCCTATTTCTGAGCATGCATTTGATGCTTTGCCTTCCAGAGCCTTTGGTTGTCCTGTTCATTGCCACTATGCAGGTATCATCCTGCTGTGTTGAATTTTCCATGAGGAAGCAGGAGGTGGATAGGTCAGACACTTCACCCAAGGTTACAAAGGGACTGTGGATAGAGAAAAGCATTTTATTCTAGCTGAGATATCTACCTCCAGCATCTGTAGAAATGAGTTAATCCTCATAGGCATCTGGAGTAGCAGCAGCTCTCAGGCTTCTCTTACCTGTGACATCACTTTCAGGTCAGTGTTTTTATGCAATCCTCAAAATTAGCAAAAAAAAATAAACTGAATAGTTCCTTTGGATTCTCTTCCTCCAACTAGGGATCATGACCCTTAATTTAGGCAATGATGGTGCTGCTCCTTGCATGAGCCGCAGGGCTATTCCCCGTGTTATTTATATGCCAAGAGATGAGCTTTATAATAGCTAGTGCATGGGATGCAAAGCTAGAAGCATAACTTGTTTGTTTTCTTAGCACAGCTGTGCATTTCACTTCATGGGCATAATCACCAGACACATGGAAGAGGGACAGCTTTCCTTTGCAATCATACTTAAGAAGGAAACAAACACAGGCGCTGTGCTAATTAGCTTCTGTGTTAAAGTTTACTTTTTGAATTTTAATTATTTGGTAACTTATTCAAAAAGGACCTGGCTTCCATCTTTACTATCTCTATAGGAGTGCTTAAGTCGGGGCAAAACACTAAGGCCGCTAAAGAGTCAGCCTGGAAGGAGAGTGTAGTGCCAAGAGCAGGGATGCTCCAGTAGCTCCATCGCTCCCTCCAGCGTGAGCTGTCTGCCAGGCTTTGCATGAGGTATGCAGAGATTTTTTTCAATCCAGGGCAGTGTGTATAATAATCTTCCTCGTGTTTATACTGCCAGAACAATTCAGAGAGACTGGATCAGCCCTGATGAGTTTACTTCTGCACTACAGGGTACATTAGTGTTATTGAACAGAAACTTAGATTGCACCTGGGAAAAATAAAACTTCATATTAAGCACTTCCAAGTTCAAAATTTGCTCGTAGCAGAAGTCTAGGAAGGCTCATGAGGGTTTGTGCATGGGGAAGGCAGGCAGGAGGCTGGGCACTGATAAGAAATTTAAAACTAGATTGTGCTCAAGTGCACTCAGCAGAGCAGTGTTCTCGAAACGAATGTGTTTGTTTTGAGGTACCAGACCCGTTGGGAGTCGAGATTCGTCTCATGCTCCTCTGAAAGGTTGCTGAGCTGTCATTCTGCATACAATGTGATAGTGGTGCACTAAAGAGCAACAATCCAACAATTTCTAGAATAAAATATCTGCCTGAGCATTAGTGAATTCAGATGCTGCTTGTTAAAGTATTACTAAAATTATGAGCCAGTGTTTAGACCAGGTTACTGTTTTATGGTCATACCTGAGTGTTGTTTTGGAAGTAATGCTGTAGAGACCAACAATAATATTCAATATGGGACCCAAAATAGCACTGTCCCTGCAACAAGGTGAAAGATTGAGAGCCCAAAAAAGATAATAGGTGTCTCATGTAGAAGAAAATGAGGCTTTTCTCTCCTTCAGATGATAAAAGTCTAAGAACACTGTATGTATTCTAAAAGAATTACTTTTTACCTAGGCTACCTAGTTGCAAGTTGTAAGTTGGATAGAAACAAGTTCCTAAAACCAGAATGGGCAAAAATGTTAATTGTTAGCAACAGGCTGAGTGAAATTAGAGTAAGGTATCTTGAAATGTCTTCAGCTACCCGTCCTAGATATTGATGGGTCATGCCCCAAACCCCTGAGCTGACTGAGTTACAGCTGAGTTAGAAACAATAGGGACTGTTAATATGCATCTCTTGTCAAATGACAATATATCACAGAATGGTTGAGGTTGGAAGGGCCCTCTAGAGATCATCCAGTCCCACCCCCTGCTCCAGCAGGGACACCCAGAGCACGGGGCACAGGGTGGCATCCAGGCGGGTTTGGAAGATCTCCAGAGAAGGAGACTCCACAGCCTCTCTGGGCAGCCTGTGCCAGGGCTCTGTCACCCTCATAGGAAAGAAGTTCTTCCTCACATGGAGATGGAAATTCCTGTGTTTCAACCTGTACCCATTACCCCTCGTCCTGTCACCAGTCACCACCGAGAAGAGTTTGGCCACATCTTCTTTACATTCTCCCTTCAGGTACTTACACATATTGATCAGGTCTCCCCTCAGTCTTCTCTAGGCTAAACAGGCCCAGCTCACTTTAGTCTTTCATCATAAGATAGATGCTCCAGTCCTCTAATCATCTTCATGGCCCTACGCTGGACCCTCTCTAGAAGCTTCATGTCCCTCTTGTCCCGGGGAGCCCAGAACTGTACCCAACACTCCAAGTGTGGCCTCACCAGGGCTGAGTAGAGCCCTTGACTTGCTGGCAACTATATATGTGTGCACATGTGTAACAGGTGAAGTTGTGTGCATGGCTAGCAATTATTTTAAGGTAATGATTTGGTTTAGAAAGACAAGGAACTGTATAGACTCTGCCAGATGTGCCTGCATCTTCTGCTGATGCAAGCCCTAGCGTTGCTGGGGCTCAGAGTCAATCTAATGCAAACCTCAGCACTTAGGTCTGAGTCCACTGACTTCGTGCATGTGAGTAATCCTTTAATGTCAATAGGGCCAACTGAAGAAATGAAAGCCTTGAGACTCAGTTTGGAAAATACAAGCTTTACACTCCACCAGGTCCCTGGTGGGAAGGTAGCAGTTTGCTGTATTTCACCTTTTTGGTTTTTGAGACCAGAAAGGGCTAAGTAAGATCCAAGTCACTCTCACTATAAGCTGCAGCAGCTTTAAGGTTAAACTGATTAGAGTAGAAACATAACACGGAGCCTGACAAACCCTGAGCAGTCATTGTAGCTGCTCAGCAGTTTTTAAATCAAATCACCAAAGAGCTGCCCTGTTTGATTGTTCCTGTTACATAACAGCGATGTCTCTGGGATTTTAGAGCAGCCACAAGCAACATGCCCGTTACATAAGGGATCCACGTTGCTGTAA
The DNA here is from genome assembly GCA_013389825.1 of Crypturellus undulatus. Lineage (NCBI taxonomy): Eukaryota > Metazoa > Chordata > Aves > Tinamiformes > Tinamidae > Crypturellus > Crypturellus undulatus. The sequence goes on along the minus strand of VWPW01017930.1, from coordinate 717,946 downwards.
TCTGTGCTTCCCTGCCCGTGACCCCTGGCAGCTGGGAACAGCCCGTGGGTGGAAATGAGCCGCCTGTGCTTTCCGGAGGGGCTGCCGGGACACTGCGGAGCAGAGATCCTCTGGTCTCAGGCTCTCCTGCCAGGCACACTTGCTGATTTGGCAGGTTCTCTTTTTCCTGCCAAGATACTGCAAAGAGGGGTTGAAGCAGAAATCCTGTCCTTAAAAAGCTGTCTTTCTCCTTATGGGCAGAGCTTGATCTTCCACCCTTCGTTTTAGTTTCTAAAATGTCAGCCTGCAGTCTGGTTTTCAGCTTGAAACTGAGATCATCTCATGACTTGGGCTTTGCATCTACATTTGCACTTGTGTTTGTTTAATCAAGGGTCTGACCTGACCTTCAGTCCATTTTTTAAAGGCTGCTGAAGCAGACACTCCCAAGCCTTTTTCTGCCCTGTGGGACAGGACTGCAGCCTGATGTCTATATCCGCCTCTGGGGAAAGAGCTGCAGCCAGGCACCAACCTGAGTTTAGGGGCCTCATCTCTCCCTGTAGCTTCAGTAGGGCACTAAGGCCTCTCTGGTGGCTTCATGCACTGAACATGAAGGAGATGAACTGGTGCTATGCAGCATATGGGACCATGGGGCAGAAGGGAGAAGTTAGCTCCATGTGCGTCACACTGGGTGTCTATGCAGTGAATTGACTCTTCACTCTGTAACCTGTTGTGTTGATCTGCTGTTTTGATTTAAGTGTGTAAAACAGTGTGGAATAGCATCCAAACAACTGCCCAAGGGGTGCAGGTACCTCCTTCACCCCAGCCTTCAATTCAGTCCTGGTCTAGCTTCTCCATAGGAGACCACTTTGCTCTGATAGCACTGACTGCCTCCAGTGTAATCGGAAGCTTTTGAAGAGTAAGGCAATAAAAAAAAAAATGTTGTGGGGTTGTTTGGGGGAAGCATGGAGGTAACTGCTCAGAGATCTACCTAATTAAAACTGCAGGGAAATGGAGATGGTGGTTAATGAGGCTGAACATACAACTTAATTTAACTGAGTTATTTGGAAAGAAGTAACCTGCCTTGCTGGGGAATGGAAGGTGGTGAGGAAAACAACTAGAACACATCCAGATTTTTTATTAAAACATAAGCTTCATTGAAATTAATGAAAGCTGTGTTGCTGGTTTCCTTGGGTTTTAGATTTTACCACACTTCTCTGCAGCTTGCCACAGACAGTGACCATGTATTGAATGTCACTAACACACGTTTAGAAGTGATATTTGATTAATTATGTTACCTAAAATCCTAATTATATGTTAATCTTCTAATGCATCCTGTAAGTTTTCAGTGCCTTTCTCCACATGAGATCTTTACCCTAAGGGGGAAAAAAAATGATGGTCATATCATTACCAGACTACTTTTCCCTTCAGCTGACCTTTTGCCTTTCCCTTTCCTTTCTGTGGCTCTTCCTTCTGTCAGATTTGATCTCTCCTATTACCTCCCAAATTCTCTGCTTTCTCCACAGTTGCACCCCACTTCTTACTTGCCCTAATTTCTCAATCTTATTCTTTTTTTTCATAATACAAATAAACATCATACAATTAAACATCACTGTCATAGCTGATTTCTGTGCGTGGTATTTTTAATACTGTAATCTCATGATCTGGTCATAGCCCTGCTTTAGAAGTTCTTCTAGTTTCATCTTTGGTTCTGTAGCTTATCTGTAGCTTCTTGTACTAGTAGTACAGACAGGACACTTGATAAGAACAGTCCTCCCTCTTTTTGATACTATAACTTATTCTCCTCTTCATATTTTTTTCCACAGTGATTGCATTTTCTTCCTGGCTTTTAAGGAAAGCTTCTTCTGTGTTTTCCGGAGGATCTTCCTTATCTTTTTCTCTTCCTTCCCTTAGAATTTTCCCTGGGTGGTCTCACCATGAACAAATTGAGCTAACATCCCCTTGAATAGCAATAAACTACCCTCATCTCCTCAAAATGCAGAAGGTGTTAAATAGCTGACTACCTTAATATCTATAAATAAATCAAAATCTGACTAGGTTTAATCTTGTCTTCCCACTTGTGTGCAAAAATTGAGTTTGAACACTGGCTTAGTCTAAAGATTCTTCAGAGGAAGCACAGAAAGTATGGATTTTTTGCTTCACAAAGCTGTGTATCCTCTTTCCCTACAAGTTTTGCTCTGAGAATTGGTGCATTGCTTCATTTCAGTCACTTTGAACAAGGACCAACTCACTGGAGCTGACAGGAAACTGAGACAGGACCATAATCAGAAGCACAGGATGTTTAATCTTCAGCATAGTGTTTACAAAAGATTTGATGGTGTCTGCCCTTGTTAACCTACTCTTAATTCTAATGAGTCTTTTATTTATTTTCTTTTTAAAAGGTTTCCACCTTGGGATTGTCTTCTAGGGCCAACTTCCACCAATGGAAGTAAAATTTGTTTTTCCAGCACTCTGGGTAAGTTTGTCTTTCATGTTATTGATGTCTGATTTGATTTTACTGTATTTGTAACCAAAGAACTCCTTTGCAAACAGTCTTTCATATTTATACCAGTAATATTCTAACCAACAAAAAGTGTTCTCCAATGATTCTATAAGCAATTCAGGAAAAAGGGTCTTAAAAGCAGATAATGACTCTTGTATTTGTGGAGATTTATTGAACAAATAGATGTTACTTTTCCTACATTTCTTCAGCTCTGCTGGTAGGTACAGTATATGTTGAATATGTATGGTATATTGTTTGATATGAATGTTGAAACTTAATCTAGTTATTTCCTTTGTATTGTGTGTAGGCTTCCTAGAATATCAAGGGTATTTGAGATCTATCCCAATATTTGATTATGGTTTCTTATGCTTGGGATGGAGGGGAGAATGTAGTCCTCCTGCTGGCCAGGAGATGATTGCCATGGCTCCAGGTAAAACCATGTGTGTGCTGCGGTGCAACAAGGCTATGTGCACTGTTGTGAAGAGTAACGGTGCCTGCTGACGCTTCCAGGAGGTCAGTGACAGCAATGTTGACAAGTCGTGGAGCAGTATTAGCCTGGATGGGGTCTACCAGCTCTCTCATTCATCGTACCTGCCAATAATGTGCTGAATGTGGTCCCAAAGCCTCAAATGACTCAAGAAAATGGAGATGGAGCAGCAAGGCTTTGGTGAGAGGCTGCTCTCTGGGCTACTCCCAGACCTGTGCCATCTGTGTTTAGGGTGGCAAGGGAAGCTGCAGGCTGTATCTTCCCTGTCTTCCTCTCACAGCCTCCAGGCAGGCTGTCTGGATATCCCTGACACTGGCCCAGCCAGAGGGCCCCAGGCTGGCAGAACAAGGGTTGAGCCCTGAGTCAAGCCTTGAGACACCTTCTCTGTGATGACCAGGTTGCAGTGGAACTGTGGCATATTGTATGGACAATATGCCACAGTAGTGGAACAGCTGTGGTCTGACTTGCATTGTGCCCAGTTTTGCAGCAAGCTCTGGACTTCCCCATGCCTTGATGGGTGATCCTGAAGGGTGCTTAACCAAATTCCTGCTTGTTATGTCCCACTCTGAGTAACATGAATGGTGGAGTGAGAAACAGTGTATGCTTAGTGCATGGCTCACTGCTTCTCCTGGGACTAGCTCTCATCCGTCCCTTAAAGTGCCTGACTGGAGAAGATCTGGTGATGCCCAGACTGAGTGTCTCCAACAGGGCTCGGAGCCACCTGAAGGAGACATCCTATTGGTGTAACCCTATTATCTGAGGACTTTGTGCGGACAGATGCCTTTGGCAGAGCTCTACCATATGGTCTTACAGGATCTTGAGGAGAAATGTCCCACCTCTGCTTAAGTCGAAAGCTGTTTCTCTGGCAACAGAAGCACTCAAATGTGTTTGGCTTTCACATGGGTGACTGAACTGATCTGCTACTGTCTTCTGGGCAGCAAATATACCCTAGTTCCAATCCTGAAGCAGTCAGGTGGATGAATGCTGACAGGGAAATCCCATACTTACGGATATATGGGTGATGTGCTCCAGCACTCCCTTGCTGGCTATAGAAGGAAGGAAGATCTCGCATATCCCTCTTTTGTCTGAGGGGAATCATGTGCAGCACTGAGTCATGCAAAGGATGTACTAAAGTGCCCACTACTGCCTTCTATGGATTTTAACGTGTACAAATGACTTCTGGTTTCAAAGCAGTTGTAACTGTCTGCCCTCTCCTTAGTGAGGCTGTAACTCTGACTCAACTGGGGAAGGTAAGGCCGCATGACTCTATGCGGAAGACTTGATTTTTTAGACTTTCCAAAAGATACTGGAGCACAAAAAGAATGATCCTATTTAGTTGTTCCATTGCTGTGAATGGGACTACATCCAAGATGGGGCCTAGAACAGGGAATTTCTCTACAGAGCTGAAAGAAAACACAAATAACTTGATAGGTGAGAAATACCGAAGAATCCTGTTGAGTGTTTTTTATATATAATTCATATACATAAATATGTGTCAGAATTTCCCAGTTTGGTTCAGGACACTCTTGGTCCATGGTTATGGACTGTAAAATTACATTTTCTGAATATTGATACAGTTTAACTCTGATTTAGTATTCTCTAATCTTATTTAAATCAGATAAGACTAGGAGGGAAAAAACAGAGGAAGTGATTTCTCAGTAGTCTTCTCCAAAATATAACATTAAACCTTCTCCTTCCATTAAGTATGTTAATCTGTTAGATATTGATTAACTGTTCACTATTCTCACGTATTATATGAACTAATGCACTCCTGATTTTTCAAGGAAGGCCTGTGAAGAATGAAGTTTGAGGCTTTTGACTTCTTAGTCATAGAATGACTAGAAATCAAAGGCCATCAGCCGACAAAGCTTTGGGAGTCTTTGAAATGAGTTTGCCATATAAAATAAGATTAAGAATATTCAGCTTTTGAGAAGATGTGAGGAAAAAATTGGGCTAAACCAGTCAACTTTTAAAGTGGAAATCTATGCCAGGAATAGATGTCAAATAGAGTAAGAAACACAGGCAACTATCTTGGGATGTGAATGGTTACTGCAAAGCTGGGAGAGTAGTTGTTTCCTGGCCTATTTCAGAGCTGTATGCAAGAACTGGGTATCTTATTTTGAACAGGCAGAACGGAATGTGTTTAGAAGAGACTGACTTTCATTTTTATTATGCAGATCATAGAGAAAAATAAGGGAAGATGATGTTCATTTTTCATGTATAGACTGAAGTATAGCCGTGTTCAAGTTACGTTTATGCAAAGTTATATGTATTACTGTCACAGCTGTACATGACTGGAGAGGCTCTGATATATCACTGAAAAATACTATTCTGAAGGCATTATTTTAAAAATGTCTCCTAAGGAGTAGATCAAAGTGGTCTACCTGGAAAGATCTGGATCAAATGTTCAAAACTGTCCTCTATTCTTATGAAAATAGCTAGTAAAATGGCTCAAAGAAATATTTTTTACTACTCTAATCTAAAAGGAGAAATTAAAGGAAGCAGCTTGACATTTTTTAAAGTTACTTAGTTATTTAACACTGGATTAGGGTTGAAATCCCATAGAAAGTCTCAAGACATATCATGCTGCATCAGATGGATTAAGCATGATTCAATTTATTGCATTAAATTCCAGAGGGTTTAATAATGTCTGGGTCATTGTTTCCTAGACTTACAAATTTATATAAGGCCAGGGAGGACCACATGAATATGTATTGATTTTTTTGCCTGCTTAGGGCAGCACAAAGCAGCACAGGGTATATCAGCACTAGTCCCTTAATTTCTGCTCTGCATATTTTCCTGAAAAAGACCAAAGTGTCAGTGTAAAGATTATTAGTAATAGAGACTTTACAATGTCACAGGTAAACTGTGTGAGTAATGACCCTTGTTTCAGGCAGTCTGATTCCACCTTCACTTCCAAATATTACCAGCATTTCCATTCCGCTGGGTCGACAAAGTATCTGATGTTCAAGATGCTGATTCTCTATCTACTTGCTTATAAAACACATTCACTGTGACCTATGTTGATGAAATATGGGGAATCTCTTTAACTAGGATGTTGTGTATAGCATGGCTTTAATTTGATGTATATAATGTGAAATTAGGAATAGAAGTATGTCATGTTAGTGTAGTAACCATTATCAAATGGTGCTGTAATTGCATACAAATGATCAGATTTACATGGCCAGGCCTATTTTCCATAATGCAGTGTTGATTGGCATTAATTATGCTGCTGTCTTTCAATGCCTTATTGATTGGGTCCCACGGTAACCTTTCCCTGATGCTGCTTACTACTGATGTCAGTCTCACTATTCTGTCGTTGCCTAGGTCATCCCACTTACCCTTTTAATATTGATCCGGCATTAACACTGGTAGTCACCAGGAACTTCTCCAGTGTTTGTATGTTTGTTACAAGCTAGCATTGGCAATTCAGGACACATTACTGATATATCTGCCTTCTACTCTTGAGTGCAAGGTTTTTAACTTGGACTTTAAAATAAAGTTTCTTCTATTACTGCTGACATAGAAGTTATTTCATTACCACTGTTTTTTGAATATAGCATCTTGCATTTCTCTGAATACAGAATAGGAGTAGTTTACAAATCTATTGGCATTTTCTATTATTTTTGATTTTTATCTGCTGTAGCTAACTATTGAAGTTGTATCTTGGCATTCACATTTTTTTTGCTGTATTTGGGAAGGTGTTCCTATTGCAATAAGTCTCACTGCAGCTTTCAGCTTTTCTCAATGTTTCTTTTTTTTTGGCCCATCTCTTGCTTGCATTTCTGCACTGTTAATTTGTATTCATTGCTACCAGTGTCTTCATTTTCCATCTGTTATATACTGTGGGTTTGTTTTACAGGTTTCTCTGCTACTGTTGCTGTCCTTAGCCAGGATTTTTTAACAAGAAAAAGCATCTTTTCATTACTGTAGCAAACTGATTTTCTTTGGCATGTAATAAAGTATTCTTAAGCAGATCCTTTTTAATACATTTTTGTATGTTACTGTCTCTTCCTGCTTAGTTTTACTTGTGATTGTTTTCATCTTTAAGATTTTTTTTCTAAAATATGTGAACAATCAAACAGAATGCTGCTTAAGACTGTATTTTGTTTACCCCATTGCAAAATAAATTAGAGCATTATATTTTGCCCAGAGTCAGTTATAGAATTTTAATTAAATGGTTCAACTCTGTCCAATAGAATGAGGTTAGATATAGAATTAGAGTGCACTTTGCTACTTCTGTGTTTAGAAAGAATAAAACTTCTAGAACTTCCCAAAGTGTCTTAATGTTTGTGGTTCTTCCAGAACAGTTTTCTGCCAAAATAAAATTGTCTGGCATTTTTTTCTAAGGATAAGTGTCAGAACACCTTATTGTCTTCTCTTTCCTCACTTTATGGTTTTTTGCCTGACCCCAGCCAGTCTCATCTTGTGACTTGCAAATATTCCAGGTTCTACTTTTCTCTTTGTACATGATGATGTTTATGGCATCACCTCTTTTTTCACTCTATTTCTCCTAAAAAGTGCAACAAACTTTAGTATTGACTTTTACCACATAGGTTTTTAAACTTGGTTACTTTAATGGAACTAATTTTTTTTTTAAAGGACATTGGGAGGGGCAAAAACCCCAAGCAATTTAAGCTACTGAAAAGGTGAGCCCAGTCAATACAGTTTTAAGACAGGGTTCAGTGAAACAAATTACATCTTTCTAAGGAAGTTATTCAATTATGAGCAATACTAGTGAAAACATTGCTTTCTATTTCTTGTTCTGTAACACTCAACTTGTGTAAGTTTTGACAGCTATTTATGCTGAGATGGAGAGACTGCTGGCTGTCGGTCAGGCCTCTGCAGTCTGCAGATGTTGATCCATATGGTCATGGAGAGCAGACAAGGTGGACTTCACAAGCGGCTTTCAGCATGTGACTGGCTTTGGGGATGACCATATAATAACTAAGGTGAAAAATTATAACAGAAGTCAGAAGCTAATGTATTTTCCCTCTTGTCTTGCCTTGTGATAATGGGACTTAACTAGAAGTCTTATCAAATGGCTGTTACTCAGGTAACTGACAGTACAAAATCCAGCTTCTTGTACTGCTTGAAATAAGAGACTTAATATGTGGTGTTCGTCTTGCCAGGATTGGATTCATGCATATTTAGCTTGGATTGAAGGAGCTTTATGGGCAGGAGATGGTTTGAATGAGATGACCATATCCAGATGTTTAAGAAATCCACCTAGCCCAGTATTATACTGTGTTCAGCACTGATATTTGGGTGACTGAGTATCTTCAACAGAGAACTTATGGAATAATTCGAGTGTATTTGGAGAGATTGGAGAGGAAATAAGGTTCCCGGTGTGTAATTGCACTGTTTCTATAGGGCAGCATGCCAGCTACACCTCAGACCACAGAACAGGAATCACCTTGTAAATGTGGTGGGACAGGAACATTTCATTCTCCAGGCTGTGTGGCTTAGTTTTGAGGCATCCTACTCCATAGCACTGTTTCAGTACAGGAGAGAAGTTATCTAAAACAAAGGATATAGATCAGGGCTAAAAACAAATGATCAGTCTGCAATGACAAAGAGCTTCATAAACTCACCAGTCCCTATAAGTAAAGTTACTTGCAAAGAATCTTCTGATATGTTAATTATGTTATTCATACTGCTTTTCTGAATTTCAAAACAAAGTGTGACCTTGATTTCAAAGTAAAAGTGCATGAAAGCATTCTGTACTTATTTTTTCATAATTAATCATGTATAAGCCAATTTTCTGGCAAAACAGATAAATGAGATGTCAGGGGATATTTGTTTGTAAATACGTTGCTTCAAGATGTTAGCATAATTTGTATCTTAGCTTAAAATGCAGCACTTCATTTGCACTGTAGAATGACAGTGCAGCATAAAATATATGCTCTACTTATGATATGAAGTATATTGCAATTCAGTATATTCATTTTTAGCTATTGTAGTGTGGGCCCCAAAATGCACTAGTATCTTCCTTCCCCCTCCTTTCCCTATGGGCAGAGGGAAGTTTTATTCCTCCTCAGATCTTTGCTGGTCACACTGGTATGCTTCAGATAGCACAGCTCTGTAAACGGCAATCGTTGCAGGACTACAGTGAAGCAACTATCAAAAGAGTAGTTCAAAGGCTGCTGCTCAAACCCAGAAGCGCCAAAGCAACCTCTCCTCTGAGCACTGGGGAGGTCCTGAACCTCCCTTGCAGTTTTGTTAATGCAGGTCCAGGGATGATGCAGAACGCGGTGTTTGGGTTTTTTCTACCCTCCCCAAAACATCCCCGCATTTCTTCAAAAGCGATGACGAGCTTGCACTGCGTGCTGGGCTATCGGGGATGACCATCCTGCTTGGACAGGTACGTTTCAGCTCCTGCCAGCTTGCGTGGGTTGACTTACTGAGGGGACTTGGTTTCCCACCCAGGGAGATCTTTGCTTGTAGAAATCTCAGAGGCAGAAACCCACCCCAAAACCACATGAGAACTGACTGAAAAAATCCACAAGATGCATATGCGTAATTCTGAGCAGTGAAGTTAAGGCTGGCAGCTGATGAGGGGTTCATTATTATAAGTACCTCTCGTAATAGGATTTCCTCAATTCTACTGTGAAGTGTTGCAGGACAGTATTAAAAATCATGATTTAATAGCTTGCTTCAGTTGTCTCCTTACCTCTAGCAAGTCCTGGAGTTTGGTATCCTTTCTTTGCATAGCACTCTAATAGGTTTCAGCGTTAGGCTGCTCTTGGTGCATAAACGAGTATGATTAGTTTGATTCTTTCAGGCTTTCCCGCTAAGCTGCCAGGTAGTGGGGGATATAACTTGGATGAGGGAAAACAGTATAGACTTTCTCAGTGAACCAGTTTGAAAGAGTTTTTTTCCTCAAATGTGGAGTCTCACATAGAAGCCATGTGATTAAAAGCCTATGGGGAATGAAGAGTAGAGATGGTTTTAAGAAAGATCAAGGGACTCAATGCAATTTTTCTGCAGATGATAATTAAAGAAACAGCATCCTCATTAGCATAATACACTAAATGATAAAAAGAATTGGACAGATGCCTAATCTTGAAATGCTGCTTAATTTACAAGTACACATTTTGAAAAGAAAGCAATTGAGGTCTGTTCTCTAGCTGTCTGAATCATCCAAGCCACTTATATAACTTTACTTTTTTGTGTGTCTTTTGTCTCTGAAGCAGTAAGATACATACTCTAGGATACTACCCTTACAAAGACTGCTGTATGTACAGGTAATAGTACTGTACGTGACTATACAGTAATTAAAAAGTCTGTATTTTTTAAAAAACCTGGATGACTGCCAGACAGAACTATATGTTCAAGTAGAGATTTATCATTGTGGCCATATATGATTGCAAAGGCAGCTGCCATGTCAAAATGAAATACTAATTTCTTTGAGTTTTTCATCTATCTAGAAAATGGGGGATCACAGAAATATTTTTGAAAACTCTACCATTTTTTTGAGAATAGCTTAATTCTTAGAGGGAGAAAATAGCTCTCTGATTTTAATAACATTTTTGAATCAAATGTAGCAAGGAAAAACAGATGGCAGCATCCACACTGAGGTGTCCACAGCATATTCTGTTCCTGTCAGATAAAAGCTAGTGGAGCAGTGTTTTCAATTTCACTTGAAATAGCTTAGTTCTCTTCCTTACCATCATATTTATAGGGGGTTTTGAAGCAAGCCAAAATCTCATGCAGTCTCAGTGCAGTTGTCACTTGCAACCAAGAAGGTGCATCAGGTCTCAAGACTTAAGGCTATGTGGTATGGAGGGAACTGCTTACACTGCTCCGGGTGCCCTGCTCTAGCCCAAGTCTTGCCTCAGCACTTGGTTCTTGGTCTCTTCTAGTGCCCATATGTAGTAGCGCCCTGTATGGCACAACTACGTCTTCTGGTGTTTTTATGTGCCAGAGCACCTTTTGCAGTGGAAACTGAGCCTGTCTGCTGCTTCAGGGTCAGCATGTTGGAGTGCTAAAGCTTGCCAGGCTGGTGATGGAAAGATGGGCCTTGTGTGCTATAAAAGCCTGATTCAGTCTTGTCCATGCTGCTCCTGAGGGTGGTCCCAGTGTGAATGGTCCCCTAAAGAAAACTGGAGATTGCTAGACTGTTTATAGAAGGATTTTAATACCATAATTAAATGACAGTCCTTGCTTTGTCCAGCAGTGATGGAGTGTACCACTTTTTTTAGTGGTGAAAATGACTTCTCAGTGGGAACTGAGTTGAATTACTGAGTTTTGAATTATTCTACTTACAGCCCCAAAGCAAGGTAGAAGTTGACTAAAAATGAATACTAGAGACGTTATTCTCAAATCCTAAACCTTTTTTCAGCTAGAATGCTGGACAACTTTGTGAAAGGGTGGTGGCAGCTGTGCTGCACTATTCTCCCTCTTAATTTTACACATTTTGATTAATACAAATCACCAATTGATATTGAGTACAAATTTTAAATTAATATTGGATAATTAAAATCTCTAGCAGATGATTAGGTTGACAACCACATTGAACTCCAGGAAGCTTGAGACTTTATGCCCCCTGTTGGGTAAAGCTGTGTTGGGTGTTAGGTGTTCCTCCGTTCCCTTGGTTTTAATAAGTTTGTGTTCAGCATTAAGACTGTTAGTAATCAGGATGGATGATTTTACATTTTGGAGTAAATGCTAATAGTGTACAGAAGATGATATAGTGGAAGGCTGTTCAGTTTTCATCTTAAACTTTGAAGTAATTTCATGTCAAAGGACCCATTTATTTTATTTTTCTAGTGTCAGGCTAAACCTGATCCTTTTATACCCTGCTAGTCTCTTGTACTGAAGTGATAGCTGCAGTACTGGGGAATACTGAAATATAAAAGGCAGGACTATTGATCCTGTTGACATGTTTATATAGATTTCCACATAAGGCTTTGAACTTGATAGTTTTGAACTGTGAAGTTAGTACATGCTGATCATCAGCTAGGATGTGTATTCTGGACAAATCACTGCCTCATTCAGATCTGTAGCTGCGACAAGTTATTAATACTAGAATATGTGCATTGATATTTTTAGCTGGTCTGATTGCAGTTAGTCCTACAGCTACACAGACTCTTTTATTTCACTCCTTAGGACTTTGTAGACTTTCTCAAGGCTTTCTTCAGGCATCCACATTCATGGTTTATTGTCTGAGTAGTCTGAATTGGCTGTGCAGTGACAGACATCTGGAGACCTTCCTCGTCTAGGAATATGCTATAGCCCTCTGCCTCTCCAGAGCTGGGAAGTGGTGGGAGCGTGCCCCTAGGCTTGGGTTGAGTCATTCCCCAAACTGCTGCTTTTGGTCTTGCTCATGTTCAAAGAGACGACTACGCCTTGCGTGTGTGATAAGGACGAAGATCAAACCAGTTTCCTGACCATTCTGGTCTTGCAGTGGTTTTATCTTTCACAGAATATCTGAGGCTGCAAGGGCCCTCCGGAGATCTAGTCTAACTACTCTCCTCAAGCACACTGTAACAATATTAGTTCATGGTTTCATCACACTTTCATGTGGATCTCTTGATATTTAATGAATTGTCCTTAATGCCTCTTGCACGCATGTTATGTATATAGCTTTCATTTATATGGTATGTTGTGCATATATACATACATGTATATGCACACAAGTTTTTCTCATCTCTTCAACCTGAGCTTTTTAAAAGTAGAACTAACAATTGACAAGTGCAACTTAATGTATTTTTTGTTATGAGTTTTTGAAGGAGGGAGAATGAATTATGATTTATTGAACTAGTTGTTTTTTCAGCATTGAATTTGTTCTAGTTATCCTTGCTTTCATGTTTTTTGCAGATAAGCGTGAACATGGTTACTTTTCCCCATGGAAGTAAATGGGATTATAACCTGACCTTTATGTACATACGTATTTTTCTAGCATTAATATAATCCTTGTGAGATTTTTATCTGTATACATTTGGGCTAAGTAGCTAGGAGCTTCTCAAAAGAAATCCCAGCAATGATCCTTTCCTTCTTCCCATATTAGTTTTTTTCTGCTCCTATCCGTGATGTCTTAATTCATATTACATCATTGAATACTGGCATGCAGTCATTATATTTTGATTTTCTGGAGAGAAAAGAATAAAACCTTGACAGGTTTAACTTTATTCTGAACACTGTCCATTCGAATACTTCTGCTGGAATGAACCATCATCACGTATAAACTTGTCTCTGAAGGAGTGTGTCAGGCTGCTGCTTGTTTAAAAGAATTTAAGGAGAGAAAGAAGGGCTCTCCACTGGCATAAAAGGCCTTTCAAGAACTGTAGAAAACTGGTAGTCTGTTCTCAGTTTTCAGATTTACAATAGCATTCTCCTGTTCTCTGCCCCAATACAGATTTTTGCTTTTTCCTGTAAACTTCAGTAGTTTCACAGAATCCCAGAATGGTTGAGGTTGGAAGGGACCTGTAGAGATCATGTAGTCCAATCCCCTGCACGGGGCACAGGGTGGCATCCAGGCGGGTTTGGAAGATCTCCAGAGAAGGAGACTCCACAAGGAGCCTCTCTGGGCAGCCTGTGCCAGGGCTCTGTCACCCTCACAGGGAAGAAGTTCTTCCTCATATGGACATGGAACTTCCTGTGGTTCAACTTGTACCCATTCCCCCTTGTTCTGTCACTGGCCAACACTGAGAAGAGTTTGGCCCCATTCTCCCTACCTTCTCCCCCTCAGATATTTGTACAGAGGGGATAAAAACCCCTCTGCCTTCTCTTCTCCAGGCTAAACAGGCCTAACTTGCTTAGTTTTTCCTCAGAAGATAGATGTTCTACTCCCTTAATTATCTTCATTGCTCTATTTGACTTGTATTTAAACTGCTGTTTCTATGGAGCCAAAAGAATGTTGTTTCAATAACAAGCAGAAGCAAAATAGTAGTTCCATTTCTGAATATGGAAAAAGATCAAAAGTACACCTAGAACTTCACTACAGAATAATCTCCTAAGTACTTGTGAAGAACATATTTGGATATTAGTAGGTGTTTGTTAATGATCTTCTGAACAGAAGAAACTTGATTGTAGGTATGTATCTTGTTTCTAAATGTATGTTTTCCTCAGCTTTTACTGTTAAGACTAATAAAAATATTTCATATTTAGAGGTATCATATATTTACTTTGTGCTACTTCTAGATTAAAGTTAAATACATGAAACCTGTCACAGCTTTTAAAAGAAAACCTACATTATTCTATTTCTGAATGCATTCATTATTCTATTTTGAATTCTTTGAATGCATGTTCTACTCATACTAAATTTCAAAGAATACTTTGCTAAAATTTTCCCAGCTATTGGCTTGGCATTTGCTGATTCCCATGTAGTTCTCTAATAAGATATAAATTAGAACTCTGGGGACTACTGATAAGATTCAGTGAAGATGATGAAACTTTGAAGGATAGGAGAGAGATTGCATTCCTAATATTGCAAGTGGTAGTATAATGAAGTGGAGGAATGTTTGAAGAGGTAGGTGAAGGAACTTGAACTGTCTTCTCACATCAAACGACCCTAAAGAACTCTGTTCTGTGTTGCAGAAATGACACATTGCTGTGATGATCAGTGCAATGATAGGCTTGTCACTGTCCCACTGGGGCTCCTGAGTCGCAGGTCGTGTGCTCCTGTCTGTCCTGGTGGATCCGGCCTGGCTGCAATACATCACTGCTTGGCTGGCTAAACGGGAAGGCCGAATTCTGGAAAATGTCCTGTTGGCAAAGCTTTCACTGCTTACAAGCAAAACAAAATATAGTGAATCCTGTATAGTTTCATACAGAGATGAGCTGCAAAAAAAACCAAAGCAAACTTTAATGTTGTTAAAATGAATATCTGAAACTGTATTTGTAGTGGTAGAATAATAATTATGAAAATCTAGATATAAGTAAGATTTGAAGAGAAGTAAAGGGATTTTTATAATGAAAGAAAGAAATTGTTTTCATAAAAATGACTATTTCTTTCCCTCTGCCTGCTTGGCTGTTTATTAGTCTTTTCAGACTTTGCCACATTTGACATACTATGCTTTATGTCTGCCTGCTTTTCTTGGAAAAAGTAAATATTTTCAGATTCTCATTCCTATTGAGAAAATTCTTGGGAAAAACATTATACTTGGAAACACAGTGACTCTTGCTCAGTCAAGCTTTGAAGTCCATGCTCTCCTCTCCATGCCCTCTCTGGGGCAGCAGGTCTTTGTTCCTGGCAGGGACTGACCTGGTTTTACCACACTCTGTTGAAGCCACCACTGCTGGGTCAGCATCCTGCAAGACTACCTTTTTAATCCTGACCTGCCTCATCTGGCCTCACATGCCCATGTCATGCCAAAGAGCATCTTAGGCTCTTTCTGATACCTCTCCATGAACAGCTTGTTTGTATTTAAGTGTTCTTTTTTTTTTCTCATGTGTTTTCCTCAGTTTGCTGCCCTAACCAGAGTGGAAAGCGCAGTTGACTACCTCCTGTCTGCTGTTGCAGCCCAGATATTGCTTGCAATCCATCCCACTTTAAATACTGTTATTTCTCCCAGCCTATCTGCTCTTCTGCTCTCACATCCTTTGCTGGTTTCTCAGTGGCCAAGGAAAGGCTTATCAGTTTTGAAAAACCTGCATCTTCACCTGCTTTTCTATGCTTGCTCCAATGCTATTCTTGGCCAGTGTTGTCAGACTCATCAGTCACTTTTCTGTGCCTTTTGCAGCATTTTATTCTAACTTTGTCTATAGATGGGAAGCTAATAGAAAGCTTTGCTGTGGTATAAGCTCTCTGATGTTCCGTAACATTAGGTCAGTTTTAATCCTGGTTTTCTAATTCTGCAGAAACTAGCAAGAATATTAGAAAATTGAGTTTTCTGCCCTCTGACACAGATATATTCTGCTAATAGTTATTCTTTTTTTCAAAAGAGGGAATCATTTGTCAAGTGAACTCTCAAGATTGACTTCAGGGTTTTGGATTTTCATGATTAAAGATAGCATAACAGAATATTTGCAATGAATATATAAGCAGACTACTTGGGCCTTGAATGTCCTCACACTTCAGATGGCAACAGCTCTAGCAACTTAAAATGATTTTTTTTTTTTTTACACCTGAATTATACAGCACTCAGTTATGGGCATTTGATTTAGAAGGATATTTTATTTATCGCTTAGAAATAATGTGCTTTAATGTGTGGTGCCTGAAGCAGGATGGCATTATCATTGGGAAATGGGACTTATGTGCTTACTGATGTGACCTGTATTTCTTTCTGATCCTTAATGCTCTGGAATGGAAAACTATGGAAGTCCAATTGTGTGAAGGAAGGATGTTTCAGCAATCAGTCTTCCTTAAGTCAACTACCAGCAACAGTAACCTCTTGGCTGGAACAGGTTCAGCCAACTATTTGTGTGGTTACTTGGTTATTTTGGTTTATGCCCATTTAAATCCTATTACTGTATTTCTGGAGAAGAATGGGCAACTTCATTTTGATGAGATTTTTATAACGAGCCTCAGTTCAGTCTCAGTTTAATTTCCCTAACCATTCGGGTGAATCTAACTACACTTCTGGCTCTGCCAGGGTTTGCTGGCTCTTCCTACCTCGTGTCTTTTAGGATTGGTCATTGGACATCCTACCAGAACTATCATTTTCTCAATTATCTAAAAATGTTGTGGATATCACACCTTCATCAGATCATATGGAGAATCCCCTCCTCATGTGTTTACAAGTTGCATAAAAATGTTGCCCTCATGGGATAAAGCCATTAGGTCTCCATTTTACTGTACTGAGAACCATCTGTGCCCTCAGGCCATAACTGGGACAAATCTTAATATTCCATTTCAAATTAATATGCTGTAAATTTTATTTTTGTAGACATTGTTAAAGAGATTTGGATTAAATTGTTTGATTTTAGAAGTCTAAATGTATGAAATAAAATACAACTGTAACAAAACTGATCTATACCATATTCCTGGAACACAGACTTTTGAGGTGCTGCAATTATAAAAGCTGTGGTCCTTACATGAACCAAGGTAAGGATTACTGGCAGCACTTCTGAAAAATGCTGACTTAAGTCAGCAGGAAGGACTGGAAAAAGATGCTGCAGGACATAATGGGTTTGATACTCTCTGAATCCTGCCTCTTAGCTGGTTGGTTATACATGCTTTGAGGAGTAAGGAGGGTGCTGCTGGCTGTCTTTGCCCCTGTTTCCTGAACACCTGGAAGTCGCAGCAGTGACCCAGCAGAGCTGTGGCTGCATCTAGCCCGCCAAGTGATCGGTCACCTCAGGGGAGCTGCTGTCTCCATACAGCAGGGTGGGGTAGGGCAAGACAGGTTCCTCTCTGGTTTTAACTGTGCCAGGCAGCTGTGAATAGCTACTGTTCACTAAATAAAAAGGTTCTTGGCACAAATGTTGGACCTCTCTGTTTAGTCTGCAAGCCTTCTACCAGGTTCCTTTTTCTTTATTCAAACCTACACTCAGTAGTGGAAGAAGAGTCTGTCTTTCTTTCGGGAGAGCAATTAAGCATGTGGACATTGTCACTGAAGTAAGGTGGGATAGCTTATACAACCTCTTCCTGTAGCTGTAACAAAAGAAAATTTGCCTTGAGAAAAGTTCGGATGTCAGAGATCTCTTATTCTCCTGAGAATAATTTCATCTCTGACCAAACTGCCTTTTGCTGCTTTTTACTACTTATAGTCTTAAGAGTTTGCCTCAGTACAGCTCCTCTGAGAGGCCAGAGAATTGCTTGGGACACACCAAACAGTGAATACAAAATCATCTGTTATTAAAGATCAGTGATAAGCAG
This sequence comes from Crypturellus undulatus, assembly GCA_013389825.1. Taxonomy (NCBI): domain Eukaryota; kingdom Metazoa; phylum Chordata; class Aves; order Tinamiformes; family Tinamidae; genus Crypturellus; species Crypturellus undulatus. The sequence continues at coordinate 700,216 of VWPW01017930.1, read as the reverse complement.
AGCCTTGCTCTGTGTGCTACACTACTTGTAGTTAAGACATCTTATTAGCAGGGTCCCTTTCCAGCTGTATGAATGCTTATTTACACACCCCTAGCTCTCCTCACTCCTAATGGGTCACACAGCAGATCATTCTCCCTTTGCAGATTGCAGGAGGGTGTTCTGAATGACATACACCATTACACAGGTGCTGGCCCTTTCTGCAAAGAACTGTGCAGAAATAACATTAATATCTGGTCTCACAAACTGAGCTTTGCTCATTTTTAACTGTTAAGCTTTGAGTGTCTCTGGATGCAATAACAAGCTGTAGAAGGTGTACAGAGTCAAATGAAGCCTATTACTATGCCTCAGGTCTGACATAGCCAATTTAACCTAACTGTGCAAGAGATCTCTTTGCAGATTCAACTAAATCTTAAACTAGGAAAGTAGTGATATGATCAGTACAGTATCACATGTCATTTAAATTGGTACAAACCTTAATTCTTTCTGTTTCCCTACACTTATTTTTCTAGGTCCTGCCTTATATATTTAAAGGTGGAATTAATGTAGAGGGAAGTAAGTTTCCATGAAAGCCATGTGGCCAACAGGACACTGAGAGAATTATTGAGAATAAATTTTAGGAATTCATCAATATCAAAGTGTTTGGTCACTTCTTTCCAGATGGCTCTAAGGAGAATGGCTTCTGCAAGAAGTAAACTTGAAGGTGGAAGGACAAAGTTATCGGGGTAGGAAGGGTGGTTTAAAGATAAGTGGAAATACATAAAGGAAGATATGGGGGAAAAATAAAGTTAGATGAAAGAGGCTAAAGGGATAGTTAGGTATGAAAACCAAAGGGATGCTCAGGGAGACTTGGAGGAATGAAGAGAAAGTAAAATCCAAGAACACAATGAGAGCTTTCAATAAGGGAAGTGAAATGATCTGTGGGATGATAGAAATAGGTACGACCTAATACAGGCTTTATCTGAGTGGGGTATATCATGGTTTCAGAACAGAGCCGGAGGGCATCACAAGACATCTTTTTTCACTCCTTTCCCCAGGGCACAATCATGTGCATGCTTTAAAATTTTGCTGACCCATTTTCATGTGCACTGGAGAGAATGCAAACCGCTCATTAATTGCATGGGTACTCTTTTAGACTGGCTCTGCTCAGGCATCTGGAAATATTTAATTGATACTAAGCATGGCTGAAGGTTGAATCCAGGTACTCTTAATAGTCTCTTCAATACAAATAAGTTGGTAAGTAGCTATATATGTGCATCAAATACTAGTATCAAATGGGCAAATCAGTCCTCCAGGAGAAAACTTCTCGGTGTTGCTGGATTTAAGTTATCTTTAACAGCACTATCAATGATCTTACGTGTTGCTTGGTTGAAGGGCATTGTTTTTTAGAATCTTCAGAATTAGCAGTGAAAGTTAGAGAAAAGGCTTGATTAGTAATTGTAGCACCTCTCTGTGTTTAGAGATTTTGGGTCTCACCAGATGTTAGTGATGGGATACATTATCTTCTGGCAGGTCACTTAACACCTCTGTGCTTTTATTCCCTGTGCACTGTATTATTCTTAAAGCTGTAGCTAGAACAAAAAGGCTCATGCTTTTAGATGAAAGTTTTTATGCAGAGTTACCAATACTTAGAAAGATTTGTGGTGTACTGCATGTGCTATAATGTCTAAATAAACATATCAACAAAGATAAGAGTGGGAAGAGTAGCTCTTTCTGAATTGACTTGGAAAGCTTCCACTGTGCCAAACCAGTTTTAGAAAACCTCTTTTGAGTACTGAGAGCTCCAGTTCTCCTTGCCAGACTGGAACAATCTATAGCATTACCAATTTGGATTTCCCAATTTTTGCAGGGAAAAACTCCCTTTCACATAACAGGTATAACTGTAGCATTCACTGTGGTGTGTATGTGAAGTCATGCACGCTAAAAATCAGTAAAAGATACACAAAAAGGTTTTATGGATATGGATTTCGGGACTCCAGAAATATGTTAGTGGTCACAACGCCAGCAGCAGAACTAATGAACCTTGTTTCCATTAAGTGAGTGACTTAGGGTTAGTTCACTTTTGAGCTGTATTATACTAAGCCCTTAGTATGCATCAGGGAAACCACATGCAGGAAAGCCCTTAGAGAAGCCATAATTACAGGGGAAACATCAATCACCGCTGCACCTTATTAGACAGCAAGCAATCGCCAAGGGAGAGAAACCTTGATGATGAGGTGAATTCCTTGGTGCCTCATAAGATACTAATTTCAGTTGCAGCTTTCCCATCATTAAGGAAAGCTCTTTCCCACAAAGGTTTTCTGCTGCCCTATGCAGTTAAAGCTTACTTTAACCTTTTTTTTTTTTTCCCTATCTTTTCTTTATAAAAAATTCTCCTTAGCCACCTACTTTCACAAAACTTATGGAAACTCAAACCTTCTAAGTTGCTTGTTTCAGGTCAAGAAGTTCAAAAGGAGATATGCATGTTTCAAATCTAAGCTGTAGTTCTTGAGGACATACTTAGAAGGATATAAAATAAAAGCTCATATGTAAGAGTTTGTTCAGTCTTTTAACTGTTGGAGCAGTGATGCAGGAGTGATTATCCCATGCATGCCCTCTCTGTTACACTCCTGTCTTCCTCCTAAGTATTTGGTTCGTTCTGCTATGCAATCCAAGAGGGCAGATCCTATGAAAAATACCATCATTTTCTTTACAGAAAGGTCATCAAAACATAAAATATTAGCAGTGACCATCTGAATAGAATAAATGGTGACTGTAAATTAATGCTGGTTGGCAACTTTTCCAGAAAGGCTGGAGATTCAGAGGAATTGAGTTGTTGTTCTAGACCTCACAGAGGTTGGGCTAAGCCAAGGAGGGCTTCTATTGCTGCTTCTCTGAGAGTTTTCTGTTCCAAGGAAGTCTTTCAACTTACAGACGCCAAACACCAAATTTACTTAGATAAAAAGCTTTTCCATAACTGGAGGTTAAAATACATCATAGCCAACTGGGCTTTCTCTTCCAGATAGCTGTTATTTTGTAGGAGGCATTATGTGTGTTGATACCAGTGGAAAAACAGATTTTGATGCTGATTTTAGCTTGTTGCATCTGTTGTCTGCAATAGACAATAATGCATTATTCAAATACTTTCATGTTAGACAAAAGACAATTAAATATGCAATTGTTTAGTTAAAATGCATTTATTTCTGAAGCAAATATGTGATGATTTTTTTAACAAGCTGTGATTATTAAAAAACATGTGAAATCCAAAATTTGATCTTGGTGTCACACAAGCCCTAATTGCTGACATACTATAAAGAAAGCATTTCAGATTCTTATTTTTAGTGGTAATACCTCTATTCCCAAGAGCCATTTGGATTTGTGTTGTTCCTGTTATGTCCAATTTCATATTTGGTACTTGGTGGGTGGTATATTCTTTGTGTATTTTAGCTGTTAATATAATCGACAACCAAGATCTGGTAAAAGGATAAAAAAATAGTTGAGGACTCTGCAAAAGTTTAAGGCTTTTGCGAAGCAAACGTAATGATAAATTGTATTAAACATATATTTCAGCTCACCTTTATTTCAAAAGGTTTAATGTTAAATCTCAGACCAAGTTTTATGTAACGAGGGAGACACACTGTTGTTTTTTGGTTCTTTTTAAAAATGACATCTGATAATAACTTTCATTTAAAAGAAGCCCCTCTCTTATTCTTCTTGTTTTCTTAACTGTCATTTAAATGGTAAATGTCAAACCATAAATGCCTCAGTTCTATTCTCCCCTTTCACAATGAAAATGTGATAACTTTTCACTTTATTGTAGAGAATGATATAGAACACACATGCACAAGTATTTCATAATCTTGAACTGTTTTATGAAATGTAATTATTTTCCATAAACTGTTAAAAAAACCAACCACCACTAAAAAAAAAAAAAAAACCCTTCACTTCTGATCATGCACTTACCTGCTTTTCAAACTTACTGCTCCACTGATTTTAATGGAAGTATCCATCATTGACAGGGATATAAAAAGGAGAGAAGGGCTATACTTTTAGTTTTCTTTCAACTAACTCTCTTTGATTTTAATGGTACACATGCTCTTTCTATCTATGTTTAATGAGTTTGAAAAGCTTTAAATTAAACTACAGTGGATTGCTATAATACTACCTCCCAAGTTCTGTCATGCTCCATTGGCTCTTGTCTGCTAAGACTGCATAATCAGAAAAACAAGCAGCATTTCTTAGAAAAGAACAAGTTTATTCTAAGAGAGCAGCAGTGATGCTCACCTTGTTCCCTTTGCTTTCCTCCCCTTCATCCCTTTTTTTTTTTTTTTTTCGCTTCCTCAGATTTGCCTAGGGTTGATTTCTCCTGAAGACGGCACCGCTCTTTTGGCTGCTGTTCTTGCTTCAGTTTGAGCCATAGGGTTGAGGGCCCCTGAGACCAACACCACACACAGTGAAGGAGGACCTAGCGCGCTGCTCCCACTCAAGTAGCATCAGAAAACGTGATTTTTTTAACCTCTCTAGTTTCCCATGCATTCAGGTGAGGCCAGTTTCCTATCTTAGAAGAAATATCATTTTTTTTGCTGTGGTGGTGGGGAATACAGAGGAATATTGAATGGTGACAGCAGGGCAGCCCCTTGTGTAGCTGCCACGCGCTTCTGCAGAGAGGCGGCAGGTGACAGCTCTGCACTGGCGCCTTGCGGGCTGGTGACAGCAGGAAGGAGAACTGTGTGCTGCCCTGGGCCTTGTGCCTGAGCGGTAGTATCTGGGCAGCGATCACTGGCTTTGCTGGGGGATCCATAAGCGCTGCCAGGAGCAGCTGGGAGCAGGCGTGCGGGTTTGGCGCTCCGAGGCAGAGCGGGATGATGCCGCCTCCCAAGGCGCCTCCCCTCAGCGCTGCCACAAGGATTCCTGCTGCCTGAGGTGCAGATCTGGGGGTGCCTGGACTGCGTTTGTGATGGTCCCCGTGTGCCGAGCGCTGTCAGAGCGAAGCTGAGGACATGATACAGGGAGCTGGTCGCCGAGTTGGCAGGTCCCGGAGGGCTCCTGGTGCCGTGGGGCTGAGCTGCGGCAGTGCGGGCGCTCCGGCTGCCCTTGCTCCCTGCCTTTGAACAGGGAGCTCGTCCTGGAGCACCATGAGGGCCCGGATGACCAGAGACCCTCTGACGTCTGTGCGCGAGAGGGAAGACCTGGATCCGGCTCGCTTCCCGAGGGGCACCGCGCCGGGAGCCGGGCAGCGCGGTGAGTTCCTGCCCGCCGTCTGCCCAGCGCGCCCTTGAGTTACTCAATGACGGTGAGACAGGCTGTGATATCCAGTCCTGGGTATCCTTTCACCTGGGTCAGTGACTGTTCTGGGCTGGGAATAGCGGGGTTTGCACCTACAGTCAGGTAAACTCAGCACTCACACACGGCCTTTTGGTCTTTATTAAGACACCAATACGAGGCAGCAAATCTCAGTTTGGAAAATTGCAGTTAAAACATTTTATTACGAGTATGACCACTGAGGCACTGGAATACAGAAATGCTATTTTTAATGTGCTGCTCCTGATACAGACCAGCATAACAGGATACAGTTTCAGAGCATCTTCTCCCTAGTCATTTTATTAGGAAGGTGGTAAAAGAGGTTGAATAATTGGGATTTTCTCCTTTTACATATTCAGATTTTAAATGCAGATTTTCTTTTTTATTATTATTATTTTTATTTTATGATATTCAGATGTGATTCTGTTGGAACTTCCCATTTGCTTTTATCCTTCCAGTAGTAGAAAATGTTATTTTTAAAATATTTAAAATATGGTTTGCATGCAGCCTTATTCAATTATATTTGTGTTTGTTGAATTGTTAATTACTATCTGGCTTCTCTTGGGAATATCTGCATTTTAAATTCTTCACCTCAGAAATAATTATTTCAGTATGTGGAGAGTATCTGAATATCTAAATTAATGTATTATCTTTTTCAGCATTTGGAAAATACCTCTATGCTGCAGGCAGCTACTGATTTGCAAAATTAACGCTGAACCTTAGTAATTTTTAAAACCTGTGCAACTGTTTAAGGATACTTGTAGCTCCCCCTGCCCAGCTGGAGCATTTGGGCTGAGATTGCTTTACCCTGCTGGCTCTGGGCTGGATGATGTTTTTGGCTAGGAGCAGAGTCCCCAGGTTTTTAGCAGAGCTTGCGACTGGACTGTGAAGCTGGCAGCTTTTTTTATCCAGAGATAAACCAAATTCTGCTTTCTGTCAATACATAAGAACTGTTTACTCGTTCTTATTAGGTCTTTACTAACACTTTTCATGGCTTATCAAGAAAGTCCTTTATACGTAGGGTCACTATCACTGCTGTTCACACTGGACAACAGCACAGGGGATGGGAGTCATCTGCCTCATTTCAGCCATGTAAACACTAAGATGGTCATGGAGGCTCCTAGGACAGTCACAGGGAAAGAAGCACAAAGCCATCTCAGAGGCACTCTCTGGAGGAGCTGAGCTGTCTGTCTCTCCCAGATCCTAGTACCCTGATCAGTCAGGTTGCATACAATGTCATTTGCCCCAGAGAACCAGAGAACTCTTCACAGGGTTGTTGGCAGAGTAGATGCAGCTCGTGTTGGTTGGGGAAAGGGCTTGCACAGCTCAGCTTGATGCAGTGCGTTTCAGGCAGCCAGATGGAGAAAACCTCACCTGGGATGCCTTGCACAAGGTCACTTGGCAGAAGAATGGCAAAGTTGGGTGCAAAAGCCCACCCAGAGTGTTACGTGGTAGGATGCCTCAGCTCCCTAGCAGCAAAACAAACCAGCTTTGTTTGCTCTTTCCATGCTCCTACGTGGTTATGGAAAACCTAATCCAAACACAAGTGTCACAAGCTTGCAGGAGGTCTGGCTGGACAGTGTTTAACACAGTGGCTGCATGAGCATGGAAAAGCAGCCATGCCTTCAGGATGAGTCAGGGAAAAAAAAGGGGGGGAAATATTTTTTTTCCTACATTGTGTAGAACATCACAGCTAAGATCCTGTTGTGTAGCAAAGGCTGCAGGTGCTTGGCACTGTCAGAATGGTCATGGTGGCCTTAACTCGTCTTTCTACAAGCCACTAAACCACCCAACATTTGTGAACACTGCTGGAACGTGCTCCTTTGCACGCCAGTTCCTATGGAAACATGATGTAAGAACGTCTAAAATAGGCACAGTGCTTTGAAACAATTATTATTTTGATCTTTCCTCCAAATATCTCCTTCATTGCCTTTCTGACTTAATTTTTGACACATTAGGAAGACTTTGGTCGTTATCTGGCAAAAGTGTGCTCCTCAGGATAGTCTGGCTTTGTGCATCTCAGGGTCTGATCTCAGGCAGGACCCCATCACCCTCACTCAAGCAAGCAGAAGGTTATGGGTGTAGATATCAAAACATGTCTATATATGCAGAAAGGGGCTTCCCTCCAGCTCCATGTCTTCCCTGTGTCGAGAATGAGACTCTCAGCACCTTGAGGCACCGGGGATAGGAACAAGTTTTTGTCCATCTCCTTTGAGGACCATGGACAAGGGCAGGCCAGGAGGGAGCACTGGGGGCTCCTCATTGGGTGCCTCTCCCTGCGCAGAGCAGTGGGACGCATGGAGATGTCCTGCAGGCCCTTTGTGACAGTTCTTGCCCATGAAACTGCGTGCCAAAGTCTGCTCTCCTGCAAAAGACTTGCACCCTGGAAACTGAAGACAGGACTGTGCTTTATTTTTAAAGTATATTTCCATGGTGCTTCCATGGTTGCCAGATACTTAGATAAGTATTGAAAAATAAGGAGCACTGTAAAGTGTACTTCTCTGTTAAGACAATCTCCTTGACTCTAAAAAAGAAAAAAAAAAAAAGGAGTCTGAAGGTTTTTAAAACAGTCAAGTCTCATTTTTAAAAACTGCCTTTGATGCAAGAGCTTTAGCGGAACTTGGGTAAATCACTCAAAGGTTGTATTCAGAGCTAGAGGTTGATTTTTGCTATTTTTTTAGGCATCTGGCCCCAGAAGCCAGTGTTAGGCATCTTTGGCATTTAAGCAGAAAATAGTCTCTTAATCCAGAAAAGTGATTGAGGAATTTTGGTGAAGTGCCAAAACCCACTGAGCCCCTCTATTCTGAATATGTAGTTCCTTGGGTATCTATATTCTCCAGACCTTTCCTGGTCTGCAGAACTGTGACCTACCTTTATGTAGGTCCCTGGAGGATTCCAGCAGTGGACATAATAACAAAAGCAGGTTTGAAGTAAGAGAGATTTGAGCAGGGGTTGGGACTAGATGATCTCTAGAGGTCCCTTCCAACCTCAACCATTTGGTGATTCTGTAGCATCAGAAAACTATTTTCCTTACTGCACATCCTAGCGCAAAATGTGTGACAGTCATGATGGTGCAACTCTAGCTGGCAGCATGATTCCTATATTAAACCATGTTTTCCGCCATCTGAGAAATGTGGACATCTGTTTGAAACCTATTCCAAATAATCAGGCCAAATTCTGCTAGTGATTTTACATCTGTGTAGCCAGTGGGCAGCATCCTGTGTAATTGTACACCGTGTTTTTATGTTGTTGTACACTAAGTTCTTACGTGACATTTTGCACACTTATGGTAAATATAATGGCAATATAAGCTCTGTTTTATTTTGTTCTAACATGAAAGGCCAGTACAAGAACTGTGAATCTAATCCTAAAAACAAAACAAAGATTTACAGACAGCAGTAGAATCAAACCATTCATTAACCAGACAAATAAAATGTAAATGCTGATCCCCAAAAAATAGTATTCTGAAACCTGGAATTTGCATTTCATATCTTCTAAGACCCTCTTAGTTGAAGAACAATCACTGGCATGAGCACTAGAGCAAATATCAACAGAGATCAGAATTACTAAAGCTGGAGCAGTTGCAGGTGATGAAGAAAAAATGTTCTGTGTTTTTGACATGAAAATACATGGGTGATATTTTGATTGTGAGGCCTCTTTTCTAATTGCTTTGGAACTGGGCCATTGTAGATGTAACCTTTATAACCTAATTGGTAGGTTCATGCATACACATAATATCTGGGCCATTCACATTTAACCCAAGTAGCCTGGAAATGAGTGTAGTAGGACTTCAAAATCTATTGCTTGGGCAGGTCTATTTCTCCCACTCCTCTTTCATCTATCCTTTTTTTTTGTTGTTGAAAAAAAAAACCCAACTCTATGCTAGGTTGCACTAATAATTGTCAAATATAATGCTCAGTAAAGACCTACAATGACTAGAGAGTAAGGGTGACTGGAGATGCATATAACTGCAAGTATGATGGACAGGTATTCTGAAACAGGGAATTATCTAGTATATCATGGCAAATTTCTTTAGAAGTTGTAGGAATTTTGGAAATAACTTTAATCTGGTAAAAGAAATAATGAAATTATTTAAAATATTATTCTGGTATATACGTTTGGGTAATATATTCATACCATAATCAAGTAATTATTAAACTCTTAAGAGAGAAGCGCATCCATTATATTAAACCTAATGGACTAATGAAGAAGGTACATTTGGTTCAATAAAGGAAAATTACTGAATATAAATGTGGTATAAAGGTGATATTACCAGCACCACAGTAGGACTAGTTTTGTCCTTGTATTAAAATATTTAGTAGCCTCTCAATCTGTCCTACTACATGAAATAAATTTGTTTGGACCCCAGTGATATCTGACATACTGAACATGGCATAAATAGCAATGATAGATCATCATACTTGAAATTTAGATGTAGTGTCCATTGAGTTCTCACAGGAATTTGCAATTAGGTTGGCTTAACTAATGATCTGTGAAGACAAAAGTCAATTGAATTTGCAGGTAATACTGCAGTGGGAGGTACTGCAAACTGGCGAGGGCAAAGTGATGTTTTTAACTGAGGAATTATAAAACCTATGTTCCCTGTCTTTTAGGCTCAAGTAAGGCTAATGTAAATTGAGAGCTCTGGGGAATTTATCTGAAAACATGTGAACCATAGTGCTGGGGAAAGAGGAGATAATGTTAAACTATGAGCCTGTAGTGCAGGACAGCTTAGCACGGAGGAGCTATGTGGCTCCTGGACTGTGTAGGAAGGCATTCCAGAGCGGGACAAGGAGGAGCCAAGCCCCAGAGGACACTGCTGCTCATTCAAGAAATTTTGGAGAGGAGCAACCAAAACCTTTCTTTTCTCCTGGCATTACTGCCCCTGGCGCCTTGCTAGGATCACTTACTGAAGGGTGATGGTTGCCCATCACTCAGTGAGTTGTGCACACCTCTGTCTGCAGCGATTTACCTCTCCCTGCATCTTCTACCCATCCCCCTGTCCCATTTGAACTCCTGATGGAAGCAGCAATGAATAGAGATAAAAGGGAATTAGGTACAAGCAGTACATGAGTGCAGCTATGGTATGTGGGAAGTGGAGATAAAGTCAGACATATACCTCCAAAATTAGGTCCTATCGCATTTTAAATTAGGTATCTGGGGCTGTGGGTTGAATTATCTTCTGCATGTGTCTGTAATTCTCGATTTACAGATCTGAAAGCACTATAGAATTTAAATCACTAGATAAAACGAAATGTTTAACTTTGGATAGCTAAAGCTGGCTCTAATGTGGACCTGCCATGATCTATGAAAACTAAAATTATGATTCCGTTACATGACTTTAGTTAACCTGTGTGAGAAGAAGGACAGAAGTCAATATAGGTTTTGATGTCAGAATTAATTTTTACTGATCAATATCCCTTGCCTAATCAAATATCTGTGTGCTTGCAAGGATTAACACTTCCTTATTTATATCTCTGCTAGTTAGGATCACAGAGTGGGTGGATTATAATAATTGCTGTTTTAGCTTTGATTCTGTGTTTTCCAAACTAAAACATGACATATGTTTTGTTGTCTTAGAAAATGCCTTTGTGCATACGTAACGTGTGTGTGTGAATTCTCCCCCTCCTTTCCTAGCCGTGAAGAGCATCCATTTGGGTAGACAACCTGGGGATTTACATTTTAGAACATCGCTGGGTTTGAAATTCCAGATTTCTTAAAGTGGACTTGCAGCGATCTCCCTTCAGCCACAAAAGATGCATTTTTAAGAGCTTAGAAGGACAGCAACACTTGCTAGTAAACAGGGTACTAAGCTGTTTAGTCAGGAGGTCAGGGGCACTTTTCCTTGTTGGGTTGTTTACCTGTTCGGTGGCCTGGGACAGAGCATTGCACTGATCTGTTTCTTCACGAAAACTCTGCTTTTCTACCACATGTTATCTCATCCTAAATTTGTGTAAATTCTCTGAGAAATGCCTTTTTCTTGGCGTGTGTTTGTATAAAGCCAGTGACACTTGGCTGTCTCACTGTGAGCAAATAAAAATGAGGGCATGTTTGGGTGAAGAATTTGCATGAAGAAGTTAAAGAGAATAGCTAACTAACCCTCCTGTTTTTGAGGAAAATCCCCTGCTTAACCATTCTTCCTTTTTTTTTTTTTTTCTTTGAAAACTCCCTTCTCCTTTCCAAGCCCTGCAGGCATTGCCCTAAGCACTAGCACAGGGAGGACCCAGGTAGCGAGTGTGCTGCCTCCAGCACATCTCATGAGTTTCCTCAGACTCAGGTGACAACACAAGGGCCAAGGTGTCCTCAGGTGTCCCCAGCACCACCCTGACCTGCTGGTCTTTTGCTAGTCCTTGCACATCTCTATCAAGTCTTGCACCTTTTCCAGGCAGCATAGGACAGGTTGAATGCAGGATGGGGGAGATTAATGAATTTTTGTCGTTTTAATCATGTGCATATTTGGTGGAACTGTTGCAACAATTTTTTTTGAAAGCAAAAAATTGCCTTTTTAGGGTAAGTTTAATTCCTCTGAGCTTATTGTGCAATTTATAGCTCTTAAATGGTACTTAAGTAACATGTTTTGTCATTTTCTATGAAAAATAAGTTGTTGGTAATATCATTAAAATAGCATTTGTAATATCATTAGAATCTTAAAGTCTATTGGGTCTTATTGCAGTCAATGGGATATTTTTACTTTGGATTCCAGCTGGAAGAGGATCAGCTCCTTTGCCACTGGGAAATGTACCTTTAAATTGCTCTGTGTTATACTTCATTAATTGATGTATTCTGTGCTAAGCAGTGACATTTTCATTTTCTAAACTGTTTATTAATTCCAACACTGAATAATTAAAAAAAAAAAAAAATCAAGGAAAATGTATCACTGAAATCCATCACAGAAGATGAATATACAAGAAGATGTGCAGATCTTAAGGAAGGTTACAAATCTAAAGGAAGTAAAAAAGTAAAAAATCTAAAAGCCAGCATAATTGTAGCATGCATGTGTAGTGTTTTTAAAAGAGTATTGCAATACTCTTATTGACTGCCTGTTACTTTTAGGTACAGCACTTGATTTGGAATGAGAAAATGATATAATAAAGCAGAATCATTAACCTGTTTTCCACTGTAATATGTGATAAATGTGGGTCAATGTTGCCTTTTGAAATAATTTTTAAAGTGAGATTCAAAAGAATAAAGCATGCAGTGAGTTTCCTTCTGTATTGTTGCTATGCAATTAAAAACTAACAAAAGAAAGTTAAAATGTGGTACATTTTTAGGGGCCATGAGGAACCATGAAATTCCAAGAGGAACACTGAAATTTGAGGGTTGGTTGCCAAGATCCATCATTCTATGTCTGTGGGAGAACAGCAAGCATTTTAAGCCATCTTCCTCCCTGGTGTTTCGTGATTTGTAACAACAACAACAAAAAAAGCTTTAATCTTTTGCTGCTTCTTATAGCGCCTTATCTTTTTTCTCCCATGTTTCCAGAGGAAACAGGATTTGGAAACTTTAAGAAGCAGATCAGATAAATCTGCAAAGCTTTTCATCTGATTTGTACTGAGATGACACTGTGCATGGTACAGGGGCAGAAACACCAGGTAAAATTAAGACTACACAGCCCTCAGGAAGAATTAAGATTTAATAGCAGGACTGAAACCTGATGTGCCATTCCCAACCCCTCCGAGCTTCAGAGCGAGGCATTGGGATGCTGTTGCAAGTGGGTTTCCAAATGAGCCTGTGCTTGGTTATGCAAATTATTCCTGTATCAAGCAACCACAATGTGCTGCAAAATTAAAACTGGGAGGAAAAATAGCCACGGTGGAATAAATGCAATAAATCCACTGAAGCTGCTAGCTTCAGTGAGGTAATGTCTTATCCCTGTTTGGGTGGAACGTTTCTCTGCCGAATCGTTTCATCTTTGCTCGGTAACATCCAACTGATTGAGCCCCAGTGGGAAGAACAGTAATGTCAGGCAGATATCAGGTTTTCCCAAAAGGAGCATCCTGCTGGGAACTGGGGTGCACTGGCGTGGTGGTCTGAAGAGATCAGCTGAGGCTGCTCTGTGTAATTGCTATTCCCTTCTGATTTCTTTGCTGAATGAACAAAAATGCATCTTGCAAACAAATCTGCGAACAAAATACTTGTCACAAGTGCAGTACTCTGCATCCTGAGCTGCAGCCTGTGACTGCTTTGCCTTTGTCATTTCTTGGGAACATCCACTCTTATCTACACTTCTGTGGTGCCAAAGCCTGACACTGAGAGCAAGGGCTTCTCTTTCCCTTGCTGATGTTTAATTTTTCATGATGAGTGCAGTTTAGTGCCTCCCCAGGTAGGGGGCTCTGATGCTAATTAGCAGGGCAGGGTTTTCTGGCTCCCCAGGACACATGTGCATGCTGCATTTTGGCTCTATTAAACAAATGAGGTGAGGGAGAGCAGTGCTGTTTACGGCGAGCTGTGCTCAGTAGCCTTCTCCTGCTGTTACAACTTGCAGAAAACAGCTCAGGTTTCTGTGCTGGCCCACACAGCTGCACGAGAAAGTCCTTTCTGGGTGGTGATTCAGACAGCCAAAGGAGAACTGCACTTTTAGAGAAGCTGGTAAGCATCAAATCCCGGGAACTGCTGCTGGGTTTGCATGGTGCGAACAAAGGGCAGGCTGGGTTCTCTTCCTGCACGTGTTCTTTAATGATTAGGATTTGGGTCCTTGCAATATTAATGACAAGTGACTCTGTAGCTTGTATTCCCTGTTAATGGCCAGGAAAAATTATCTTCGTTCAATGATGTATTTAAAGTGTCTTTTAAATTTATTTATTTATTTATTTTGTATACAGTTTAATTGATTGTTGCATAAGATTTATTTTCTATGACTGTGTTGTGTGGAAAGAATGTTAAGGTTTATCTTATTTACTTTTTCCTGTGAGCTTATATCAAGTCAATCAGCACAGTCATTATTATATCCCATTTCAAGGATGCTGTGTGGAGTATTCTGGGCATCACTTATAGAGGTTTATTCTGAATATGTATTTACTTTTTGTAGAATTTCCTAAGCTGTTGTTTAGCCTAGTCATTCTTTTTTGAACAATAAGACATACAATTCAATGTTTCTCTTATCGTTTACCAGGAAGATTTTCAACAGCAGTGTGTTTCTTAGTCTGCTGTACACATAGAGTAGCATTTTAACAAAGAAATGTAAATTGAGGAATTAGAAGCTGGTGTGTGTGTATATATATATATATGCATGTGTGTGTTTGTGCTAAAGAGGTGGCTAAATTGTATCACCACAGCAAAATCTCCTATACAATAAAGCATAAAGAAAAGTTAATAAAGCTGATGTAGACTGTATACGTGAGCACCGTCTTTCCAGAAGAGCATGTTGGCAGGAGAGGCTGCCATGGGGCTGCGCCTGCCTGGCTGTCCGGGTGGTTGGAGACCTCTTGGGGCGATTCCTTCACCAGAGGAGGGGGTTTAGCAAGCGGCAATGTCCCTGGGAGGAGCTCAGTCCAGAACTTGCTTCCCAGGGTAGCAGCTGTCTGCTGCTGTGGTCTCAAGCCCTGGTGGGGGCGTCCTTTGCTGCTGGGGCTCCCGCGCCTGTCTTTGGCCTCGGGGAGTCCTTCACTTCACAGAATGGGGGACAAGAAACCCTGCTTCCGTGGAGCAAAAGCCTGACCTAGCTCTCCATGGGGTATGGGCACATCTCACTCTGTAGGCAGGAAATCTTCAGCAGTGGCAAACTCCTGGCCCTGTCTAACCGTGATGGACCACAGCAAGAAAGATGCAACCCAGGTGCTTCTTTGATGGTTTCACAGTGAGCAGAGCCCATCAGCTGTTACTAACATCCAGCCTGACATTATGGCACTGAGTGGAACACTTACTGTGTGGGGCGTTTTGTCCGCTCAATACAGAGCTTTGCTGGTGTATCAAACCTGTGAGAGCAGGAAGGAACGTGTCCCAGCTGTAGCGTCCTGGTGCACGTTATCCCACTTGCATCCCTGTGCTGGGGTGAGCAGGCCAGGTTAGAGCCGAGCTGGTCCCAACTTGCTGGAAGCAGCTGCTGGCCCAGGGTATCAGGGCAGGGTGCAAAGTGGGCCTTGTGCATTGGGTCGGTCGGGGGTAGCAGCAATGGGGGCTAAAGAGAGGGGATTAAATACCTGTGTGACTCCTTTTGCAAATCTCTGTCTTTCCAAAGGGCTCCTAGAGATAGAAGCTGAAGAGGGCTTTGAGGAGGGACAGAGCTCTGGGCACAAAGAAGGGCAGTGACTCCCAGGGCTGGAGAAAGGGCAGTCCCAGCAACCAGATCTTCTCCAAAGGCATTTCCCAGTGCAGTGATTTGTTCGTGTGTTATGGACAGAATGTCATATCACAGCCTTGGGAGCTGCAATGTTAGTATGATGAGCTCCCAAAGCTACAGGAAATACTCATTTATATTTTCCCAGTTATTTCAATGTTTTTGTGGAAGATTGGTTCCGTTCCATACCTATAAAATGGTACCTATATCAAGTAATAAATAAGCAGCGCACACAAGGATATTTTATGATAGATTACATTTAAGAGACTCGTAGTATGTAAAACAACTTTGACTTTATGCCTGCAAGTCTAGGACTGGGATTTCTCAAGCCACAGACATCTCTGAGACCTCTGCAAATCTCAGAACTGCCCTTGGAGCTCAGTTCCTGATGTTAGTGTCTCAATGTACTCAGCAAATCAGGCCTGTAGTCGTAAGGGAGGCTCCAAGGGGCTGCCTGATTTACAAGTCCCAGCTGACCTTAGGTAAAAGGTGGGTGTGTACACGGGTAGGTCAGTTTCTTAATCTAAGTTGGAACTGAGTATTTAAGAAAATGTCTACCAGAAACTTAGGTTCTGTGTGGTATGCTGTTGATCATACCTGGGTTTAGAGAGCTTTTGGGATTGTGTTTCTCCTGAATCTGATGCTAAATTCCACTAACACAATGCTTGGGTTGTCTATAAATGCTCTTCCAGATCTTACTATGAGTTTCTAAACAAAGTAAAGCACTTTTAAAATGCCTCTTCTTTCCTTGCTAAATAACTGGGAGTTAGTTAATATCTTGCAATATTTCAGATTCTTTTGTCAGACTGGAAAAATTGAACAAAAACTACTCTTTTGACAAACAAAAAGTAATGATTTTATATAAAAAAAATCATAGTGGCTTGATATATTTGACTCCCAGAAAAAAACACTGCTGAGTTGTTTTAGTGCAAAGTTGGTGGTAGTAATTGGTTAGTATCAAATCAACTGTGTGTGTATTTGAACAGAATGATAAATTCCTATAGAAGAGAATGTGACTCTCTTATGCAGAGAGATTTCAGTGTTTGCTTTCAGAGTTTGGATAGCAGGGGGTATCATTGCATGAACTAAAGAAACAGACCACAGTATCTTCCCTTACAAACCTAGTCCTAATTCTCCTTCTTAAAATAAATAAATAAAGCAGTAAATCAAAAGCTGGCTCAGAGCTTGCCTGTGTCAGCCTGATGCCTGAGAACGGCAGCCGTGTTCCTCATGGGCAATAATAACTTGAACAGCAGTATTTGTGTTGCCAGATCTTGCAGCTTTCCACAAATCCTGCAGTGTTTGATGTCTTGTCCCCTACAGACAGATGTATATAGGAAGGTCCCAGCTTTCACTGAAGAGAGAAAACAAAGTCTAGTGAAGAAACTGAAAATGTGATTCACAGGTTCCCAAAGAGAGAGAGAGGTTTAAAAAAAAATATGGCCCAAAGTAAACAGAAATAGAGTAAAATGTCATTGCTAAGCTAGGCTGGTATTTTTAACACTTTCTGTTGGTAGGATGGTGGCACATGGAAACCTGGAAGTTTCAGAGATCTAGGGCCTTAGCTCTGCAGTCACCAGGCTAGAAACTTACTTCTTCTAAATGAACACTTTGATTTTTATTTAATCTCATACCTCCAGATTCAAAATCTTTAATAAAAGCACATCTTAAAATGCCATAATTTATTACTGCTCCTCTTTTATTTTTGGGAAAATAGGTCATGCCATCCCCTTCATGTTCTGTTGAAATTAGTGAGCTTCACTTGCCACAGCAAATCAGCAGGATTTACGAAGCCCTCCACTCCTGCTTTGGGTCAGCAGGAGAGTGCTGAGTGCTTATTCCAAGCTAATATCTACCTGGTAGATATGGAGGCAAAAAAATAATTCAAGTCACCTTTTTTTGTCGAGTCAATTCTAATTAATTCAGCGTTTTCAAACTAGGAGTGTAAAGGCTGCTCATACATAAGCATCTCAAGATTTCCCTCTTTGCCAGCTGTAAATATTTTTTCCAGGAGACCAAGGACCAGATCCACAGATCTGGTTTAGGTGTCTGATGTCCAGACCCGGGTCACCTAGTGAGCTGCAGTGTGTGTTATTAGGGAGAGGTGCTGCGTGTCCCACTGCCTTCAGCAGCACTCAGCAAACACAGCAGTAACCCTGAGCAAAATAAATCTGTTTCCTTTAACTGGGGAATATCCGTTTGTCACTGATGATTTTTGCTAGTCCTCACATTGAAAGTTTAATATCTAGCTATAATTTCCGAAGGGATTTACAAAATAGGTACTATTAAGGATGGGGAGGCACGTAGGTAAATACAGATTAATTGATTCACATGAGCTGAGCTCCTTGCTCCGAAGAAGAGTGTCAGCACAAAGCACTAGTGGAGGCTTTGCTGTCTGGGTGAAATATTGATGATTGGTTTTGTAATTCAGGTCACTGAGGTGGATGAAATTACATTTTCCAGAAGAAAATTGTTTTTCATTCATTCGTGTTTGGGGTGCTCCAATAATTAAGAACACTGTTTATCAAAAGATTTAAACCAGTTATTGTTGGTGGTGGCATGTTCAATTCTTACGGTATTTTACCTGGGACATTTCTGAGATAGAGAAAATTGTTTTCATAAATGTGCAGGAATAAGCAAACAGTGAAAAATCTTTTATCTAGTCTCATCTAATACCTAATTTAAAATGTCAAGCCACCAGAAATTTGGAATTAACAATACTTTGTGGCTAATCCTGGCTAGTTAAAGATTTGAAGATTGAAATCTGAGAGCGTCCAGTACATTACATAGTGAAGGATAAGAATTGCAGTGTTAAGTCATAAATATTCTAATTTGTCAATCTATATATCTTCATTTTTTTGAGGCAAGACTGGCCAAAACCAGAGGGTCCTTTTTATATGAATGCCTAATAAGGCAGTTAGGCCTATTTCTTTTTCAAAGTGTTTAATATTTCATGCCTCCTGCCAGCCCAGCTGGGAATCTTTAAAAGCGCATCTTTACAAGAGCTGACCAAGAATTTTTGGAAATAGCATGTTTTTTCTCCTTTAAAAATGCTGAGGCATCAAATTCAAAACTGTTAAGTTTGGATGAATTTTTTGTTTTAAAAAAGTTCAGAAATGTTTGGAAATATAGGAGTGTGCTTTTGCAATTAATTTTTTTTTTGCAATTCAAGGTAATTACTATAAATAAAAAAGGTGAAGTCAAGCAATATTTTGGTGTTATCCGAGGAATTTTATTCTCTTTAATACTACAAATATTATTGTTTTCTGAACATTTTTAGGTCATGTTCCTTTGCTGCCTAACCTATCCAAGAAGAACATCATCCCCAGAATTAGGAACAACAAAGGCTTGGTCCCTGGGGACTTGGCTATTGCCATTGATTTTGTGTGGAAGACAGTCTGGGACTCGGGTGGGAGGGGGCTCTGTAAGGCTTGTGCCAATTATAATAAGTACTCTGTAATGATGCAGATGGCACCTGGTAGTCCATGAAATATGCAGAAAGCCACGTCCCATTCGTTGTGTTGGTTAAAATAGGTTTATTATCTTTGATGTACTGCATGCAGTGTGTCTGGCTGCTGCGTGCTCATTCCCTGAATAAATCTCGGACACGCTCTGTTAATGATAGCTCCTCTGCTACTACAGCTTATTGGCCGTGTATTTCTATTGTTCAATTTTAGAAGGCCATGCCCCATTTCCTCTGCAGAATAATAAATCTTCCTTCCCTACATCTTTTCTCCCTTCCTTGAGATGAAATGATCCCTGTGGTTTTTGTTGGTTTAAACTGGCGTAGAGGCTGCATATTTTCATTTTTTCCCATGTTTGGGTAGTGTCACAAGCAGCAGGAGATGCTGTTCTGATAACATGTTGTACCAGTGTATAGGGTTCAGGGAAGATCATATGCAAACTTACATTAAGCACAGGTACCCTATGAGAGGTAGGCCCTGTTCAGAGGCAGTGAAGAATTTTTCTTGTCCACTTGTAGATCCAGCATGAGCACAAGTCTTGCCAACCACTGTGTCCAGTTTAATGAAGATGGTTGTGTAGGTAGCACTGGAAACCAAAACCCTTCTATTCCCCAGCTGGTTCAAGTTGGCTTTTGCTGATGCCAGAGTCCCTCAGCTCCGGTACTGAGGGCCTGGCTTTTAAATGCGAGGGCTCTTGCGTGGCCAGAGCTTTTCCCACTGGGCCCTCAGTATCTGCTTGGGATTCTGAGCTCTGCTGCTGCTGTTCTGCAGCCGGCAGCCTGTTCCAAGGCACAGCACGGGCTATTGACTGGAATTGATTAACATTTCCATACTGCTTCTTTTTCAGGTAAAATGAGGTATCATTGTGGCCACTTGACAGTTGATCATTTGCAGCCTAGAGAGTAAAATATCGTGTCCTGAGGAGTATCTTGTCCTATCGCAGTAGGCTGGAAGTGCTGCTGAGGTGTTACAGTGATACGTAGGGCTCCCAGAAATGCCCTCCAGCGAGAAGCGCACTGCATAAAGCCCCAAATCCAATGCTTCTTCCCTGTGGGATTGAGGCAGGAAAGACAAAGAGTAGGAATGGATGCAGAAGGACTCTAATACTGGTTAGGAATTGTGTTTTTCTTGAAAACATTAAAAAAAAAATCTAATTTGGCTTCTGAGTGCAATCCAGTTCTTTTGTTTTAATTGTCCTCTAATATTGATAAAAAAATAATTAAAGAATTTGTAAGCAAAACAACATTTATTTCAGACATAAGTCCTCTTCCAGCAACTTAGCACTCATAATCATTTCCATAACTCAAGGTGGCGAGCTCTTGGATTACACACTTGTAATGAAAGCAGTGATCTAGTAATGCAGTTTGCAGTCTAGTGTTGATAAGGTTTACAATAACATTTTCTGGACTTCATTTCTTCTTTTATTTGCCTTCCTGATGCATAAATGCCTCCAGCTCCCCAAGGTGCAAGATGATCTCCTTTAAGCAACCACAGCAGCAAAAGAGGAGACATAAGGTTCCTAGAAATCCTACTACCTTGCTGGGGTGAGCAAACCAGATGACTTCTCATTGACTAACAGTTAAGGAGAAGCAAATGTTCATGGCATCTCAGAGGGATCCTGATGAAGCACCAGCCCAGATGGTGACATTTGCCTGTTACGGGAGCCACTGTTTGATTTGAGGGGGCAACAGCTCTGCCTGGGGGACTGCCTGGGGCACAGACAAAACTCGGGCCTTGTGGTCAGGTGTTTCCTTTCCAGGTGTGCCAGGGAGGATCCGCGAGAGCTTGCCGAGATCCCATGAAAACTGGCCCATCCGATAACATCATCAGTAGAGAAACAGTAGTATCAGTATCAGTAAAGATAATATTTTACTTACCTTTGAAAGGTAGCAATTTAATGCCACTTGAAAGATGGGTTGTTAAGTTTTTCCAACAAATTTCTTTATCCAAAAAAAGCACAATGTCCTGTCTTTTCTCCCCTCTTTAGGATCTCTCAGAGGAATTAGATATGATTAGCTTGTCTTTTTTTCCTTCCTTTAACTGGAAGCCCAGAAGGTTTTAATTCTTCATAAGCACATCTTCCAGCTACTTGTATGGCATCTGTACAAAATATATTTTAGTACTGTGGAAAAAAATAGCTTTAATTCATCTGATCAAAAAAAGGTTTTTTTTGAGCAAGCAGAGGTCCTACTCATTCTCCACGCCACTTATCCAAAGTGTCTTTTAAGTAAATAATGAAGACAAGAACTGTTTTTAAATCAAGTGGGCAGCCAGCTCTTTGAAGCCCTCTCTGTACTTTATAGAGAACTAAAGAAATCTAAGCCCTCACTATTTCTGCTGCAAACAATCTTTAATACACCTGCCCCAAATACCTAAGCTGCATGGGTGAAATGTTCTCTCTATGGAAGTGAATGGCAAAACTCGCCAGGGAACAGGGAGGGGATTTCATCCAGTGCTTCATGTCCCGCTTTCCCCAGCTTTGTCCTGTACTTCCCCTTTGGTATTATAAATACCAAATATTCCAAATACCTTGGACGTTCACAGCTGCCCCCCATTTCCCAAGGGTGCCTGCCTAGTCTTCCTGCACGGAGGGCACCACTGTTCGTCCAGACGCTCCATGCCCTTTCTCCAAACTCCTACCCGTCTCGTCTCTGGGAGTTGTGAGTCCCGGCTCTGCCCCTTCTTCCCAGGCTGGCTACTCCATCCGGGGCAAACACCTCTGTTCTGCTATTCCTTTGCTGCCTCTTCGCTTATCTGAGTCACCTGGCTGCTTCAGCCGGTGAGAATTTTATCATTCACTGCTACTTCCAAACCACAATACTGTGCTTTAACACAAAGGGAAATCTGAGAAAGTATTTCACACTTAGATGACATGTAAGTTTTGCAATAGTTGGCTGGTTACGATTTGTCAGTTGGGGATGAATTAGGGCATATTATACTTGGCTCTTCTTCAGACAGTATGTTGTAGATTTATTAATAACATTTGCAAAGACGGTATTGCTGTTTGACTGCAATAATGGACACGGTCTAATGAGTCTGAACTGGGCGGTAACCAGGGAATAATAAAACAATGTTTGTATTAAAGACTCTGCAGATTCATCTTGAAAGAATCACCGCAGGCAAATGGACTGGCTGCACGTTCAGAGAAATTGGTCTTGGATTTGGTGGTGCGCAGAGTGTAGATCGTAGTGAGATATGGATGCATTCACATCAATCATTCACAAGGCAATGGTTTCCAGTACTAAACTCTGCTTTGCAGTGCCTATAGCAAGCAAATACAACGGGGAGATAATACTCTGAGGTGATTCCTACATTTTTCTTAGAGAATTAGGCTGTTCATTTTATTTGAACCTTTTTTGGTTCCGGGGTGTGTGTGTGTGTATATCACATAGCCAGCCAGCCAGTTATTGCTTTCTGCATAAAGCAGAGGCTAAAATGTGTTGTGGATTTATTTGCATATTTTTGTCTGGCTACTGTCTATGTGAATATATTATACATTCTTCTGTATTATAAATATGTCTATTATAAGGAATATAGACTGCAGCTACCATAGATAAGATTGCAAAGCAGTTTTCTTTACAGTTCCTTGAATTTAGATGGCCAGAACTTGCTGGAACATCTTCCTTTTTGGGTGAGATATCCCAAACATGGCTTATGTCCAAAGATGACAACCTGGTTTTAGAAGTTTTACAGTTCTTTTTCTTTGGCAAGATTTTTGAGAGAAAGGAAAATGTAAAAGGAAATGTTCCTGTTCCAAATGCTTTTAAAATGATTCCCCTGGGAAGAGATCCTATAAACCTTTAAACTTGATGGGCTTGTCTTGCTTGTGCAGCAGGGGGTTCAGTTCACTGCAGATTTGGGGGGAAGTTAATGATCATTCGAAAAACAGCTGATGTTTGTACGCAGCACAAGCCCCATGAGCCCCGAAGTAAATCTCCATATGAATCAGGTATGCATGCGAGGTCAGACGGCTTTATAATTAGCCACCTGATCCAATGGACTGCTCCAAGCTCCTTCTGAAAGCTTTCCAAGTCTTTCTGGGAACCCAAGGTCATGGCAAACAGACCCTTTTATTTTAGCAGTCAACATCCTTTTCACTCCTCTTGGCTGATGGGGAAAGACATCCTAGAAGAAAATAAACTCAGCTGCCTACAGGGAGTCCATGAGAGGCCTTTGGAGGCTGGAGCTCCTCAGCTGAGCTGGGTGGAAGTGCCAGCGCTTATGGAGCACAGTGGCAGGGACCTGGATGCTCCAGGTTGGTTTTAAGCAAGAATGAGCAGGTGGACTTGCTGGGGAAGGGGCGGGTGTACAGAAATGAGAGCAGACCCGGAATGGTGGCTGCTCCTCTGGGAATGGAGGCCATGGCAAGATCTAGATGGGAAGTCAAGGGCTGGTAGCATTACTGGAAACAAAAGTGCATGAGACATAGTGACAGGGGCCAAATTAAAGCGATTTATTGCTGGAAACGGATAGCATATACTGCTTTACTGGGAGAGGTTACTCAGAATAAATGGCTCCTGTGCAGTGCGTGGCTTGGGGATGCTCTTACCTGTGACTACACAGTCCAGCTTGAAAAAGCCTGAGGACAGGGGAGTCCTCTGACACTCCATGCGTGAGCTGAGGTCTGGTCTTTCTCCAGATCCTGTATCATTGGGAAGCAAACTGCTGGGATGTGCTGCTTGAAGTTGAATGTGACCGAGGATTTCCTCCAGGAGCAGTGGCCAGAGCAATGCACATCACATCTGGTTGTTTCTCTTCTTTATACGGTCTGTTGTCATGCTCCCTTTCCGTGCAAATTGAGGGGGTTTGCTGTGGGGAAGCATCTCTGGGGAGATGGCTGTTAATGCTGGTGAACTTTTAAAGCAGAGCCTGCTTTTCTTTTCCATTTATGCCCCATAAATTGTATGGGTACTATCTATAGAAAATGCAAATCTGCATGTATCTTTTCAAAGAGCCACATTCTCCCTTTTATAGGGTACAGATCCCATGCCCTTATGGGATACTTAACGTCTGCATTGGATGTACATTGAGTTTCCTTTATTAAGCCTTAAGTAAAGGAAGAATCATTGCTTGCCTTAAATAAGCCCAGATAGACTGAAGCAATCCATTTAGCTGCATAAACAAGCTTTATTTGAACTATTTCCTCCAGATATTTTAGGCAAAGCAAAACATTTAATAAGGTTATAGGCAAAATATCAGTGAATTCCATTGGTGTATAAATCATGAGGTATCAAGAATAGATGATTTTTGCCTTTCTTTAAAGAATTTATAACCTTGTCTTAAAGACAACATTGAAAATTGAAGAGGCTGTAGAAATGAATCACAGAAATCAGTGAAGAAAATAGTGTCAGACTTTAAAAAGCTCAATTTACTGAGTTTACTAAAAGAAATCCTAAGAGATGACTCGATATGATGTATAAACTTGGCCATAGAGGAATAGTTGGTAATAAAGGACCAATACATGAAAAGTGATACTAGATAAATTCCAACTGAAAGTAAGTCACCACTTTTAGAGCTCAATAAAGAGGCTAATGAATGAAATTTAATAACTCATGATATACAGAGGTCAGAATAGATATTTGGTTAATTCCTCTGGGCTTAAGTTCTGTGACTCTAAGAACTGATTTTACTGATGTATATTCTTCAGCTTCATCAAGGATAAAAATAGGCACTAAGTAGCAAGTAGAGTTCCTCCACACTGATACAGACTGAAAATTGTGCAATCTGGAATAGAATACTGGAGTGTAAGAAGTTTAGAGGCATTTTTGCTCTCCTTCCCCTGCTTTTTTGTGAAATTGTTCTCAGATCAATGCAGTTATTTTCTGTATGTGATTTGTCAAGTACTTCAGTTTTTAAAAGGTTTAAGAAAACCTTTGGAAAATAGTACAAATGAATAATATTTTAAAAAGAAATGTTGCTGAACTGAAAATTTTTTCTCCTTTGGGAAATTATTATTACTTTGCTCTCACACTGGTATAATGTGGGAATAATAAAATTGAAATTAACAGTGACACTTGTCAGATTGGTCATAACTAAGTTTATATTGCACTCATAAGGAACCTGCAAAATTTTCTCCTTGTGTTTTTTCTAATATTTATTTATTAGGATTACTAGAATTACTAATGTTGTATAGGTTATCTGATAAATTTGAATCCTTTACTATTGGTGAAAAATTTGCAAATTGCCTTTAAATCCTGGCAATATGATCCTGCCTGCCAGTCCTGGCAAAATGAAGTGTCTTTAGCCCCTGGATATTTCTGGAGTTTACTTTGTTTGCATTTTGCTAACTGTGGGCTGGTAGTGGTCATGTTCACCACATGTTATTGTACCAGCTAGATTGAGTCACCAAAACCTTTAAAGTGGGGGAAGTGATGTATATAGTGAATTAGAGTCCTTCTGTGGAGTGAAAGAACGTGCATTTGTGGATGTATATGTAAAGAATAATCAGCTAACCACAGTCTGCCAAAGGAAGCCTCTTCTGCAGGGCCCTGGGAGCTCTCTTCACAGGTTTTCTTTCTGTGCAATGTGGAGATATGAGGGAAGAACATGCAATCATCATTATGGATTTAGGTAATTAGCATCACCTGGATGTCTGTGTTTGAAATAGAATATTGATCAAAATGTATTTTTAATAGTTTGGAATGGTTATATTAATGCATCACTGTTCATGTTTCCCTTCCATTAGCCTCTTTCAAACTGTTCTGAATAGTCTTGGCTTGGGGACTTCTAAATTTAATTAGTGTTAATTAGAGATGTTTAGTCCCATTCAAGGCACAAAAAAAGCCCTGAAACTTTCAAGAGAAGAGATAGCTTGTAAAGATGGCAGCATGGAGAAGTTTGTTAGTTCATCTGTAGTAATTAAGCTTATTTCCATAGCAACCTTATCAGTTCAGCTCCAGAATTTTGAGATTTTTGTGTACCCAGCAATTAGAACAAATATGCTAATTTTAGCAGTGATATCACATTTGTGTTTGGTGAGAGCCTTGTAACTAAGCACATTGATTGGAGAATGAAGTAATGTTCTGTTTTCTTGATTTCCCTTTCTTGGATCACTTCAGATTGCTTTACTGACTACAAGCAAATCACTGCAGTCTGCTTTCTCAGTAGAGTAGATATTGTTTTTACCTTCTGGGAGAATATATATATACTTATATATATGCATTTATTTACTTATAACTATAGCACAAATCTTGCCTAGGTGTGCGATCCTTGACAAAACACAGAGAGCCAAAGTAGAGCAATTCAGACTACTCAATCAGTTCCCAAACATGGGGTTGGCATTGTGCTGCTGAAATGAAGGTTGTCACCGCTCCAGCTGCATCCTTGCTCCAGCCTCCCTGCTGGATGCTCCAACTGCATCCCTGCTCTTAGCTATGCATCTTGGCTTCCATGGGGCTTCCCAATAAGCTCCCAGGAGGCCAACCTGTCCTCTGCAGCCATTTTTCTGAGCTTCCCTATTAATAAATAGTAATAGGAAATAAGGAGAATTCTGGCAGGGCACAGAGGAGATTTTTGTGAGCCCTGTAGACCTCACAGATTGCTTGCAGATCGGGTCCCAAGACCAAGGGAGGAAGGGTAGGTACCTGCTCCTCATCATGGACGCTCTCATCTCCGTAGAGCTGTGCACGGGGTCCTTTCCAGAGCTGACTAGCCCCGTGTGAGTAGATTCATCATCCTTTTTGCTACCAATTTAGGATTATATACTACTTTATTAAGGCTGTGTAAATATATGCCATTTTGCATGCCAAAGTGAAACATTAACTTTCTCTTTTTTGAAGTTTTCCCTTGGGAGGAATTATGTGGAAAACTAGCAGTTCATGAGAAGGAGAACTTGTTTTTGTGAGGATTTGTGTCCTGCATCTGCTAATCCTGCTCAGCTCCAAAACATGCTGTGCTCAGTCCGGTGCCCTCCGCTCTCGCTCCCACCTTCCCAGCCTGGTGGGCAAATGTGAGCCAAGCTGTGGCAGATTTGGGATTAGACATGTAAAGACTGCCAGTGGGCTGCTGTCTCCCACCGCGGATCAAATACCCTTCTGTATCTTCCACACACAACCTCTAATTTCCTCAGAACTTGTCAGAATTTCTGTATCTGAGGCCCTGTGTTCCTTGTGTCCCACCTGGCAAGTTTGTTTAAAATTGGCTAACGGGTTCAGACTTTATTAGAAGAGGACTGACAAACAGATACCCAAGGTGATCATATAAGCCTCACTGTCCCTAGAAACCAGGCTAAAAATGAGGCTGTGGTGTTTTAACAATAAATCCTTCTGCCTAGGCAGAGTTCACAAACACTCTTGAGATCATCTGCCTGCTGGGTCAACATGTTTTTGGTTTTTCATGTAAAGATTTTTTTTTTTCTTTTTTTTCCCTCCAATTCACTTTCTAAATTAAGCATAAAGTTAGGAACACAACGCTTCTGAATGGCACAGCAGGTTCAGCATATGCAGTGGATATATAGTGGAAAAAAGCATCAGAAGAATCGTTCCTGTTGCTAACGAGTTCTGGAGGTAAGAGAACAGTTAATGTATTCATAACTGACTTATACTTAAAGATTTGTAAATAATTTATGACTTTCAGGGAGTGGGAAGCCAACGACCATAAAGCTCGAACCCAAATAGCAGATAATTTTGTATCAGCAAAGGACTCCGGGTTTTGCAGTTGCAGCAGCTCAGCTGTAATCCCCCGGCAGGAAAAAAAATCATTTAGTAGATTCACCATAGACTGTCTAGGGAATTATAATTTAGTCTCTGAGGCCTCCTGGGGTTCCATCACAATCTGGCATCTATTTCTCCCTAGGCAAAGTGAAACTCCTTGCAGTATAACCAGTAGTTTGCTAACTTGTGTTTATCTGCAGAAATTCTATTATAAATCTAAATTAAAAAGAGTGGAGTTGGCGTATGAAACCCCCCGTTGGTGATGGATTTGTGTGTAAATTGGCAGATATGAAAGAGGCAGACATACTTTGCATGTGAATCATGGTGGCATTTGGGCGTCTGGAAAACTGATTTCTTTTACCATGGAAAATCCGGGTCTTGATGTATTTAAATGGCTGAACTAGTGTTTGTGTGTAAAAAATGCTGTGTAAGTGCTTGTAAGACTGCGAGTGAAAAGCACAGTGAACCCTCAACAATAGCCAAAAAGGGAACTGCTTATAGCCTGAATGCGAAGAATTGTCCTTGTTCCCACTTGAGCTGTTTTTATAAAGATAAAATAGAGGTGTCCGTGATGCTCTCTTGTAACTAAGAGCTATTCCACAGTCAGGGCAGTGATTGCAGCCTTTCTAGTTAAAATTGGTTGGAATTACTTTTGGATGACGAACCTTTCATAGCAGCCAGTGCTTTTTTTTCCCACAAGAATGAAAAGAGAGAGAGGAGAGAAATGCTCAGAGGTGGACACTCGTCTCACGCGGGACTGTCCCAGAGGGAGGTCTCTGCTCTGGGTCCCTTTCCTTTCTCCCCTGGGACTCCAGTCTGATCCCTTCTCTTGGGCTCAAACTTGCTTCCTGGAGGGTTTTAGCTCCAAGAAGGGAAGTGGATGGAGGAAGGCCACCACGATGAGAGGTGAGAAACATTGGTTGCGTTTTCCATCTTTAGCTAGCCTGTATGTGGACATAACAACTCTCTTGCTGATCATATCCCTTCAATCACATCACTGTCACTTGAGGAATTACTCCCGGGAAAATAAAAAAGACAATTTCTTGAAAGCGGTGGATAGTTTAAAACCTCTTGTTAACAGCCAAGGTATGAGCCTTCTTATACTCCTTTTTCCTTTCTTTTAACGCTTACCTTGGGCCCTTGGGGACATTTCTGGTCACTGAATATTCTATCTATTTAGAACCTCTGTGAAAATGCAGAAGGTTGTTCAGACACATTAATTGCAGGAAAAGTTGGTGTATTTTTTTCCCCTCACTCTTCCTGATTTTCCTTACTTTCCCTTTTTGCTCTTCTCAGACTTAGTGGGCAGTAGAGAGGCCTTCTAAGTTTTTTTTAACTTGTTTGTGTTTTTTTAATCACTGCCCTTTGTGTTCCGAGGTTATTGCTTGAGGTGATATCGAGAGGTGGATTTGCATGAGGTGTTCTGTGTCTCATGGCTCCAGAAAGGGGGTCAAAATGAAGGGCAAGGAGATCTCTTTCCATTGACCTTACATTTTGATGAAGCTATTATTTATATGTGCAGTCGAATCCGCAAATGAATTCTATGGATTTGTTTGATCCTGTGTTCAGTGAGGATATGAGATCTGATAAGAGGCCCATAAACCTAATTGGAACCTTAACCTTCAGAAAGATTTTATGGACCATATGCAGACATTTTTTCCTATTCCCAACAAACAAATAATCGCTGTTTTAAAATTTCTGCTCTCCTAGAAGGCTGTACTGTATTCAAAGAACATTTTTTTCCAAGTCCTGGTGCCCCTACCAGTGACACATAGCTTGCTGAAATGAAAGAATAGCTGAAAAAAAAGGTACACATTTATAGTTTCAGCTATTACAAAAGAAATGGGTCAAAATGTGCTATTTTTCTTATGAAACAGGGTACTTCTTGGCCATAGTGATTATGATAAGCCACCTGTCTGTGATAGGAATATATTAGGACAGATATTTAGGTACAAACTGATGGGAATCTGATATGCGGAACACAGCTGGGGAGGCCCTACTGCTCAGGCACATCTGGACGTTCTTCAGGTGGTGCTCACACCTCGTGCATGAAGAAAGTCATAGAAGGGGATGTAAAGGCTGCAATGAATCATGAAATTTGTTGCAAGGAATTGTGAGAACTGGAAGGACAAAGAAGCACGCTCTCATATTCTTTCTGATAAAAGTATTTGTACAGCTTACTGCTGCAGAAGATAGGACAAGTGAAATAATGTTTCGGACATAAGGGATAGTATGCATTAGTAAATGTGATAAAGAAGAACCAGCAGTATAGTGGGTCTTTATTTTAGCCACCTCATTTAATCCTCTTTCCTTTAAACTCCAGGTGAATATAATTAGGGTGTCATAATCTGTATTGCAAAATCAAACGAAGTCTGCAAGACTTCCTATCAACTTGTGGAGAATGTGTGAGGATTATTTTCACACA
This sequence comes from Crypturellus undulatus, assembly GCA_013389825.1. Classification (NCBI taxonomy): domain Eukaryota; kingdom Metazoa; phylum Chordata; class Aves; order Tinamiformes; family Tinamidae; genus Crypturellus; species Crypturellus undulatus. The sequence goes on along the minus strand of VWPW01017930.1, from coordinate 670,123 downwards.
CACAGAAATATGTGTCCCTCATATGTGGGACGTTTTCCCCATTCTGTTCACATTGTGACCCAGTATACTGAAGGACTTGGATTCTCTGGTTAGGTGGGAAAGGTGAAGCAACAGGAGCAGTAAGCGCATCTGACCTGAAGCTAATGAGCTACGAGGCGGTGTGAAAGGCGTTTCTGGCTGCTGGTGCTTGCGTGAATGAGAGACTGGTGACCAGTCTCTCAGGGTGATGCCCAGCACAGGGTGGGGAACACCTGGAGGCCAGAGCAAGGAGCAGACTAGGGAGACTGTCACCCCAACAGCGAGGGAGGCAGCTCAGGGCACCCCCAGACTGGTAGCTGTGCAGGTGAAACCTTCATATATTTAAGTTTCTCCCTGACAAAAGAAAGAGGTGACATTTCTGAAGGAGACACGTGACGTACACGTGTTTGAGCCTTCCTTCAGAACCATGACCAAGTAACTCACCTGACCCTTTCTGCTTGCTTCAGTTTCTAATAACTCATGTACAGCTCATTCTTACAGCTAGAACTGATCCTAGCAATGGCTATTACTTCAGAGCAATTAATCTGACTTTTGTAAGTAATGGAGAGGTCAGTAATGGAGAAGTAAAAGTATTAACAGCCCAGGGGTGTTTAAATAGGACCTGCATTGCTGTGGAAAAAAAAAGTAATTGTTACACTGCTTATAAAAGGATCAATGCTTAGTAAAAAATTTAAATGATTTAAAGAAATCAGAGTGATGATACCCTAATACAAATTACTAGACTCCCATAAAAGAGATTAAATGCTGCATTGATGGGTTTGCAATGGAAGAATATTTTATTAGAGTTTCCTGAACTGTTATTCTGCAGGTTCAGGAGTGGTTTCCTGGCAGCTGCCAGTTACAATGGGCATAGAAATGAAAATTTTTGTTTAAAAAATAGTGCTATAATTAAATACTTTCCTTCTGTTTTACCAATCACATGGACTTAGTCATGGACTTTGTAGACTGTGTTTTCTCTCTGCCTTCATTAATTGCACAGCTTACCCCTTTTACTAGAAGTTGGCCCTATGATGCAATCAATATATTTATTTTCAATTAATTTATGAAGACAAACACATTTACAGAGGTTTTAAAAAGTTTGTCTGGTTAGTCTTTTCACTTACACTGTGATAGTGTTTGGATTAATAGAACACCCACATTCCAGAAAACATATTTCTTCCAGCAAAAATACATGTAGTCATGTTGACACACAGAGAGTTACAAGATTTGCAGAAATCTTTGAGCAAATTGTATTCTGCAGAAGAAATTATAAAGTAGAGATGATCACTTCCTTTTGTCCTGTTTGCCGTTTTGCCTTTTTTTCTGCTTTACAAGATAGATGGGTTTTAAGGGGGGTTGGCCATGTTATGATAATGGATGTGTACAGAGGGCCAGAGTACCAAGCTGCCTTTGGTAGCCTCACCGTGAAAGCCTCATGTATTTCGGATGTTCTCAGACTACAACCTGAGCACTGAAAGAGACAGGGAAAATGAAAATAGATTACTGTTATGAGACCTCCTATTAGGTCCACAGAAGTCATATGCTTTAGTTTGAAATTTGTGCACTGATCAGTCCTGGGTTGAATGTCTGGCACTAAAAAACTGCTGAGCCTACTGGCTACCCTCTCCTCGTAATGGGGACATCAATCACTCTGTAATTAGCATGCTCACACACTCTGTTTTCCTCTTATACCATGGCATCTCTTCCAGGAAAAGGATGGATTAACAGCTGAACACTTGAGGGAAAAAGAAAAGGAGTCTTGTCTTAAGGAAACTTTATGAAAGTGCCTAGAAAAGCGCAATTTATCACATATCACTTGGAATAATGAGGCACAGAAAGATACCCTCATCATCCTGCAAAATCAGTATTTTTTAATATAGTTTAAAATATATAATTATAAAAAGGGATCATTTGTACAGTGAAAATCTGCAACTAACTTAAAACGAAACTGTAATTTTGATTTATAAATGCACTCTTTTTCTGGGTAGGTAAGATTGGTCTAAACCTATTAAATTTTTCTGATTTCCAGAATCAAAATCCCAGGTCTCCAGCATATCAGATATTTCCCTCCTCCCATCCATGTCTTGAGCAGAGTGAACAATTACCTAGGAAGATTCAGAAAAACTGTGTAGCAAAGGAATCCAACTGCAAATAAAAAGATAAAGCAAAGAGAAAAAAAACACCTGCATTTTTGCCATTACCTGACTATAACTTCCTATTTATTAAGTTTGTAGAAGATTTCTTAAAGAAGCCATCAAATTGCATCACTTCTTGCATCACTAACACTTAGAATGAATAAAGAATAAAAAACAATAATATTAGAAGTTTTTTTTTTTGATACTGCAAGAATATTTTATTGGTAATTAATCTAATTATTAATCATTCTCTGTGTTATCGTAAGAGAATTAGACAATAATTTCTATGACCACTAGAGTTTCCAAGGTATGTATAGATTTGTCATCACAACAGTTTGGCAAAATAGGAAAGTATTATTTAATTACATACTTTCCAGCACACCCAGTTCAGCTAGCAACAAGTAACTAACCCATTAGTGCTGCATGCTTTAGTAGTTTGGAATCACTAACATTGAAATGGTCTTTTTCTTTAATTTCTAAGACCAGGATTTTATACTGCCATGCAAAGTGCTGTATCTGCATTTGGACGTTGCTCACAGTGTTTGGTTTCCATAGCACTGAACAGGCTCCAAGCCTATGCTGAATTGTCAACTCAATAAAATGAATAGGAAATCTGTGATAAGGCAGTTCAAATATGTAATCTAGACTAGTACTTGTGTGAAAACAATGAACTGCCATTATAATAAGTACCATTTCATTCCAAGAACCTCTCTACTAGCCTAGAGTGGATTTTTTTTTCCTTCATTTCGACATTTTTTCAGGGCTCATGATGCACAGCAAGCAAGAGCTTTCCCCAAGGAGTATCTGCAGCAGGAAGCAAATAGTAACGCGGTAGGTGTGAGGTGTGTGAGGTAGACCTTGTGCAGAGGGCAGAGATACCACGCAGTCCAATCCATTACCCCAGAAATAACAGCCACTTGTAACTGAAAAGTAGCTGCAGTATCACAGCATGCGATGTCTCAGACTGGAGATGGGAGAAACTTCTTTTCCCGTGAGGACGGACTAGCATGTTCACCCTAGAAGGCTGTGCAGTCTGTGTTGCTGAAGGTTTTCAAGACTCAACCGGGCAAAGCCTTGAGCAACCTGGTCTGCATTTGGGGTTGGTACTGGAATAGAGACATCCCACTGTCCTATCTAACCTGAATAGTGCAGTGGTTCTAGGAACAGGCCTTTAAATGAGCCAAAAAAGATGCTAAATGTGAGATCCTTGCCTAAAAGGGAAGGAGTAAGTGCCTGTTTATATCTGCAATAAAGGAGGAATGTCTTTTGTTGATACAAACCATCAATATGCCTTTCCATAAAAATTCAGATGATAGGTGAGGTTCTGCATATTTAGGAGATGATTACTTTCCAGTTTTGATAATTGCTTTATACGCCAATTCTTCCAGTCATTAGGCATAAATTGCCGTACTTCACAAATAGAAGATATGATTTATTGTCTGACCTGACTGGTAATGAAGCATTTTGACAGTATCTGGGCTAATTTCCTGCTGAGTAAGCATATGTAGCTTCTTTGAAATGAATGGCATTACATGCAGTTTTACTAGTGGAAAGATTAGCCCATTTTAAATAAAATACAGCCAATAAGTTTTGTGCTTGTAAATTTAAATGTTTGTACAAGGACTTACTGATGGGCAATTATAAGAAAATCTCTCCTATGACATAAGGAATGTGAGATCTTGCCAAGAAACCTGAATGAGTCAGTTTCAAGGCCAAAATTATTGAAGGAGTGAGGACATCTATTTAATATGTACAACACTGAAACTGCTGCAAGAGCCTATATCAACTCCACTACTTTAAAATGCAAAAGGCTCAGGAGGCCTCTCCCATCTGTGCTCCAATAAAGAGAAGATCATAAACCAATTTTTGAGTGACACCACAGGACAGAAAAGAAATATTTTGCATGTTTTGCTCTTTAATAGTTTGTCTATTCTGACACTTTCTTTGGTTATTTCTTCCTGCTTTAATTACCCAGCTAAAAATGCTTTTGTTATAGTTCAGTTTATAAAACCAGAAGTGTTTGAATCTCAGTGCTGTATATGAAAAGGCAATGCAGCTTGAATGGTCTGGTAGTATTTTCCTACCTATAGGACATTCCTCAAAAAATAAAAACTGCTTTTAGGGTCAGATCTTAACCTTTCTAGTATGCAGATTGCTATGTTATTTGGAAGACTTGTTGGTATGTATTTTATGTGCAAATGCAATAACAGTTTTTATCCATTTTTTTTCTGTTTTACATGACACATTCTGACTCTGACTTTCATACTGTTATAAAATTAATCAATTTTGCATGTACCACTTGTGGTCTTCATTGATGGTAACTGGAATATCACAAGCAATACGCATTGCCCTCACATCTGTAAGCATTCAGGTCATTGTCTCTAGTTAATCATATCCTAATCATACCATCTACGTAGCTACAGGAGAGGGGTGTAACTCTGAATTACAGTAGAACCCGAGTTATGGATACACCAGTGGGATTAATTATTGAAATGTGCAGGACACAAAGTTTATATTAGTAAATTCAGCAGTACCATGGAAAGCTTTATCATCTTTAGTGATAAACTGTTAAGACAGTCTTTGTAGTGTATTGCTCTACTTTCCAGGGCACCGTTTAGGAGCTGACATGAATCAGAGACACCCCTTCCAGATGTTCATAGTGTTTCAGTGTGGGTATCATCTGGTCCATGCCAGCTAAATGGTTGTGAATACAGGAGCAGCACACTGAAAATTGGACTTTTATCATAACATTTTTAGTATCATTCCATGAGAGACCCTTCATTTGCCTGTATCAGGGGAAGGAAGTTGCGATATGAGCATAACAGAAACAACTCTTTGAAAATATAGTTTGAAGAGGCTGTAGTTTCAAACTGAGGGCTTTGAAACTTCGTCCAGTCATACTCATTTTATGATGAAGCAATGTGGGCACTCTCATGCTCATGCCCTAGTCTCTATCCATCTAGCAGAATAGAGGCAGCTTTTATTCCCTGTGCTCTTGCACCTCTCTGTATTTCACAGACAAGCAATCGAGTGTTATTTCCTCAAACTTTTCTACTTCCCTTTTTAAATGTTTTAGTTTCCTTCAAAAGAAGCAAGGCACTTTTTACTTGTTTACACTTTAATCTTATCCATCTTTAAAAAATATGGAAGTTTGCTGTCTCCTGTGAGTCGGTCATCCTGCCTCCTGCTCTCTTTGAGGTAAAGCCTGATTCATTCCCTGTAGAGACCCGTTTTGGGACAAACTGCACCCATGACGAAGGTGTCTCCCTCTCGCTTCCTATTCACCATACAGAGTTACAGTGATCAGCTTGGACTAGATACCTACATTTTAGATTGCTAAAATTAGCTAACTCCTACCCACAGCTACACCATTTATCTTCCAGAATCTCTCTATTTTGTTTTTAATTTCATGCATCTCTACTCATGCATTTTCTCTGTCTTCTACAGTTTTTTGCTGCATTCATCGTCCTGCACGTTTGTGTTGTTTAATTTAAACCTGATCTCTGATGCTCTATTGCTGAATGGAACTGATTCTATAACATTTCTGCTCAACTCTATTTACTGAAACATTGATTTTCTTCAAGCATGTGTACTGAAAAAATCAATAAGCCTATATACAAGACAGAAGCGGTAGTGTAAAGGCATACTGCTAACCTGTAATTTGAGAGGTAATACCCTGAGTATCATTCACTGAAAAAGAAACCTCTGGTTTCTAGTTCAGGGCAATGGTAGTGTTATTCTCTGACATCTGCTATTTCACATGTGTTGAAGGTAGCAACATCTCAACAGCCTACAAGAAAACAGAGAAAGTTCTGGGAAGAATAAGGGAATGACAGCTATAACCTGTCTGTCATGGTATTTTTCAAGCACTAGTCAATATGCAGGATCAGCCTTTTTAAATGAATACAAGCGTGAGCTTCTGTTGAAGTCAGTAGAATTTTGCAGAATTTTTTGGAAGAGTTGGAGTTTTTTGCAAGGTCTCTCTCTCCTGCTGGAGGAGAGACATGTTAATATATCATTACTTGGCTTATGCAAGCACCAGTGAGTTTATTGTTTTATCTGGAAAAAGGATATTGACAGATTGTGCTGTTTTGACAGATGAAACTTCATCAAGTCAGTGCTGAATCTCACATATACCTTTTCGTTCATGTCAAAGAAGTTTGGTTATAAAAAGTTTGCTAATGCTCATTTTGGACTTCCTTCACTAAAACTGCTTGCAGGGAATAATCTGCTTAACTGCATACAGATAGAGAGTTGGTGAAGAAGACAAAGGAGACACTTTAGTACTGAAATTGTAAGTTTCCTTACTTCTTACTTATTTTTGAAATGTTATCAGCCAAAGGAAATTAGAAAAAAAAGGCTTTGCAAAGTTTGCAATAGGTTGCAATAGGTCTGCAACCATGATTTTATATATTGCTTGTTACCCATGTGCTGTGCGTGTCATTATAGCTTTTAAAGCAATCCTTGAGGCATCTTGCTGAGAAATGAGTCATATATGTTTTTGTTCTGTGTCATTACAGGTTGTTACCCAGAGAAGGAGGGAACCCTACAGCGGGGCTCTGGGGAGATTACAGGCATTATAGATATTGTATTTAGAATGGCGGGTATCCAAAGAAAGGCTTTACCCGTTGCTGGGGCTGTGTGTCAGGAGAGGGAGAAGAATTGGAAATTGTGAACTATTTGCTAAGGAGGGAAGGCAGCTACGGTGGGTGTTGAGCAAACTGAGCAGGGTGACCTGCCACCCGCTGCTGCTCTGTGAGCCGAAGGGAACAGTGTCACCTGGACCCGCAGACACGCTCTGCGGCGGCCGTGCTGCCTCCTTTCTCCACGCAAGACTGGAAGCTAAGGCATCACGTGCAGCTTGGTTTTCTTTTTGAAAAAGGAGTTGGCTCTGGTTTTGCCTGTATGCATGTATGTACTCCCTGAAATGTTTGAGCACCAGAAGTCTGATGGATGTTAATTTGTATAGACTCCCAGAAATAGTCAGGTGGGCTGAAGAAGACGACCATATTTGTACTGCACACTAGGAAGGGAAGCTGCATCAGACGTGTGATCAGTAATCAGTTGGATAGAAATCACATGCAAGAGACAGGTTGTGAATATCCTGGATGCGGAAAATGATTGGTTAGGGTGTAAACTGTAAGAATGTAATCACCTACTACACCCTTAAAAATGAAACCATGGGAGAAAAGTCTACTGGGAGTTCAGCTGCACTAAGTCCTCTGCTCACTGGATTCTTGGCTAACACTTGTAAAAGATCACATTGTGTTGGGCAGTTTGTACATCCAGGCTATGGCTGTTCTAATCAATTAAGTGTGTCCAGGACCATTTTCCAACACTGAGGACAACCAACATGGAACAGCCTATGACCATTCTGTTACATTCTAGGGCTCACCAAAGGAAGGTGTCTGCCTCCAACCTCTAACCTGTCTGCAGGGAACAGCCTTCACCAGCTCCTGACCAAGAGCTGGTCCAAATGATGCCACTTGGCTTGGCCAATACTGGGATGGGGACCCAGGAACTGAGGACCTGTTGGTCTTGACGGCTGAAACCGCTGCTCAGGAGACTCCCCTGACTCTGGTGAATTCCTTGGGGTAGACTTAGCCTCAACATCCCTCAGAAATGCTCTTTGTGCAGACATTACACAGAATCACGGAATGGTTGAGGTTGGAAGGGACCTCTAGAGATCATCCAGTCCAATACCCCTGCCCACGAGGGGACAACTAGAGCACATTGCACAGGAGATATGTTTGAGTGTGTGGTACAGGCTTCCCATCTAAACATGTCTTTACATGTTCCAGTAATGACAGGGACAGGCCTAGATTGATGCATGTTGTTCTTTCCTGTCTCATGCTCCCATATTTATCCTCCCTTAAGCATCTCAGGATAGTTACTAGCATCTTCGGGCTGGCTGGTTTGCAGCATATGAATGTATCTGTCCTTTCTCAGGCAGCCCTGCTTGAGCAGAGGGTTTAGACTAGATGATCTCTACAGGTCCCTTCCAACCTCAGCAATTCTGTGGTTCTGTGATCAAGGAGGATCTCATCCTTGCATACTGCTTGCTGCAGAGCTCTGACTCACATAAGGCTATTTCCTTTGGTGCTGTCAACCCCCAGTTGCCCACCTAAGCTTTCGGAGATCCCTATGTCCAAGGGTTGCTCGTGTCCTCATTATGGAGCTTTTGAATCATTACAAGTGACACACTGGGACTTTAGGTAAAATGGAAGCCAAGGTTTGTGTCCATGGTCAAAGCCTGCATGGTCACGAGTCACAGCCCAAGAGCCTGAAATGCACCTTCTCAAACATGATCACTCATGGAAGTTAGACATTAAAGATAATATTTTGTTTGGGTTCAGCCTCGTGATTGGGTGGACAACATGCATCAGCTGGAGAGATGGAATCTGCCAAATACTGGGCTCTTTTGGAGAGTTTGGTGGCCAGTTCTGTGCCTAAACCATTTAGGAGCTCAACTTTTCTGTGCTTTAAGGGCTATTGAGGCAAGTGTAATGCAACTAGCTGCAACAGAATTAGGTAAGATTATTTCTTTGGATGCTTAAATGATATTTGAATGAGATAGATAACTGCAAAATCTTAGGTCAAATCTCCTCAGAAAATGACCGTTCTGTACAGATGCCAGACAGTGGCACCTACCTCCAGTTCTGGGCAGCTTGATGTCTGCTCTGGCTCTCAGAAAAAGAGGTGTTTGAAGTACAAAATCACCACTAACTTCCTGAAACATAAATTTTTGCTTCACCAAAGACAGCCTTGCTATTTTTTTTTGTGCTTTCCAGAGGCCACCACTGAAGTGTATACAGCTCCAGTAACTAGAGCAGAAATGAGTCCACTAGAGTAATTCTCTGTGGTTTATTGAAATTAAAACAAAAACTTGTCCTCTCTGAGTTTTTTTTTTTTCAGAAACACTGGAAGTCTGGCATATGAAATTTGTAATTGATGACACTACATTCAAAGGTGACAAAATAATTTAACAGCTAAAAATTATCTATGTGTCATTTACTGCCAGCATTCTGAATACAAAGACAAATATGCAAATCCAGCAATATTTTTGATCAGTGGATCCACTGCCCGTGTCAATGAACCAATAGCCAAACACTTCAATAGATGTAACCAAGTATGATCCAAGCTTCAAGACCAGAAATATTAAATGCAATGAAAACTGATGCCTGTGGAAATACCTTAAGACATGTCTGAATGCAAGTAATGTATTTTTTTTTGCATTTGTATCTCTTTTTATTTATATCTGTTTGCTGCACAGCTGAAGAATGCAAAGGTAGAGTACCACAAGATTTTAACTGGATTGATTTTTTACTGGAGGCTGTTATTTTATTTCTGGTGTTGGGACATTTTAACAGGAATGTGGATAATACAGATTATAACATATTATTTGAAATTGGTGCTGTCTATTTTTCTTGTGTTTGACATTATATAATCACAGATATTTTAATTATAGATACTCTTTCTTGGTGGCGAAATGTGACTAGTATAACAGCATTCTTAAAATGGCTGTCTGTGTTTCAGTGAGAAATAAAAATTTGGCAGGATACTGTTGTGCCATTTAATTCACTTAAGTAAGTCATGTAAAATTTGTGAGCTAGGAGACTACTAAAAATTCTTAAATCCTATAATACCCTATAATATATGGGCATGTGTCTGTCATGCCCCAATTAGAGCAAGTGTTTTTGGTGCCTATTAGATAAGCTTCACCGAAATAAGAAGAAACCCAGAGAGGAGTAAGTGGGTAGCATGGGGGAGGCATTATAACACAGGCAAGTGCACTAGCTCCCTCCTTGCATCCCTGAGCATGACTGAGCCCCTGTCCTGACAGGAGCTGGTGGCAGGTTTGCTGCTGGGGTTCCCTTCCCATAAGGTGCATCAGCAAAGCATAGACTTCTGGTATCTTTGTAACTGAGGCAAAATGCTCTACCATTTTCCAAAGTGCCTTTCAAAATGGGGATTCAGGAAGAGTGAAAATTTGTTCTTTTTCATATATTTGTTGGGAAGAGTTCTTTTTTTCTTTTTTTTTTTTTTTTTTTTTTTGATTTATGAACCAGAGCCCTTTAATGTAAACTAGCTGAAAAAAATTTGCTGTATTTGGGACCTGCTATATTAATTCTTCCTATTCCTTAGATCTTGAAATGAATACCTTAGAAGATAAGTAGCAGAGTCTTGCCTTCTTGTAACATGGTTTATGTTAGTCAATCCTGAATCCATATTTTCTCCTATATCATGAACAGGACTGCACAGGGGAAGGCCAGCAAGGCATCTTCAGGGAATATAGGTGATCTCTGTGTTAGGTGTGCTCTTCGGGATGCTTCCTTCAAGGATGATGCTTGATGCTGCTTTGCCCCAGCAAATATTAAATTATTAATGTCATTGATTCAGCTTCCTGCGATGTACTGCAGGATCCACATTTTGACATTTAGACAGATAATCTAAGCATTATTCTTTGGAAGATTATCCGTAAATAGTGCTAGAAGGATAAAGCAAAGGATATACTCTTATTCAAACATGTACCTGCTATGAAACTTCTGGAACAAATTGATAGAGTGGCGCGGGGATGTGGGTGCTTTATTACCACAGGAGTTTCCTTCCACTAAATGTTATCTGCTGAGGTGTCATGATCTGATACAATGAGGTGTTTGTGATTTCGTCTACCAGATAGACTTGCTATGTGTTGTTTATATTGCTGTATGTGCACCAGCTCCGTGCCGGGCAGGCAGTGCTCCATGCCCAGAGGTGCTGTCCTGCCTTTACCGCAGCCTCCTGTCCTCTCACCGCGTCGGGCAGCCAGCCTGCAGGGCAGCAGGTCGCACCCATGGACCCTGCTCCTCTTAGGACAGGGCCCAGATCTGATCGCCCTTATGTGCAGCGCAGTGCACAATTCATGTGGCTGTACAGATGCTTTATGATGATAATTTTCCTTCTCTCAGTATAGTATATGGCTTTTTTCTTTTTTTTTTTTCACTAGCTGTTCCTCAGTTAGGAGTGCTTCTAGGAAGGGCTGACAAGACCATTATTTCAATTGTTCAGATAACGTTATAGATGATGTTCAAATTGCCTGCTGTTTTGTTGAAATGTGCAGTTCAGTAGCTTTCTAGCCTTACACTGATTGTGAGATGCTGGTAACAGGAGCATATGACAGCATAAGGACCACTGCTTGTACCAAATGTAGTCAGCAGTGTGGCATCAAAAATGAAAACCAGCTGAGAAAATGTCACCTAATAGTAGGAAAGTGCGGTGCTAATAATGAAGGACAAGTGCAGGTAGAGAGCGGGACATTATTCCTGAGAGAGCTGCTGCCTTTGACAACATAAATCTCTGTGAAGAATGAGTCATGTCCTTGTTTAGGGCAGGAAAGAAGTGGAGACCAAGAAAAAATCACAGGCAGTAGAGTTGCTTTAAAGCAGTTTCTGACTTTTTTTTGTGTCCCACACCTCCCATTGCACTTCCCAAATTGCCACCACCATGCTGTCCAGTTTGTCCTTCCGTCTCTATCACTGCCAGCTTTGCTCCTGCCTTGGATAGTGCCAGCATGGAAGTAATTTGTACAGGGTGATGGATGTTGGAAATGTGGCTGAAATAGCTCCTTTAGCACCTGAATGCTGGAGCTCCCTGATTTCCAGCCCTACCACCACCTAGAGCATGGTATGGAGCCAGGACAGAACCAGTCAAAGAAACCAGTCAAATTGGGGTACAATTGCAGCACGCTGGCAAGGGGCCATTAGCCAGGTGGGAGCCCTGTGTTTGGAAGAAAATTCTGTCTTACAAAAGAAGTAAAAAAAATTCTCAAGAGATTTCATTCTGCTATTATTTTGCAAAGATTGTGCCTGTGATTTCTAATTGGCAGTAAGAGCTGTGAAAAAGGACAGAGCATAGTCAGAGAAGATTAAATCTTCACAGTTTGCAGCTGCTAAAATCTCATTTTTAGCTGTTAATATCTTGACTGAATATGTGTGAACTGTAATTTTTTTTAAGACACTTATAAACTGGCCGCATTTTGACCTTTGAAGAACCAAATTCATATGCACGCCATAGAAGCCACCCTTTGCCAAATCTTAGGTAGCAGAGGGCAAGGACAATAGAATTTCTTAACTGGAAATCTCACAGACGTGTCTCCTCATGTTAATTTTCCCTAAGCTGATGCCTAGAAATGGTTGCCCCATTCTGGTTAAAATTTCCTGGAAGGACTCTGCCTGAAGCAGAGGAGAAATTTGGCTCCAGCTGTCCAAGTTGGCAATGATATTTTGGAATAGCAAAGACGGTGTGACTAAGGTGACATGCTAAGGGACTTGGAGCAGAGACCGACCTTGCTTCCACCTGCAGTTGAGCCTGAGCTTGCTCTCAGACACCTGGACAGCCCTGCAGACCACCGGGCCCCAGATGTGTCCCTGGCAGCACCTCCGAGTGGGGCCGCTGACCTGCCGCCAGCCCCACAGTGCTTCAGATCACAAGGAGTGAATCATTTCACAGCCGCTCTTTAGGAGTTTTCCTTCTGGGGGCTCGGTCAGCGCACACAGTGAAAATTACCAGACCTTGTTGCTTGTGTTTACAGTCAGTCACTCACTCTCAAACCCCTCTGAGGTGTGAGCTACAAACATTGAGGGAACATATTTATTTGTTTAGAGAAAGCCCTGACTCAAATAGATTGTGTATGTATATATATATATATATAATTTTTATATCTTATATAAAAATTTATATAATTTATATATTCATATAAACATTGGTTTTGCTCTTATGCAGTGCAAATTTGTACAGTTTTTGCATGAGAGAGTGTCTTCTAACCAAAGCATCTGTCACCACTTGATATTATGTAGGTATTATATGTGTATTGTATGTGCATTTTTGTATTATCTGCCTGTCACTTATGATACTCAATAGATGATAAAAATAAACTAGAATATAAGGAAAAGAAAATTAGGACGAGATTAAAAGAAAAGTTATGCAGGCAGGTGTGTTGGTGGACAGAGAAAAATGGAAGACAGGCTGTCAAGTGAGGACAAGCTGCCTGCTTGTTTCTGGACCATCGTTATTTCTGTGGGTAGCATCTGTGCTGTGAGATTTCTTTGCAGCAGCTCCCTGATAAAGGTAAATAGATCCAGATTGCCTCCTCTTCAGTGCATATTACAACTCATCCACATTCCAGCTGATTCTGGCTCTTTCATTTTAAAAAAAATTAAATGCAGTTCTGGGAATGCTGCTTGAAGTCCCCTCTGCTCTGGCTATGGATGGTGCCATAAAGCTGATAGGATGCTGGTGCGTGAAGTGGCCAGGACACATGAATCTGCTTGGCGCATTCAGCCAGGCAGTGCAGCAGCTTTTCCTGCAGGGATGATAACCAGAGCACGTCCGTATGTTCACGAGGAGGTAGCGTCATTCAAGAAAGGTCACAGGTGACATTTATGAATGGCATCACGTAGCATCCGTGTGTTCCCTGCCCCTTCCCTGCTGAACAGGGAGAGCTCAGTACAGCGGACCAGGGCTATCTCAGGGCAGCAGGCACCAGCGCCAGAGAAGGGGCCCAACTATGGTTTATTTCCTCATGTATAAATATCCCCGTGCCTTTGCCACGGTGCAGCTGCAGCCTCAGTGGCTTCTCTGTGTGGCTGCACAAAAAGGCATCAGGGGCCATTCCCTCAGCCCGGAGATGGGAATGGATGGTCCCTCATCCCCCAGGCACAGCGCTGGCCCTCCAGAAGCCACTGGGTGATGGAGACGTGCTGCTGGGGCCAGCCAGAGCAGCGCATCCACATAGACATTTCACGCCAAGGGCTCAAGTTCCCTCCTGCACCTTTTTCATGTGTCCATATCAAAATTGCCTTTGAAGTTATTCTGTAAAAACAAAGACCAAAATACAAGAGTCACAGGCCCAGAAGACTGGGAAGAATACGTCTGACTGAGTCCTGTGGGTGGACTAGTTTTCTAGGTGGGAAGAAAAGTTATATTATTTTTGGATTCTCTCCTCTAGGCTTCATTACTCTTGTACTCCTCTTTTTGGTGTGAGTGCTTCAACCACTAGAATAAAAGATGGGCCAAACAGTAATGTTCTGCCTGCAGTGAGCCTGCTCAACTGGTGTCTACTACCCAGTAGACCTGGGTCTATCTGAGATGGATCAGGTCCGACCTGGGTCTCAGATAGACCAAAAATCCATGGTTTGGCTCTTACTCCTGCACCCAAAACTGCCAAGGTGGGCTTACAGCAACTCCTACACCAAGCAGGCTTCCTTTTTCCTTTTAACAAGGAGGCTCCCTCTGTGCATAGGGATTTTGTAGTTCAAGAGATTGAGTTTTGACTCCATTCATCACCTCTGTGGTGCAAAATACAGAATAGTTAAGGTATGTGTCATCAGGTATCATGCAGAGCTGATCACCCTGAACTGGCTTCCCTATACAAGAGAAATAAGCAAACTTGGGGCCATTTTAGTTCGGACTAAACTCTAGTTTAACTCTAAGTTGGGAGTTCCTAAAAAACTGCTTGGCTCTTCCTGCCATTTCCATATTCCTCCATCTCTATAGAAAAAGTGCAACCCATTATCCCTAGATTTCTGTTTCGCTTGCACAGGGGCAATGGCCTTGGCATGTGGAGCACCTTAAAGACTTTCTGGCCATCTGAGAAGCTTTCTTAACAAATGGATTTTCTTGCTAAAAGTCAATTGTTCTTTGTAAGAAGGCCCTTTGTGAAGCCCATGCAGTATCAGTGACCTAGCAGTCAAAACCCACTATGCACCATCTTTGATGTCTGCAGGGGAGCTTGAACAATCTCTGTTAATCTCTCCAAGATATGAAAATGACTCATCCAAGCAAAAGAGAAAAGCCATGTCCCAGTCAAAGATGCAATGCTGGATTTTCTTTTTAGTTACACTGGTGCAAATTGAGAGTTGCTGATATCAATTACGTTTTGTCTGGATTTTCACTGACATAACAGAGATAACAATCAGGCCCCCTGGTTTCTAACCAAGTTTGATATTACCCTGGGGAGTTGTTATAATCTCTTAAATGGCACCATGCAGCAAGAAATCAATTGCACTGGGAAAATTATTCAGCTTTAGAGATGTGCTGAAGTAGTGTTGTCTAATTGTCTAATTTTACCTGCTAAATAAAGAAAATACATATATGTTATCCTAAGCATAAAACAGAAATATGAATATTTTTGGAAAGGAAAGAATTTTTTTCTTTGAGTAGGCAACATAGAAGAATTAGTCAATAATAGATGTGTTTAAAAAAGTAGTTAAATTATTGTCAATTGTTCTTTGTTTGTAAGCATCTGTGTAGCACTGTAAAAGGAAAGCAGTTTGCAATACCAGTGAACAGAAAAAAAGGAATTCACACGGCTGATGTAAAAACTATGCTTTGCTTTATATACGCTGTCTCGTGCCATTCTCTTTGCACTGTGCTTGTTGCTTGTTAAACTCTAACTTTTGTGAGTTGGAACAATGAATATTATCAATCTTTTGGGATATGACAAAATAAAAATGGCAATTATATAGCAAGTATTTGTGGTTATAGTGGATAAAGACAAGCTTCATTCCCCTCCATAAGCTGGAGTGAAAAGTGCAAAGGTATGGTTAAAGTATTTGCTGTATTGCTAAATTCAAAGATTTTTTTAGAATTATGATCATCTGTCTTCAGTGTTGATTATCTAAGATTCCTTACCTATAGAGGTCTTGATAATATGGGGAAAATTGTCAATGTTTTGGCTTTTGAACTTAAAGTCTCACTACCTTGATTGCATTCTTGAGGATAATTCAAGACAATTAGTGAAGCCTAGAATAATTTGGGGGGTGTTTATTAAAAATAAAAAAAAAGGAAAAGAAAAACTGAGAAATATCTTTGCCTTCTTGTACTAGGGCAATGGACAAAGCCAAGCTTGGACTTTTTAAATTCAGCACCTTAAAATAGTTCAGGTTATATAATCAACCGTTCGAAAAAAATACTGTAAATTTGGTTTTGAACCTCAAAACCTGGTCAAAATATCTCATGATAAACCAGAAAAGGGACTTTTCTACCCAGAGCATGATTTAGTTGACAAGACATAAAACCATATGTACAGATTTTTCTAGCAAAAATGGATTCATTTTTAAATCTTTTCTTCTTGAAATATATATGCAGTTAGGTTTTACTTTGATGTAAGTACACATAGCTTGGTAAAAATTCAGCTTTGCTATCTGTTATACTATATGTATAAATGCTTTGGGCATGGGTATATTATTCTGAAGGCAACCTATTCCCAGCGCAGATAGTGCAGATTATTTCTGTTCTCACATTTCTTTGATTTGGCTTCTGGAACATATGCATAATTGAGCAACAGTCCTAAAAGTTCTGCTGGGCACAGAAATTGTGTCTATGCGCTTCTTAGAAAAAAAATGCATCTGGAACACATTTTTAAGTATTATAAATTCTATGCTGGAAGAAAACAATAACAGCAAATGGGCTCGCATGCGTACTCGGTATGCAGCTGCTTGCTCTTAGGGTTACCTAAATGCAAATTTCTGTCATTTGGGAATATCTTGAATCTTGCAGTTGATTTGCCTGTGGCTCTCAAAGCAAACAAATAGATTCTTGTGATTGCTTGGTCACCCAGGGACTAAGATTAATAAGTATATATTTGTTTATTTTCTGAATACCAATATGAGCCACCGTACATTTACCTTGTGCTTGGAATACTCTCCACAGTGTAGAAGTGCCTCAGCTGCCGTGAGTGGAAGTACTTGCCTAACCATGAAGGTGAACCATGCATTTGGTAACAATTTGGTGTCTAGGAAGCCACACTACCTTGTAAATGGTCCGTCATGCTTTTCACTCTGCTGATGTGTCACTAAACAGCTATATCATGTATTGATCAGCTCTGGATATATGGCATAATGTGCCATTGAAAGACATAAAAATGATAGATATGTTAATCTAGGTGTCTGTGTCCTGTTTAGTGACGTGCTGAATATCCCATTAGACTCTTAGGACAAAGGAAAAGTGGGTTTGTGTTCACATTTCTATTGATTTGTGTAGAATATCGATTGCATAAGAAATGCATAGGAAGAATTTCTGGACTCAAGATGAGAGAACAAGATAAGAAGCGGGAAAACCATGAACTGGATTTCTTTTGTCAGCATGTGTTTAATGAAAAAGACCATTTTTGTTGCATTGGGGAAACCTCCACACACAGATCTGGATACTCATGCCTTCCAAAGCTGTCATAATTTCTGACATCACAAATTGTTTGCCCTTCAGGACAAGTTCGTGCTTTATAAACCCTGCCAAAATGTAGCATCAAAAAATAATCAAATTTTGCAGAATTTGGATTTTTTAGAATTTCTTACATCCTCCAGGGTCCAACCTCTTCACAGACTTGGACCCAATATGGACCATTAGAAGAAGTAATCACTGGTAATATTCTTCCCCAGTACACCTCTCACACATTGATCAGCTTGTTAGCTGCTTGTGATTTATTTCTCAGTCTTGATTTCTTCTATATTATCTTTTTTTTTCTTTTTTTTTAACTGAGGGAAAAACACGGCATTTACAAAAGATGTAGCATGGGATTTCAGAATGTAATAATATTACAGGATCTTAAGTTTATTCTAACAATTAGAAGTTTATTCTAATAATATAGAAATAAAAGAGCACAACAAAGTCAAGGTACCATATGGACAATTGATTTTCCTCTCCTTGCCCATAAGATAGCACTTTATCCCAATCTTCTTTGAGTATCAAGCATTATTTTCCAGAGAGAAAACTGAAAGCTTGGGGCACATTTCATTAAATATTTGTAAACCACCGGTGTCTGGAATATGTGCTGCTTAGCATAATGACATTAATTCCAGTTTGCAAAAATGTGTTTCACCATCTAAATCTCTCAATCACTCATGCCACCTTCTTAAAGAGCATTTTGAGAGAAGCATGCAAAAAAAGGTAAAATTTATTTATTCTGAGGTTATTTTATGGACATTATATGGAACTTCTACTCCTGGCAACACTGGCATCAATTCATGGGCATCAGCTTGCCTTTCCTTCGTATGAAAAGTCTAGACATGAAAAAAAGGCCATGGCCACGTGAAACCTAATACACTGACAACGTGAGGACAAAGAATTGTCTCAGTACTCTTTCATCTTAATCACTACTGGGAAATCTGGGCATGGTGCTTGCTCATGATGGAATAGGTCCTACTGGTAACTCTTTCATTCAGTGCTGGTTGTGCCAGTTGCTGGTTAGCTGAACTGTGCGTTGATCTAGTCTGGAAGGAGACATACCTTTTTAAAATGTTATTTCATACCATTCATACTTTTGACTTTTATATGTCATTCATAAGCTTTCCCTTATTTCCCTCTTTCCACTATTCCTATTTGTGAGGGAAGCAAAATTGTAGGGGGATGGGTGAGGATGAAGGGAGAAAAAAAGCAAATGAAATATTGGCATAAGTTACCTATGACTGTTAAAAATGCAAGATAAGCATTTATAAAAATGAGGAGATGCTGCCGAAATAAAGCATGGAAGAAGTCTTCAACAGTTAGCATTTTAGTGACAGCACACTCCTCTTGTGTCTTAGGAAATTGGTCCCAGATAAAAGATTAGTAAAATATTAACTTGACCATAACTATTTCTGTTACATGGAAATGTTTATGATCTGAAAAGTAGTCCAAAGAACTATCAAATGAAAAAAAAATCAATAAGAAAAATATTCTTATTAAAAATATCTTTCTGAAATGATTTGCATGTGGAAGAATCATCCAGGAGTGATTTCATCTTGATTGTATGCCATGCCATGTATCAAGGAGTACCAGCTGTATGCTGCAAGCAGACATCCTTCAGGAGCATTTGGCTTGCAAAAGGTTGTTTTAACCAAGAGGCAATACGATAGTATAGAACATCTCATTTCATGGATATAATTCTACAATCAATCAAGAGAAGAGGAGTGAAAATTCGAAGTGTGTTGGTCATAATACATTTATCTAACCTGGGATATTTCACCTTAGTATGATGGTGACATTCGGAGCTGAATGGGACAACTTACTTATCAGTGAAGAGCAGGATTCTGCCAACAATATGTTCAACCACACGGTGCACCAAAAATGAATGTAATGGGGCTACTTGCAAAATCAGGCTCTGCTTACCCAGGTTACTGTTGACAAGGTCGAACCTCAGTTAGGGATGGATATAATGCACAATAAAAGATGTCCTTTCTTTCTGATCTCTTAAAAACTTTTCATAGCTTTCAGTTCATGGCTAATATTTCCATAAAATTTAGATGCCTGCTCCCACAGGTCTTGTTTGAAAGTCCCATTCTTTGCTTACATATGCTGTGGCAATAGATTTTTTATGGAAGTAGAGTAAAAGGTAAAACAGATCTTCTATTTCATGTACAAGTTTAATTACTGTATTTTTATGCAGTTTTTCACTTTCTATTGAAGTAATAATTATATACATAAGTAGTATTAAGATATAAAATGATAAAGAAGAATTATAACATGAAATGGGAATGAAAAAACCTCAAAAGTTTCCATGCCATCAGCACAGCAATAGAAAAGTAAGAAATAAACTTTCTCTGAGAGAGAGCAGCAATTTCACATCATATTTAATCTAAAATATGTTGAAGAAGACCATTCCTGACAAACTCTGATAAAGATTTTATAGATGCCCCAATCAGTCCTCATTTTCTTTAGAGAGATCTATTTGTCTGGTGGTATTTTCTTCCCTTCACAAATTTTAAGTTCACAATTTCAGAAGACTCATTGCCTCACAGGCATCTCAGCTGAGGGTAAACAGAGCGAATTTTTATTGTTTTGCTCGAGGTAGTTCTGTATTTTCCTGGCACCAACAACATACCTCTGCATGAGCCATGTGGCTAACATCTAGCATACCTGATTCACTCCCTTCTTGTTTGGCTTGCATGGTACATGTTATTTTTTCCAAAACTATATCTCTTACTCTTGCTTCATCATCTCTGTTCTTTCCCATGCTGGAGCAATCCTGATTTTATGCTGAAAGGTCTTTGATCCATGTTTTGCTGAACTTCAGTAATGCCCATACTGCAGAAAGCAGAATGTTATCATCTCTTTATCATTTTGCTTATTTAGTTTCCTCTCTTAAACTGAAACAAAGGCCATGCCTATGCTACAGCTTATGGTGTGGATCCTGGCCCATGCTGACCCAGGGCAGCAGCAGCAGCAGCAGTGCAGCAGGATGGCTTCAGCAGGGCATGTCTGCCCGAACAAATCTGCCTGGAGACATTCATAGAGAATGAGAGGACCCAGCGGTACCTGACGGAATTTGCTTGTATAGAGAACTCATCTCAGGTAGCTACACCATGATTCCCCACACCATAAGTTTGCAGGCCAGCACCATGAGTGTCTTCTTAACAGCTATGGTGCAGATGTGGCTGGTGGTAAGTTTAAGCCTGTATACCTTCAAGTTCCAGGTTGTGTTTCTGCCTCTTTTCAAGTGAGTCCAAAAGCAGACTGTACAGTCTAACTCCAAAATTGTGATTCCTTGTATTTTTAGGAATCTTCAGATGTTAATTCAGGTTTAGAAAATGAATTTTAAATTTCTGCATTCACAAAAAGTGTTAAGACTTGCAGAACTAAAAAATATGATATTTTGGGGGGAAACTGCTAGGTCCATCTTTGCTCTGAACAGGTACACAGTATGTCTTCCTCCCTGCATGCATCACTCACTGGTGCAAAAGATTCTTTCACTGATCCTCTGAGGGCTGGAGCTAGAGGGAAGTTATACTGTTAATGCAAAACTGTTTCTAGAGAGGCAAAAAATTTTCTTCACAGGATGAATGTGGGTCCATGCAAACATAAGGAATTCTCCAAAACAGGCTAACATCTGCCTGGCCTAAATGACATTTGACTTGGAAGGACAGATGACATGTCTCTCCTGCTTTCTGCAGATGTTCTTAGCTAACAGCATGCAACATTAATCACCCTGCTGCATCCTGTGAGCTGTCGGGCAGGTTTTGTGTAACCCACAGTGCTTTTAAATCTTTTCCCTGGGTCCTTCTGTCATCTCCCCCATTCCTTAGACAGCAGACTCTGCAGCATGGAGAGTGAGGGCTACAGACTGGCAGATTTACCAAGCAGAGTTACCAGCCAACCTTGTTATCCAGAGACACAAACACCTCTACCCCTGTCACAGATGCCATAGATGTCCGTAGAAGCACAGAAGATCCTAATCAAAGGAATGCTCAAAGGACCAGTTCAAAGGGGATCCAGCCTCCAGCTTCTCTTCTCAAGGAGCTCAGAAATGAAGGATGACCAAATTTTAGCTGCCATCTGGCTAAAATGGTGACTAACAATCTAAATGAACCTCTAAATTAGGGAGGTTGGGAACAATGAGATGCTTCTTTCATTACTCCGCTCTTCTGTCCCTAATGCCATGGTTGATAAAGATCATTTTTGTATAATCTCTTGGTGGATTTTCCCAATGCACTGGGGTCGGTAATTTGTAGCAGAACATTTCTAACAGTAAATGTAACTGGCATTTGGAAGTGGTTTATACTCGTTTAAAAGCCTGGTCAATGAAAAAAGAGAAAATTAGGCAAGGTTTGATGGAAAGGTAGTATCACCTATTAGAACAGCTGATATAGTCAAAATACATGACAGCATTTCCAAGCACCCAAACCCTTCTCAGGAGAGCAACAAAGGCCAGAAAAAACACTAGCCCTAGACCCGCAAAACACTAGAAACAGAAATCTAGCACTTCTCTTTTAAATGTGACATTTCTGAAATGCCTCTCCATGCTTCAGATTCGTGCAAGTTTAGAATAAAACTGATTTATGGCTACAACACGTTGTGAGTCTGGAAATTCAGTAACATTTTATTACCTACTGAAGAAGTTGTTTATTTAAATTATTACTTCTTGTGGTATATACTAGAAGATAAACAGTGTATAAATGCGTAAACTGTGGAGCCGAATGCTTTCTGACTAGCCTCTTCTGTTAATTTTATGCCACTCATTTCTGATTTTATTTCACAATAAATACAGATAGTACTATTATAAAATCATTTTTTTAAAGTCTCTTCAACTGAAGGAATTAGTATACCTTACAGCAACCATGTGTTTTATCAAATTTTCATTCTGATGGTCAATTGCAATTGAAATTTGTATGTTCTTGTTTTCAGGCTGAAAAGCACTGAAAAGTCATGTAAAAATTCTCCCATTAAACAAAATTGGAAGTTCTATTTTAGAGAAGCTTAATGAAACTTGATGGAAAGATGCTTTGTTCCATGGCTTCACAGTTCCTTCCCTCTTAGCATGGTATTTTTGGCTACAAAGTGGAAAAATCAGTTTCTTATCTGACAAAACACAAAATATTTTTCTTATGCTTATTAACTTGAAGAGCTTTTTTATTCCATCCTATTCTGGAAAGTATCATTAAGTGTTAGTTGTGCCATAAAAGATGCTCTTCTTTTCCACTAGAGATGTGATACCTCCTTTTGAAATTCGATGTGGAGAACTAGTCTCTCTCAGTCTCTTGTCCAAAGGAAAATTTAGTAAAGGACTGAAAGTGTCTTTGGTCCTGCTGTCAGTGTATGGGGGAAATGTTTCTGCCTGTGGCCTGTAGAGAAAGCTTTAAATGCTTGGAAACCTGAAGATCAGGGATAGAGTCTACGATATGATCATGAAAAGTTGGGTGAAGTTGATCCCCTCCTTAGCTCTTTCAGAAATGACTGTCTCCTACTGAAACAAAGCTGGGAGGAGGAACACTTTTCTGAAGGCTGCAGTCTGCTCCGGAGCCTCAGACTGGGCAATGGAGAGTGAGGTGTCCTGCTTATGTCTCCTGATTGCCTGGAGATCGATCAGATGCATCTGATGTTTGTAGCCAGATTCTCATCTCTTTATCTGAGCAATTGCACCTATTGGGATTATTTTACTGATTTTTAATAATCATCCAGTTTATTTTCTGAAAAGAAGGGTTTGTGTTTGTTAACAATGGTGTTTCTGTTTCTATGTTCAAGCTTCTTCCAACCTATTCCTCTGTTTCAGTTTGAGCTGGGACAGTGTGGCAAGCTTCAAAAGGATCTTTGGCAATCATAGCCCTGTTAATCATCAGATCAATACAGATAGTACAGATAATTGCTTAGCACTCTGACTCCTGTGCATATTTCTGATGTGCAGGCCAGCTTTCTAGCAATACTGACATTGAGATATCACTAAGATACTGCTTTTGCTTTCTTAGTGAGTAATCATTTGAAAATTTGATGTTGCTTGACAATTTAGCCATTGTCAAATATAACCTTAATCTTTGCTGACAGCAATGTTGAGTGTGTGGCAGGAAAAAATAACAGTGTCTGAATTACAGCTTTCCAGAGGAATCAATTCCAATTTTCCAATTGGGTTACTAAAGTCTCTGCATGTTCTAGAGAATAGTGCAAGTCATACTAATATACCAAGAATTTTTTGTCTTGGGCAAAATGTGTGTATAATATAGCACTTCTGTTATGACTATTAAAATCCTAAAACACAATTGCTATTTTATAATGTGTATTTTAATATTTCATTTTTTATATATCTTTATCTTTGAAAAGTGTCTTCCTCTATTAAAGTGCTGACATTTTTTTTAAATAAGAACGCCAAACCCTAAGCTCCATTTTCACAAGGTTAATTAGTAAAGAAGCTGTCTAATTATCTCCTCTTTGACTGCTTTGTTGCTCAAATTGCTCATTGTTCCCACAGAGAAAATGAAGAACCCCCAAATTTTCCTAAAGGTTATTATAGATGGCAGTTGCAGCATGCAGACTGTTACAGACAACTTGCGTGTTATAATACCAATGCTTCTCAACGCTCGTGAGCAATTCTTATGTTATCTTTTACCAGGGACTGCGAGACGTGGAGCACTCACAGCTAGATTTCATTATCCACATAAAAATCTCAGTATTATTGACAAATGCAGGCAGCATACTAATTGATTTACCAAAGGCAACTGAGGTCGTGGTTACATAGAACATGGGAAATATGCCACATATCGACAGGATAATCAAGCGGGATGGGAGAGTGAATGAACCCTGTGTATCAGGTGTCAGTCATGTCACTGCTCTCCTGGAAGGTGGTTGATTGCTATAATGAGGGAATTGATACGACAGTGCAAGAGAGTAAACCCTTAGATTTTGCTATACACCATGTCCTTTTCTGTTTTCTTACCTGTTTTCATAAATAAGTAGCATAGTATGTTTGGTCTTAAAGACTTCTGCACCTCAGATCAGCAAACAGGCTAGAAAATTTCGCATGGGAGAACTGAATGCTTCGTACCATGCCCCGGCTGAGCACTTTGGTTCAGACTCAGCTTAAGTGACTCAGCTATCATGTTGTGCAGTGTGTGATTGTGAGAGGACATTCTGGCAACTCAGCTTCTCCTTTATTCGTGTTGTGAGTTAGAGAGTAGAATCCTCTGCCAAGACCTGCCCTTCTCTAGGAGATGGCGCTGCATTTGAATGGTACCAGATGGTAGGATTGGATGTAGCAGGCAACGTCTGATCAGCCTGGGTACTTCAGGCCTAAGTCTGTCTGGCACCGTATCAAACAACTGTGGCTAACTCTGGCTGAACCAGGACTGGCGCACTGCTAAAAAAAAGTCTCTTTTTTTTTTTTTTTTGCTGTCAGGCACTCAGTGACTGTCAACACAAACCTGCAAATTCAGAGCTCTTTTTTCATGTTCAGACCTGATAGGGCTTTCTGCTGAAGACTTGCTCATCAGAAGCGTCATCCGGGGTTTCTTGATCACTGTCATTGCAGGAGAGCTTTCAGTTGTGGCCGCACTATTAGCATCTGATGAAAGCCAGGCAGACAAGGCTTTCTCTGACCCTTTACCCTCTCCAAAAGAAGAGCAGATTTTTTTTCATAAATATATTTGCACAAACAATAATATTTTTCCTTTTCCAATTTTTAGCAGCTTGATTTGGTCTTTCATTCCTAAAAGTCATAAATGGACTCTTTAGGCTGAACTTTAACTTGCAGCTTTTATTTACAATAGAGAAGTAGGCCATGGAAAAGTGGCTTTGAAATGGAAATTCTGCCACAGCTGCTCACTGCCCTATTTCATTTTCTTTTTTCCATCGTCAGCCAAATCAGGCTCACCACTCCTTGTTCAAAGGGAAAGTGTTAACTTTCCAGAATTCCCTGTGCTACTGCTTACGAGTCTTACAGACGTTGTCAAATGCTGCATCCAGTACTCCTTTTGAGCATGTCTTGATTTTCTGAGAAAATCCTATTCTTCTCTTACTTCCAGACCCTTGAAGCTAGCTCTAGGATACAGGGAATCCATAAGGTATGTTATCCAGTACGTCCAGTGCTTGCATGTTATTTATAGGCAAGTATACAAGCCAGCTGGGTAACCTTATCCTGGCTGTATATTCTTTTGGCGTACCAGGTTTCCATTAAAATCCTGAGCTGCTTATATGGCACGTGTAATGTTAAACAAAATTGCTATTTGTGGGAACAGTCTGTATGTTCCTGTAAAGTTCTTCTTTTGTCTTTGCCCGATAACAAAGTGAAATGAGATTAAATGGAAATTAGCTGCAAAAAGACGGGAGCTACTGTAACTGTGAGCTATTATTAACACACTTCTCTTTTTAAGCAAGCATGCTGTCTTTTTCTGAGTTCATTTTGCTTCTAAATATATGAATCCTGATCTCATTCCATTTTGAAAAGGACTATTTTTTGGCAGATGGCAAAACTTTCTGCAGAGTGGCTTGCAAATGCTTGGGTGTGAAATGTGCTAGGTGGTGATGCTTGGAAAGTGCTCTGATGCGATTTGTGAAGCGCACTGCACGGGCGTGCAGGGTCTGCGAGAAGGAAGGCACTTGCACAGTGCCCAGATCTTGCATGGGATAGCATAAAGCACAAACTCCTTGACATTTCCTGCACTGCTGAACCAGCATGATTTTAGCTGACGATCTTCCCTGGCCATCTGTTAAAAGAGTGTGAAAGAACTTTGCAGGGATTAATTATTTCCTAGATTAATATTGCTGACAAGTGCTCCGTGAAGCAGTGTGTGTATTTGCAGGGTGTTATGCTACTAGAAATGCCATTAATTATTTTGCCTGCGGTTCACAGAACGCTGTGATTCTGCATGCCGGCATTCTGCCCCAGTATCCCCGTCTGTGCATATCACAGGATGAGCCGTTTCAGCTCTTCCTGGAAGTTTTTCCAGGTTCAGAATTAAGACCCCGGAATAAGTATTTTCTAATATAATGCATTAAAAAATCGAACTTTTTCAACTACTTTTGCTCTCAAAACTTGTGAAAATCTACCTACTAACTATATAGTTAGTAAGTTGCACTTTCAATCTAACTGCATTTTACAGAGTGATTAATTTATCCATTTTTTCGCAAAAAAAGTTTGGTGTGACATAGTTCATATTTATAAGTACCTCAAGGGAGGCAGTGAGGAGGTTGGGGCCACCGACCTAGAGGAAATGGCCACAAACTTAAACACCAAAAGTTCCACAGGAACTTAAGGAAATTTTTTTTGACAGTGAGGGTGCCAGAGCACTGGAACAGGCTGCCCAGGGAGGTGGTGGAGTCTCCTTCTCTGGAGATCTTCAAGACCCGCTTGGATGCAGCCCTGTGCCACGTGCTCTAGGTGGCCCTGCGTGTGCAGGGGGGTTGGACTAGATGACCTCTAGAGGTCCCTTCCAACCTTAGGCATTCTACAATTCTATGATTCTATGATAAGCACTAGGGCGTTATATTCAGTTGTTTTGTAATGTAAATATGAAATGCCCAAACACTGGCTATCCATTTTCAAAAATTATTTATGTTACACACAGACATATATTGACAATTTGATCAAAGATATCAACATAATCAGAGTAGACATCAGAACTTTAAGGTACTCTCAAAATTTTAGAAATATTTTAAATGGGTTCAAACTGATTTGGTTTCCATTGTTTTTCTTTCATTATGGTTTACACCACAAAAATCTGTCAAAATTCCACATATAATCGAAAAAATCTCGCTATTTCATTGGTGTATCTATAAAGCTTTAATTAAGAATAATTTCAGATTAAAATGACAGTAGATTTTCTTTGTCTTTCTGTGTTACTTAACTATGGCTTCAAGGTCTTTTGACACTTTAGGTTTACAAAAACGAGTCTGAAGCAGCAAACTCCTGTAGGTTTTTCTGTTGTTAAAACAGATGCTCTGTCTTATTTACTGTAAAATGGAACAATCACCCAGTGGAGTAACACATATGGTCTAAATTCACTGACCTATATTCATCTGTTAAAAGAAAATCTCTGATGAAACCTTGGGGAGGGAAGAAGCATCCAGTTATCTCTTCAGAGAGAAAAGAAATGAATCAAAGAGTTTGCAAACTGCTGGGATGTTTAGATCAAAGAAAATTATTTAATTTTTTTAGGAGAGATGACTTAATTTGCAAAAACAAAAGGCTTTTTAGATTCTTACAGTAGAAGTAGGGGAAGGAGGTGGAATTTGGCAGTGGACAGTGGGGCAAGATAAAATGGAAGGCAGTGAGACTTGTGAAAGAAGCAGCTTATAAGAAGTACCTTGCTAGTGGAGCAGGTTTCAAGTATCAGGGAGAAGTGTTACTGCTTGCGGAAACCCCTGGTCTTTGCAAACTGTGTTCAGAAGTATCTCCCCTTCCTACTCCCCAAAAAACAAAAACCCAACTCCAAAGCAAATACCTGAGCTGAAAATACCTGAAGTCTTGATTTCAGGGAAATTAAAACTTTGCTGGTGGTACACAACTCCATATCTCTTGAATTTCCTGGTAACTTTGATATTGTTTTAAATTAATAACTGTCTGCCCCCAATATGGTGTTTTGCAGTGAGCCCGTTGGCTTCTTTGTGCCTTTAACTATGAATAGGTAACTTAGAGAAGCTGAGTCACTGCTGCAGCAGAAGACAAACTTGAAGAGCAGTAAGTGTGAGACAAGTTATATAGAGCAGACAGCAGAATTGCACTTCACGTTCAGTTACCAGAATTCCAGGTGGTGGTTTTCCTTGAAGGAGTCAAACCTGTTTTTCAAAGGCTTTTTCAGAGCCCTGCCCATAGGATTTACCCCTCTAAATATAGAAAATGCAGGCTGCCAGGACTTACTTGATTTTAAACATATAAAAGAGTCAAGATGAATCAGGCTACAAGTCCAACTTGAATTTCCATTGAGGAGGGCTTCTTTCCACTGGTGATGCAGTAGGTGTGAGTGATTTGTGTAAACCAGGTGCTTACCTGTTAGGCAGCTGAAGTTTGGTAAAAAGAATCCCCTGCCTGCAGAGATGAAGTGATTTTTCCCACCTCAAAAAATGGATAGCATCCAGAAACCACAGTTCAAGTCTTCAAAGCTGGGACTCCGACCAAATGTAGATGTCTACACCGTACGTGTCTACACCTGAGCTACATCTAGGCCCCAGTTCAAGTCAGCAGAGAAAATCATCTCATCTCCGTCCAAGCAAGCTGTGTAAATTGAATCAGACAAATCACGCTCTGAAAATACTTCTTCACTATTGCTTCTGAAAGGACCCTGGAGTGACTAGTTCAGTGGTAGATGCTTGCAGAAAAGTGAGTTGAGTCCTGCCTCTTAACCTAGACCTTAATCTACAAATATTCATTTTTAATATCAATAGCAAATTGTAGCTTTTGTTAGGTCTGTGCACTGACATAGGGAATAGCATGGACTAGGTGGGAGATTGCAGATTAGGACTTCAGTCTCAGTCCTGCCTAGTACAGTTGTTTCTATGCCTTTCTTGTCAGTGATGAATCACTGATATACCAAATCCTAGATCTTGATTCTAGTTGCTTTTACCGGTAAAAAAAAAGGATATATTTTTGTCTGTTACTGCATCTAGGGGATCAACTAATAATAAACAATTTTAATGCCAAAGGTTACATTCCGTGACAGTCAATTGAGTTGGCTATAGAGATGTCAGGCAATCATTAAGAATGCTGATTGAATATAAAAGCGTCTTTCATGCTGTTTTCAGTAATGTCTTTGGTCATAACTTCTCGCCCAGTGCTCTGAACATCTTTTTTCTCATGCAAACATCCTCCTGCCACCCGCTCTGTTTATTACAAGACTTGGACGCTTTCTCCCATATACCCCTTAATCCTGATTTTCTGAGCCTATTTCCCTTCCTTTCATGATCAACCTGTTATCACAGCAATTTGGGTTGGATCGAGCAACAGTAGAACTGAAATAAAGCTGAATTGTGTAGCATGAAATTTCTTCCTACTGAAAAGCTGAATGACAGAGCATTAGATAGGTTAAAGCTCATCATCATGGATGATTTAAATCTGCATGTTGGTGCTCTGCTTGCTCGAGCTGCATCTGAGCGCCCCATCAGAGTGTAGCTTGGTTGTTTTTGCGTCCCTCTAGACTTCTGTCCTGCATCCACTGGTGAAGGGCTGCTTAAGCGTTCAGTGATGTTGTGGGATGTGTGTGTGCGGCTCCGGAAAAGGCAAACCTGGCCCATTCCCTGCTGCAGTGTGTGTGCTCAAGGGCAGTGCCACTCATTCAGGTAATTGCTTAGGACGGGAATAGGTCTCTAAAACAATCCTAAGAATAAGCTCAAGGGTTTGATTCTTGTTAGTGACAGGTTAAATCCTCCACTGTGACTTTCAGTTACCATTTATTTATATTATAATATAGCACATAAGGAAACCAACTGAGAATAAAACCTTACTGCCCAAAGTTCTGTACAAGGAGTCATAGACAGTTTTGGACCAAAAAAAAAAAAAAAGACAAAAAAACCCCCAAAAAACATGAAAGCTAAACCAGCAAGGCAAACAAGGGTCAAAGGGAAGAAAGGTCAGTGGAGAACTCATGATGAATCAAAACTGGGTGGATTATGTCCCCAGCCCATTCTATTGGATTCGATCTTATGATGTGGTCAGCTTTTTCTTGGATATCTTTCAATGGCCTATGTTAGCAGATGAAAGACACTTGCTGAGATCATGTGAGTCAAATCCCAGCAATAAATTCCAAGCTGCTACAGCAGCAAAAGATTTTATAGATTAGCACTTAGCACCCCTGCAAGTTACCCGTTTTAACAAAAATTGTTGTGATTCACCCATAGTTTCCAGGAATCAGTAGGCCCAGTGTCACTAAAGATACTGTCTTTTGTTTAGCTAGACTAAACAAGCCACATTCTTCTAATCTCCTCTCCCTTTTTTTTACTTCCCTGAATTATCTTAGGTACCATTATTTGCATATTACCTTGACTGTGATTTGCCATAGTTGGACTGGTTGACATGCCACATAATATTTTATACAGAGACATTTGTATATGTGAATATGTGTTGGAAACACCTTTCCTAAAGCGGCATTTGCCCTCCTTTTGCCTGCTGGCATCAGAAACTCACAATTACTCAGTGATCAGTTCATCCAAGAAGATCCATTTTCAGCTGATGAGTGCTCAAGTTTTAAGTGATACTTGTCTTATTCATCTGGAAGAGCAAGACAGAAAGGTTATGGTCTTACTGAATGCTACAGAATGCAAAGACAGACCTGGACGTGGCCTGATCCTGCTCAGAGCCAGATGTGAGATCAAACATTGCTTGTAAAACCTTCTGGTTTTAAGCAAGATAAAATGGAAAGCATGGGAATAGGTTACTGCTGTTATTGTCCTTGTCTCCAAGATAACACCCTAGATTTGTGTTACAGTGGAGAATAAGTGAAGTCACATTCAAAACAGTTACTTTGCTTATCAAAAGGAAGCAGTATTATTTCTGGAGGGCACAGCTATTGCCAATCACTCTGCTCATATTTGTTTTTCTCGAAAAAATATTCTATAGCACATGATAAGGATAATGGCTTCATGCCACCGCTTCTCGCAGAGGGATCCCTTTCTCAGAGTCATGAAGATGACTGATGTCAGGAAAGCTTTTGGACCCTTAGCCAAGAGGTGGCTGTGGGAGGTGTATGTGCAGCTGGTGGCTATCAAGGTAATGGGAACAGAAGCCCAACTGAACGCTGCAGTGCCTCAAGCAGATAGGAAAGCTCCGTGCAAGCTTCTGCCTGTCGAACGTGGTGTGGACCAAGCCAGGAGATGGCTGCCTGACCACACTGTGCCTCCTGCCAGGGAGGTGAGGACCAGGCCAGGAGTCTGGGAGCAAATCCTGGGCTTTGGGACATGCAGAGAGGAGCGGCTTTCTCCATGCATGTCCAGCAACATGCAGGAGTGACAGCACCAGTGACAGCGGGGACCTGAGCCCCACTGTGAAGAAATGAGCTAAAGTGAAGGTAGTCTAGGAATCAGCAAAGAAGGCAGAAGAATTTGCTCCTTATCTGTTTGTTCAAAGAAAATGGGATGTGGGTGACATTATTTAGCCTGGCTCCGTCCTTGCTTCCTCACTCCTGATTGCATGCCTTATGCTTTCTCCCATTCCTTTTACTTTCTCAAAACCCGAAGGGCTTCCTGGGAGTGACAGTTGTGTCTGAGATAGATCAGAGCTATTATTTGCACACGGGTGGAATTTCCTCCTCTCCTATGATTATGTTTTTCTGCTGTCTTCCTGCCTTTCAGTATGTCTCAGTTTCTTTTACTGATGATATTATTTCCTCTTTCATTGCTCATAAATGATTTCTTTTTTTTTTTAATCTTTTAATTTTTATAATGCCTTTTTTCATTAAAATTAATTAACTGTATCCTCCTTGCTTTCTGCCAGATTTTCCTATTATTTGTGCAAACAACTTTCAACACTCTCACATTTTCCTCTTGTCACTTATGGGAAGAGAGTAATTAATACAGTCTTTGCACTTTTTTGTAGGATATCCAACTCGGACTCCTTTTTCTGCTATATCAAATCAAAAGCTTATATTGAGCGTATTATGTGGAGAAAAAAGTCAGAAACTTTTGCTCTATTCTTGATAATTTTGAGAATATTTTTTCATAATTTCTGTAAAAGTACTTCTTAAAAAAATATTGTCTTTGCTGTTGCTCCCTTTTCTCTTATTTTCTTAGAAAATAAGAAAAACAAGAGGAGATAGAAACCTTCCTCCCCAAAAATATATAGAATAGAAAATAAGAAAGTTTTGACAAAAAAAAAAAAAATACCCCTTTTAGTAACCCTGTGAGGATGAAAACTTGATTCTCTTGAAGGTAATGGATGTTTTACCATGAACAGGAACTTATCCCAGAACTTATCCAAGGCTAGGTTGCACCTGGAAGATGAAAGTCTCTAGAGCTACTTAGTGCCCTAGGCAGTTGTGTAGAAAGTGGGGGGTTGATTTAGAAGCTAAAGGGAGACCACAGGGCTTGACTGCAGCTTTGATGCCATGACGGAGATGGGGTAGAATACATCACTGAGCTCAGGAGATTTCCACTGACAACATATATTTTTTTTAAAATCCAAGGCTGCTAATACCACATTTCTGTATCTTACACAAGTTGTATTCCAGAATTCTTTATGCTGTCAAAATACTAAATGATATTAGCAGAGTGAAGAGATTAGAGGGCAGGGAAAACTATTTCAGATTCCGCAGGGAATAGGCATTGAAGAAAGCAATAACTGTTGTTATTTAGTGGCTGATACTTGCTTGTCAGTCTCGTTTTGTTGGGAGCGGGAACACAGGAGTACCCTGAGGTTTCCCACAGGCTTCCATGAGGCTGCGGTGTTGATGTTGACATTTTTTGATATATCTACTGGCCACATCTATCTAGTAAGTTAAATAAGGAATGTCCCTGTGCATCCAGACGTGGTCTGTGCCTGGTTAAGTTGCTGGTGGTGTAGCTGGCACAGTCTTGGCCCCGTAGCAATTGATGGTTCCCCAGGCATTTCCCGAGAGTCACTCTGCAGCTTGAACGTACCAGGATGCTGGTGCAAGTATCAGCCCTCTTCTCAGGGCTAAAAGAGCTTGGTAGGATAAAAAGGGGCCATTCCAGGCCAGCCGGACCCAGTGCCCAGCAGTGTTGATGGGTATTTTTATTTTGTGAGTCTAGGTGTAGGCTAGATATTGCCATACCACACTCCGTCTTTTTTCTTTCCCTCTTTCTCTCTCTTTTTTTTTCTTAAAGGCTCAATATTCATTTTGAGTAGAAGCGTGTAATTTCACCAGAAGAGCAGCACTATGAAAATGCACATAATTATATTTTATGAAGAGTTGGATGTCAAGGGGCATTTTTGTTTCTCAGAAAAATTCTTGCCAACATAACATATAAAACAATAGACCTAAAACAAATGGGTGGAAAATGTTAAAACATTTGCACAAACAGGAGTAATTGTGGTTGAAAGGTATAATTGTCCTATCTTCATGTGACATAATGAATTTGAAATACCATTCATTATAAAAAAATTAAATGGGACATCCTGTGTAAACAAAGTAACAGGGTTCACACAGGATAATTTTCGCAGATAATTTGTTTCTCTGTGCAAAACCTGCTCCAGAGATGGTAGGAGATGCTGTACCAAAGAGCTCATGTCTTTTTCCTATAGAAGCATGGTGTAATCTTTAAGCTCTTTTCCCTCCAAAGTATCTCAGAAGAGCCTCCACTTTGTATGAATTCATCTGTTTGAAATTATTCCAATACTTGATTTAAATGAAGATCTAGAGAACCATATTGGAATATTCATTAAATTCTCTTCAGGGTTTAAGTAAGGTAAATCCAAACTTTGTGAGCTCTGTCTTAAAAAAGGTTTCAAGCTGCTGTGTGTGAGCCCAGACTGCTCATGAGGTGGCTTCTTCCACCATCCTCACTGCCATTTTAAAAATCCAAGCAAAATAAGATTAGGGATTTCTAAACTGTGGCTGAACACAATGATATCTAATGAGCAACGCATAGGTATAGGAATATAACAGGTTAGAATTTAATTTCCTTTAACATGTTTGATAGAGGTGTTCTGATAGATCTCACTGATCTGTTGGAATTTTTCCCTTAATGTGCAAGTCACTAAAGATTTCTGGATTTTTTGCATTTCAGTGAGAGGTGAAGCAAAAAGTGCAACATTACTTTATCTTATGGCTGTTCTGCATTCTCTAAAGAATCAGAGTCAACATGTAGCATCTTCGTTTAGAGCAGACTGGATGTTATGATCAAATTCCATAGACTTTGAGATCTGATAATCCCTTTATCCTTAAAAAAGTTCACATCATAGAGTCCCAGTCAAACATGCCCTAACATATGTAACCTGTCAGCTCTCAAACCCGTATTTCATAGATTGTCTTTGGTTTTGCAAGCTTATTTAAACTGAGCCTAGTTTTAATAGAAAATACACTTGTTAAATCATAACCATAAAGAACATCTTAGAAATACATGCCCTGTAAAACCAAAGCACAGAAAACTGTGACTGTATTTCATCACTGTCAGCGTAGTTGTATAGTCGTTGTTTTCATGTCTGCAGTAGAGACAGGGTCTTCTTTTCAAGTGTGTTAGAGAAACCATCTGATTCCTTATGCACTCGCAACCCTAGATTTTTACCCACTCCTGCAAAATATAAATCTGGATGATATTTCTCAGGTAATAAGGAAGATACACGCTGGAGGGACTTTTATTACCTCTGGTTGATGCTTTGCACTTTCCCCAAGGAAAAGATAAAAGAATTCTGCTTGCTTGTACTTTGAATAGAACATTAGAAGTGAAGAACATGAGATGGGAAGGAGGGGAGATGAGATGTGATTAGGTATACAAGTATTACACAGGAAGCAGCTAAGGTCTCGAGTAGGTTTTCATACATAAGCAATATCTTTCTTAAGGACTGTCCTCATTTACTGTAAGATGTAGCTTTGAGTGCGGGAGGCATTTCAGAACGGCAGCAGGTTGGTGAGTGCATGAAGTGACTTCTGCCAGCGTGTGTTTCAGTATGGTCCTTTACTAGGAAGATATCAGTTGCATGTGTTATTCGTGCTGAATGAATTATGTGGTATTATTTCCAGAACAGCTGTTATTGCACATCTTATCAACAGCAGGCACAATTGTGTAGTAGACAGTAGATTTTACATTTTATTCAAAAAGAAGTTTTTGAGACTGTTTTTACACTATAGATTTTAATGTCTAATGTAAATCAGATAATGCTACCAAACATTGCCAAATGACACCGGGATATAGTTCTGGCAGCAGTTTTTATTAGAAGAAAAAAAAATGCACTGAGCACAGAGAAGCTTTTTATAAAATAGGTCTTCTTAATGTTTGTTTCAAGCCCAGCAATAATAGTTTAGCTGACTGAGTCCCTGTGAGATAGTTTAATATAGTGTTAAAACAGGATTCAGACAGTTTGCCAAGTAAAAGACTAAAACCGGAGTTATTAAAAATGTACTCTTGCAATTTTTGCATTATACTTGCTGCCATAAGTCTCAGTTAACTAGTGGAAACTTTCTAGATATCTAATTCACCTTGTGGAGTGGAACACCCAGGAGGCACTCACTTCTTTAGCTTGTTATACATATTTTCTTACTTCCATTGTGAATGTCTGTATTCAAATATTGCCTCATATAAATTACTACAAAAAATTAAATTGGATGAACTAGTCTTTAATTTTTCTATATCTGATGTATTCTTTAGCAGTACTGTTTCCTAATGTTTATTTTTTAGTGTTGTCTTTTGAACAGCCTGTGATGATTAAAACAGTAGGCTTGATCCTGCTCTACTCAATGCAGTAAAATGCTTCAGGTAATGTTCGTGGTGCAGAACTGAGTTACAGTGGGTAAAAAAAAATTTAGCTTTAATTTTCCTTTTCTCATTCTCATACTGTTACCACTAATAATGTTACTTTAGGAGTGTTGTCTGTTAGACAGACCAATTTAACTCCAATTCCTTTTTTTTTTCAGATTCAATCCTCTCAGCAATTACATAAAAGTTATTAATGTGGTTATCAGACATAATGCATATTAGTCCAATAGAAATAAACCAGGTGTGACTTGACAGTCTTTAATGCTCCTTTTGTGTAAGCGCTCCAAAAATTCCCTGTTATGTCATGTGCTATCTCTGCTTTGTCAAGAAGGATGACAGCCCTCACAGATCTCGTTTTGGGAAACATCCCCAAAAATTAAGTCTGCGAACAGTTCAATTTATAACTCCAGATCATCACATTGACTTTTCCATTTGATACTATGTATATATATTCTATAATATGCACCGAGGATTCTTCATATCACTCCAAGGCTGAAAGCATTAAGGTCTGCTAAGAAATCATGGCACCACTGCCAGTATCTTAAAATATTTGATGTCAAGACATCCTGACTTCACCAGTGGGAGCTTCTGACAGTGGATCATTCCTTTTATTTTGTCTACATACACTCCCAAGTGTATGAACCTCCTAACGCATTGCAAGGTTTACTGATTCATTGCCCCATTATTTTTTCTATGTCTGAAGTCCTGCACATGTTTCTTGTACAAAATAGCAAAGCTTTTCCCTAGCCCTGTCTTTCCAGACATTAATTGTTTTCATTTGAAAGCTTTCATATAGACAGCACAGAAGTGTGAACAGTTGTTTTTCTTCATGTTGTACAGAAGTGACTGTTACGGCGCTCATAGTGCAAACACTTAGGAATGTGCATAATTTCACTGTTCTGAGTCACCCTCTTGAAATCTTTAAAGTGACTTAAGATAGCAGAGTTCAACACGCATGGGAGCATTTTCTGGACAGGAGCTGATAGTTCCTATAGTCATGGTTTATCCCTGTTGTATATATTTGAGATTTTTGATCTTTTTTTTTTTTTTTCTCCCCACAAGATTTCATAGACTGTTTAGAAAGGAAGCCTGAGGAAGAAGTTAAAATATACATATCTCTTAGGCAAGATAATCTAAAATTTCATCTCTAGGAGAGGTAGGAGAGGACTGTCTAAAATGTTCTTCAAAATGTTTAGTGCAAAAGATTTCAAATCTGCCTATAAAAGTCTAAATACAGTGAGTGCTTAGTTACCTTGCTTGAATATATACAGCTGTTAAGTATGGAACACTTCCTATTAAGCATTTTTTCTTGATTTTTTTTGTTTTAGCATGACCTCCAATTTGTTTCCAGGCTCATACTTGTAGTTTCACATAAGGTCAAGGTCTCTCCAGTTTCAAGCAAAAGTAATGTTTAGTTTTCTTGTTAGCGTAACATATATCTAACACTCAGAGCAAACTTTATGCATGCACTCAAAATAGAATAAAAAATATAAACAATAATAAATATTAGACAGTCTGCATCCATTCCTTCTGTAGTTTTCTGACAACTTATAGCAAAATGCGACAACTCAAAAAAATAGATGTGAGAGGAAAGGTCTTAAATCCTGTGATTTTATTGCAAATAAGCCTTCTGTCAAAAATGCAGTCAGGAAAAAGCGCACACGTATTTCT
This sequence comes from Crypturellus undulatus, assembly GCA_013389825.1. NCBI lineage: Eukaryota > Metazoa > Chordata > Aves > Tinamiformes > Tinamidae > Crypturellus > Crypturellus undulatus. The sequence goes on along the minus strand of VWPW01017930.1, from coordinate 632,723 downwards.
AGTCTTAAAAATGCAAGGCATGCTAAAAGGTGATAAAATGCTCAAGTCAAGTGAAATTTCTCTTCTTTAGTTTGTGAAATCAGAGATGCAATCTTGTGACAGACGACACTCTCCAAATATTTTTGAGCCCATTTTTTTCTAAGCAGCACAAATATAATCGTTTGCAGAGCAGAGGTGGTGGAGGTGTACGTGAAATACACTGCCAGGATCAGTAGTAGCGGGTTGGTGATGCATTAGCTGCGCTTGACCTTGCTGCAGGGTAAGATTTTGCATTCTGTCACTCGTGGTCTGAAAGGAGGGTTTCCTTCTAAGTTCCCTATCTGCAAGCAGTTGCCACAGACACGGGGTGGTCCGGGAACAACACGACGTTGCCATGTCTGAGTTTGCAGACCAGCTTCTGGGTCAGCTGGAGTGACTTGAGTGGAATAATTACATATGTTGCTCTTTCCTTCTTAAGTGCTGGAATTCCACTGGGAAATCTCATCTGTGTGATTTACAGTGCCTGGTGGTGAAGTATAACTCGGAGGATAAACACATACTGCGTGCTATCCCCCTAAGCCGGTGGATGAAACCATTGGTATCACAGTTCTCTGGTTAAAGAATCCAATCTGGATTTTACAAGAGTTTAAATTTTACCACTATTATTATTATTAATCAAATTGACATTGCTTTTCCACCTTAGGTTTCAAGTCACAAGAAAAAAATATATTTGTAAATGTAGATCAAAATAAATATTGGAGTTGTTTTTTACTGGAGTTAATAAATGTACATAGAATTTCTGATAATGCTTTATGTTTGCCTTTTTTTTTACTGATGGGTTGGTTGTCTCAGTATGTCTGCAGTGATGTTTTTAAAGACTTGAGAGCATTATAGAACTGGTAGTGGCTCAAATTTAAATGTGCTAGCCTAGCAGTCTAACATTACAGTCCTAAATACGTATTTAGTTATTCAGTTACAAATTGACACAGTTAGCTGAGACTGAATACGGTAGAATCAGAAAGTGATATGGAAAGACAGTTTACCCTTGGCTACACTTGCAGTTAAACTGTGTTCAGCACCAGTTGTAACTGCTTCCTCAGCAGTAGGTAAATCTGCTGCAGTAGACAAAGCTTCGGAGTTTCTGGGTTTTGCTCAATAGGAAGCAAACGCGTAGACTTTTTCCATGTTCGAGTGTTAGAGCTATATTTTTTTTTTCTTCCGTTTCCCAGATGCTTTTTGGAAAGCAGGAAAGATTTAGCAGTCTGAGCAAGAAAAAAAAAAATCATTTTGGAAATATTTCACAATCTGCTTACGTGTCAGTATTTGACACTGCAAAGAAATGCACTGAGTAGTCATTTGGGGCCCAGCGCATCCACTGTGCAGCTGTTACAGATTCTGTGATAAGCCACAGTTTGTGTTTCTGGATGGAGAGTGGCATAGCAAGTTCCTGGAGAGTTCCTGTGGGGCGAGGGCCCTCAGGAAGGAAGGGAGAATCCCTTTGCTCTTCTTTGGCCATTTGGCAGTAGGAGTAGGGTGCTTATACTGCATCTGCGCTCACGTGCCCAGGGTGCCCTACACACCTCTGTGGGCTGAGCTATTGGCTGAGGTCTTGCCTGGCTGGACCTTACAGCTCTTACATATTACTTAAATGGCCAGTATGCCCTCATCTATTATCATCTTTCTTCACAGTATCTTTCCCTGAGGTTCTATGATTTGTTTTTCTTTGAAGTCCTGCATTAATAATATTGTGCACCAGAAAGTATGAGAAGTTGCTATATCTTTAAACAAGTATATTTACCTGGAATTAAAAGAAAACCATAGATTTGTTCAATATTAGTTGCTCCGGGTATTAAATCAGCTTCCTGGTTGCTGTTACAAAGATGATCAGAGACATTAGTCTTTTGTGGGGGGAACCTGACTAATTGGATTGACCATATCAGAGTATGTTGACTTATCCAACGATGAACATTTGAAAGCAAATGGAAATGATAAAAAAAAAAAATCTTGAAAAGTCACAGCTATTAGGGCTTATGCCTTATGGAGACTTGATTGAAGCTAATAATTAAAATAATTTGTCAGTTTTAATAATTAGGATCTTTAATCCCAAATACTGTACTCTGTTGAGATAGCAGTAATCAGGATCCTTTTCAGATAACATGCTTTGGGTATTCAAAATTTATTACCCCATAGGTAATAAATTATTAGGATAGCTTTCTAAATTTGTATTAAAAAGCAAAGCTTTGGAAAAAAAAGGCATTTACAAGTTTCTGATGAAAATGAAATAGTTTATAAACATTACCTGGAAAAGATTTTGATCCATTACCATTCAAGATATTCTCTCCCCAGAATGTAACTGGGGTAAGTTAAGAAATGCAAAGCTCTCTGCTCTTGGCATTGGCATTGCCAGTGCCGTGGCAGAGAGTTGTCATCGGTCCCACTCCCGAGGGAGTCCGAGCAGCCCTTGTTTTAGGCAACAGCAGGTCTGTGTTGTGGTGTTTTGTCAGCAGTAGGGCCTGTGAGAAAAATATTCCAGTATTTTGAAAATACACTTTGAAAAAGAACATTTAGCCAGGGGAATAACTATGTAAACCCTGTGCTATACTTTCTGGATTAACGTACTCATCTACATGCAGGCAATCAAAAAAAGCCAGCATGGTGCATATTTTCCATTTCTCTATTTTAATCGCAAAAGGTTGAAGGCAAACCATTTAAACATTCAATAGAGCCAGGAGTTATAGGAAATTCCCGCGCTGGGATTTCCTGCTGGCCTCTGATTCCTCAGGGCAGTTGCTTCAGATCAGGAGGATGGGGATAGCTGTGCCCCAGGAGCAGCACTCCTACCTGGGGCTGCTTCTAGCAAACGGGGAGCGCTGCCGCTTCCCGGTGCTCTCCCAGGGCTGTGAGATAAGGAAATATCAGTGTGAGGGAGGCAGCCTCTCCGGTTTGCCGAGACAGAACCGCCACATCCAGAGCGACAGGAGAGCACGGAGCAAGCGCTGTGTGCTTAAATGCTCTCTGGTCCTGAAGCAGTCAGGAGGATTGTGTGTTTGTTTGTTTGCTCACTTCTAACAGTATTTCATTTAATGCAGCACCGAGCGTTTCTCTTGGCAGTTGCTGTCTTAAAATTTTGTTTTTCATGTAAACACAAAGCAAATTTCATCTTGAAATATCATTTTTGAACAGTAATATAAAAAAGATTAATTTAGAAAATGCTGGAGTTAAATGGGGAAAATATTAATAATAAATAGATAAAATTAATTCTATAAGATAATATACATTCTTTAATAATTCTGATTGATTAACTAAAATCTGTATTTTCAGTGAAGCAAAATACAATATAACTGAAAGTTTTTGCTGCAGTATAGAAAACATCTCACTGTACCATTAGTTATTTTATACCCAGGCTACAGATCTAAATTTATATAAGAATAAAATAAATATTGATGTAAATAATGAAAAGATTAACATGTTTTGATTGTAAAGGCATTAAAGACACTAAAACTCTGAGACCCTGGAAATGCTATGGAATTACACTTCAAAAACCACTAATACTTTCGGATCATTACAGTTTTACTGATAAGTTAGAATTGCTTTCTTATCATTTTCCAGTGCCTTCACTCATGGCATGTAAATAATTAACATTTCTTCCATTGTTTCCCTTCTCTGCCTAGGTTTAAGTTGTTCCTTGGGCAGAAAGTAGTCTGTCTGAAATCCTGTCCTCTTCATGATATGCAGTAATATTTCCACAGGATCTGCCAATGATGAGATTATACTATAATTTCCCCAAACAGCTGGGCCTGCTTCTTTGTGAATAGAAATCATGAGGGAGTGGATCCAAATCTTGGTTTAATTTTCAGCCTTCCCAATCACATTAACAAACCCATCACATGCCTGGGTGAATGCTTCTCCATCACTTTTAATTAATTCTGATTACGTGTTACCCACTCCAAGGTGTTTATTGGCTTTTAAAATATCCGAGTATCAACATGCAGCTTCTGTAGACATAGGAAGAGGTTGTTCAAAATGATTTGGACTTCTCAAGTAGATATTAATGTCTCCTTCCCTTCCGGCACTGTATTTATTTCATTCATGCGCCTCTGCTCTTGGCAACACGCACCCTTCATTTGAAATGAGATGGTATCTCTTCTCCCAGAGAAAACCTTAGAGAGGATGTCAGTGATTTGCCTGACCTTCCAGGAAATAATTTAGCGTTTCCAAAGCCTATTGTTTGTGCCTGGCTCCTGTAACAACCCAATCAGTGCATCTGTTTCCCACATCTTACATATGTATCCCTCATGTAGTTTCAGCAATGTAGGTCGGACAGCAGGAACATCTTTCCCATGAGACAAGGTTTCTTGCCTAGGATCCCCCCGCAGCTTGCTTTGAGGCTCTGTCATCATCTCCCAAGACAACCTGGCGCCCGGTTCCAGCCCCGCAAACAGCCACGATGTCGCACTGGAGAGCACATGTGCCCCGTCCCCTGCGGCTGGCACTGGGTTTCTCCATAACCACCGCAGCAGCCAGCGGGTACTGAACATTTATGGTGGAAGGGAGTTGCTCTTGGTGGGTTGATTGTGTAATCCTGACTGGTTTACAGGTGATTATCTGTCCCTGCCATTTTACAAACTTTCTTCTTCCTTTTTTTTTTTTTTTTTTTTTTTGAATAATAAAATTCCAGTATTTCGGAGGCACAGTTTCAGGGGAAATTAATTAATAAGATATGCAGGTGCTCCTCATACAGTTTTCCTAGTAATGCTTAGAAATTGGAAAGTGCAGTCAGCATGAGCTGCGTGCAGTGCTAGTACTGCAACCAGATGGCTTTAGCGCATCTTACTATAAATATTCTGGATTTAGAATTTCAGTACTGGCATAGGTAAACAGTTATGATAGTCTGCAAAAGAATTAGGGTTTATACAGGAGCCAAGCTTCTCAAGCAATTTCAAGTTTCATTTCTTTATTTTTGGTTTTGTTTTTTCAGGTGTTTTGATAATAACTTTACATACCTCATAATTATTACTGCTCTATTTCTGGAGCAGATTGAAAACAAAATAGCCAGCCAATAAAATGGTAATGTGTTAACATTTTTCTTTTGTTCAGTGTCTACAGAGAATGACATAATATTTTCAGTGTCATTCTTGTTTTACTTGTTTAACCAAAAAAGCTCATGTTATTTAGAACTGGGTTGTTGCCTCCCTGTTCCAGCCAGCAATGTTTTATGAACATGAGCTCTGCTATTACAGACCATGCTGTGTGTCACAGGGCAGAAGTTGTTCAGCTCTCCTTCACCTTCTTTCTGCTCTTTCCAGAGAGCGGGTTGGGATCTGCTGGTTAAGTAAGGCTTGGAATGGAGCAGACTGTGAGAGGAGGAACTGCAATCTGCGAATTGCAGATTGAAAGAAATTCTTGCTCTTTCCTAGGCCGACATTATATATGACGTTACACTTAGAAGTAGAGTTGCTTAGAGATAGTTGTCTCAGCCAAAAACAGATACTGCTGAAGTGAAGCAAAGGTGCTTAATGATGATTCTGGCTCCTTCAACTTTCTCCCCCTCTGGGGGAGCCACAGCAAGGTATAGTCTAGTAGATATTGTTGTATTCTACCGTCCAGCATGTGAAGTTTACCTTGTAAATCTTTATTCACAAACATAGTTGTTGCATCCTGTCAAGATGCTGTCATGTGGAGAGCTGGAACTTCGTTTTCCGCTGTCAGCAATTCAGAGAGGACATTTTTACACTCTACACCATCAAGAAATGTGTACCCCATCAATGTGTACCATTTTTCCGTATACTAAGCCCAGTCTTTAAGACTTGCAGACCTATCTGTTGATCAGGATCCCCGTTAGATGCTGCTAATGGATGAGGTGGTGCCACAACTGGGATCCCATCTCCTCTTTAGAGAAGGCACCTGAAGAGTTAAGGTTTCTATCTCTGTTTCTGGGAGCCTTCCTGCACAGCAGGGAGTGACGTTAGGTGTGTGTATGTGAGCCAACATCAGTCGAGAGAGGTGAGCAATGAAAAATAGAGGAAGAGCCAGCATAACATAGACACAGCTGTGTCTTTTCATCTCACTGACTCCAAAGAGCATACTGAAGTTGAGCCTAGACAGTGCCACATAAGGGAAACTATCCTACTGAAAGTTCAAGCCAAACAACACAAAATTACTCAAATAGAAGTTATCTATAGAAGAATGATCAAATCTTCCAGGATCCCAAGAGTAACACAAAACCATTAATCTTTCTCCCACATTTGCCTATTACAGTAGACAAAAGTCTTTATTAAACTGATGTAGCCAAAATAAAACTTTTGTATTTTTTAACATAGAACACTAGATTAAGTATTAATTAACATAGAGATGCTTGGTTATATTTTCTTTGTTCATCTAGCAGGATTCCTGTGTTTTCACAGTTTTCTGCAGTAGAGGATTACACTAATAAGTCCAATGTCTGTTTTACTTTCAAATATTGAATATTTTTTTCCATATATCCTTTTAAATGGCCACTATAAAGCAGATTACAAATAAAAACATGCAGTATTTACTGGAAACATATGAAATGTCATCTAATACAAATTTGCTATGGATCATCTGCCCGTTGGTTCATCAAAGACAGTTGAGTTTATGAGCACAACTGGGACTATGTTCTGAGAAATGCTCTAGTGGTGGACAGTTGTCTGAGCTTAAATTCTTGTTGTGAAGCTGCTTGTGGTGGCTTTGATCCTTTAATATAGAAACAGGACAATGCTGAGAAGGACTAAATGGAACGTGCCTTTGTGGATGACACTAGTGAGATTATTATTGGCATAGTGGGTAAAATCCTGAAGTTAAACAGAAGTCAAATCAAGGTCTGTCCCAGCAGAAATGGGGTTTTGCTAGCCATATTTGTTACCTCTGCCCACATTTTCAAAAGAACAGGGATGACTGGAAATTATGGATAATATGAGAGGGACTGAAGAGGCCCACTCCATGCAAGTTATCCAAGACAAGTTATATATTAGCACCTTCTAGTAGCAAAAGCATAGAATGAATCTGATAGTAATAAAAGGGTGATATCAATAGCTAGAAAACAGGGCTATTCAAATTCAAACTAGATTTAAAATATAACATCTTGGCAGAGAGCAGTTATTCACTGAGTAATTGAAAAAGAAAAAAAAGACTGCAATGGATTCTTCAAGTCTGAAACATCCTTAAGCTGAGACTGGACATCATCCAGAAGAGTTGGACTGTGAATATTTAGAACCTATCTTAAAAGAGACCAGCCTAAACTCTATCCCACCCGGTTTTCAGGACCTAAATGTGACATGGTTGGCCTAATGGGTGCATCAGTTTCCCTCCTAGGTGGTGATAGGAGAGGACAAACCACTTTTCTGGGGTGCCTGTCCCTCTTAGCTAGGTCTGGAGGAAGCACAGACACAGTGCTAAAGTTGGCTGATCTGTGCCTAGACAATATTTGAAGCCTTCCGTCCCTTCAAAGCACAATAGCTGTATTCAAAGCCGTCTGTCTGGCACTGGATGCTCTAATGTTGACTGACAACAAGCTGGGGTTGTGTGGTGTCCTGCTTTGACATGGACAGATCTTTCCTGACCCCATCATTGACCAGCTTGTACCAGACGCATTATTTGATGCTGGACCTTGCACCAGCATGGCGTGTCCTGCACGCCACTGTGTGAAGATGCTTTCTGTGAATACAGATATTTCTGTGATGTTCTTTCTGAAGTCTGTGTTTGTTTGTATTGAGTGAGGACTGGTAACCATACTGGGGGCAATGTAAAAGAGGAACCAAAGACCTCTTAGCTCTGTGTTTGCAATTTTAAATGCTTTAATTAACTCTGTTCTAAACCCCTGTAAGAGATTAACAGAAAAAAATAGATAACAAATTGATGTTTTGCTTTAGTTGTTCATCTGAAATGCGTGCTGCTTGATATGGTGCTTCGGGCTTAATGTCCACCAACATCATTTACCAGATTACTTACACATCCTGCTGCAGCACCCAGGGGCTAGACTGTCTCTGAGCATGCAGAGCAGAGCAGAGGGAACCTCTGATCGAGCTGCCAGCTCCATCATCTGCCCTGCAGCTTTGGAGGGATACGGTGCTGATTTGGGCCCACCTGCAGCTAAGGTCTGCTTCGACACTTGGCACATCCAGGTTGCCAGAGCTCCATAGCCACAGCTGTCCTTCGGGAAATACCACCATTTCTCCCTGAAACAAACTAGGTTATTTTTTATTTAACAATCAGTCATCAGAAAATATAAGGATTTCCTGATGAGAAAAAAGCAACAATAACAAAAATATCGTCATTGCTAGTTTCAGTTGAAGAAAAGGCATCTCCATCACAGAGAAGACACATTCCCTCTAGTCAAGCACATGCTTTTCCCATTCTGGCTTGCAAAAAGCTTGTCTGTTGACTGAGAGATGAGTACACATGAAATCTGGCTGCAAAAAAAAATGTGGTTTTAATGATCTCAGTGGAAAATTTGTTGATAATATTTTGTTTGTGCTCTTGAGAAACAATCTGTGCCTCTGCTGGGTAGGAAGTGATACAAGGAAAATTACTGTGACTGTTTTCAATTTCAGAATTTGTTTTCCCTCTGGAGAAATGCTGTTGTGGTAGGTTGAACCTTGAAGACAGAAGGTAATAGAAATGAATGTACTGCAAGGAAAGCAATGTTTGGGTTGTGATCCCGAGCCGGTCAGTGCTCTGCGATGGATTTGTTGCCACGGGTGGCAGGAAGAGCAGCACAGTCCTGCCCTGCCTCCCCTGCTCTGCACTTCAGAAATTTGTGGTCTTTTTTTCACTGCAAGGACACTCTGTCCCTGCTCCTCCAGCGGGTCCCTCCATGCAAGGGCAGGGCAGTACAAATGGGTAGCTGTCTTTCTGGGTGCCTGGCCACAGCCTTTTCTATGAAACAAACAAACAAACAAACAAACAACCCCCCCCACACACACACAGAAGCAGTGAACAAAAAATGTGGACCATCTGGACACTTTGTTATATTAAAGAATAATCATAAAATATGAGCATTTGGGTTTGTCTATAATAACTGTGGGTCAGGTACTAAATTGATTAATTCCTTGTAATCACCATAGTTTTTTATAGTATAGATATAGATACATAGCTGATAATGGCAGTTTTAAGCTACTAAACCTCCATCCTGAGTGTTGTGAATGGAAAAAGAAAGGGATGTCTCCCTTCCGATTTCCTAATCTTTCTGAGCGGCTCACATATCACACAACAAAAGGACAATTTTGCTAGGTATCTCCTTCCTCACAACTGGCCTCATTATGGCCATATCAAAAGTGTGTGTTAAAGTTTTCGAGCTCTGGGTGACAGATTTAGAGAGTACAAAGTAGCTCAAGAAATACAAATTGTCCTATCTTATTCTTACTGCACTTACTTATTCTTAAAGCCTTCACTACTGGTAGCACAGAGTGAGACTGAGAAACACAAGACAAGCATCTTCAGCTCCCTTTGGATCATGTTGGTGGATCCCATCCCATTTTAACCAAAAATGTCGACAGCAAGACATGCTCTGCCTGATGAAAAGGTTTAGAGTTCTGTTTTCACACTGAATATGTAAATTCTGATATGTTCAGTTTTGGGGACAGAAAAAATATCCAGAAGCAAACAAACAAAAAAAAATCCATAATGCATATGTTTAATCTAAAAGGTATTCATTTTTTTTCTCCTCCGCGCATAAGGCAGAACACAGAACACAGAAGTAGTTAAAAAGTGTTGCTTTACAGCACTTTGAGGATGAAATCTGCAATAACACAATTCTGTGCCGCTGAAACGAAACACTGTGTTCTGCTTCATGAATTAACTTAATTAGTTATTGTTTGCTTTTGAGATGGAACTGAGCCAAGAGCCCAGAATCCAAACTGAACCTAAATGTATGTGCAGTGTAGAGAAACCAAATCTGCACTCAGCTGCAGATGTTCTGAGCGGGGCCTGAGCTGAGCACTGGGCTGGGAGGACCTGCCCATAGCGGGTGCTAGAAATACGTGCCCAGATGTGCTCCCAGATGCTATGGACAGCGCACACAGTGGACTTAATCTGCACTTCTAATTAGAGTCCTTTGAGCTCCTATTTAGAAACCCAGGCTGCTGGGAGTACTGCAGGTGCTTTGGGTTTCCAGTGCATGTATAATGTTATTGTGAAAAAAATATCAAGAGAATGGATTTAGGCATCATATGGAGAGGAATCTCCCCTTCAACTTGTTGGAGGTGGCAGAGGAGCAGGGCTCCAACGGCCCCAGGTGGCAGGGAGCCTAAAGGAGCTGCAGGATATTGGAACTGCTGTATAATCCCCTATGTTTGAATATACACATACACAGCTGTCTCTTAGCAAAACACAGTTGTTCTTTGCAGAGCTTTGACTAAGAAATGTCAAAGGGGAGGTGATGTCAGCACAAGCTCAGAAAAGATATGTACAAGCAGGGACAGAAACCCATAAACATCCCTAATGAAGGTGGAGTTTTATTATTAATGGCTTGCCTATACCGTGTTGCTTTAAATGCATCAGTAGTGCCTCTTGGTGTAATAAAAACATTATATCAGTGTAAAAGTGCTCAGACCCTTGATATAGGGCTTCAACCTGACCTAACTCTTCATGGCTATTTCCAGTTGTAAATCTCTGTGATTTATAATCGGTAGCAATCATTCTTCTAACTGGGAGAGTTACAACTGCATAACTTTAATAGTCAGAGATCTGTACTACACGAAGAATCTGGATGTGCGCAAAGAGATGGCTAAAACAGTGTTTCAAGTGTTTTAAGGCATTTAAACCTGGGGATGTACTGAGAAGTGTTGCTGATTTTAACTTACTTTGTTTTAGGTAGCATAATTCATGACATCAGTGTAATGTTGTCTGCTCCTTTTCTTGCAGGTTGTCTGGAGTAACTGGATCTCAATCAGAAAGAACCTGACAGATCTATTTTGGTTTTGTTGAACCTCTCTACCACATGTCATAAAGATTTCCTGGGTGCAGAAGCTGCACTGAAAACGAGTGAGCAGCGCAAAAATGTGACTCTGGCAAGAGACTCCAAGCTTTCTGACAAGGAATTTTCTACTGATCAATTTGTGATTTAGCTGTGTAGCTAAGTATGAATTAACCTGATAGTGGACAAAAAGCCTTCTCGTTAATTAGGACTGCCAGAAAGCAGCCACCTGAAGGTTCAAAATGAGCGCTCCATTAATTCCAAACAAGTCATGTTACACTCAGCTTCAAGACAACCGCAGCGAAATAAAGAATAATAATGAAAGCATAGTAAACGTGGGGGATACCAATGCCAACCAAATTGTGGCAAAAGTTAGAACCACTGAAGGTGATGCCAAGAAATGTGGTTTGACAGATGAGAGTGGGAATATACATCCGAGTACGGAGCAGAATAAACTTCTGGCCTTTACAGAGTCTCAGACATGTGACAGCAGTGTACAGGAAAGCAAGCGGCCCCCCACCTCAAATAGGGAAATGGGGAAAGACAGCAGGACCAGTGAAGCAAGGGATATATCAAGGCATATCAGGATCAACAGAGGACAAAGTCTGTCCAACCTGAAAAGCAGCACAAATGACGCCAACCCTGGGGTTGTTTCTAAAGGTGATACTGACTGCACCCCGAACATTTCTAAGGGTAAAATGGCCAGGACTGTGGAGATGGAGAGAATAAAAAGGCTTTCTTTAGGAAGACCAAGTAAGTTTTCTGCTCAAACTGAAACATTTGCTAAAGAATGTGTTGGACGTGTTTCATGTAAACGTTTGCTTTCTGCATCGCTCGATTCTATCGACAGGTCGCACCATTTGATTGGAAATACGGAGAAATCACAAAAAACATCCACAGATCATTTTCTTGGGATGGTGTTTCATCCACATGACAATACCTCAGAGGAAAATACTGCGTTTCATTCTAAACCATCTACCTCAGGGAACAAGAAAATATCTAAACCAGAAACTCAAATGGACGTGCAAAGTGTACCTAATGTTAACACTGAAAGCACACTGCAAACTTCTCGTGCTGATTTGCATTCAGCTATTAAGCCCACTGAGATTGCTAGTAAATCAGAAGCACAATTAGGTCAGGGTGATAAAAGTAAAAAAATGGAGTTTAAAACTGTACCATCTCTACAATCTAAAAACATATGTCAACAAAAGATTGAGAGAATTATGGTGGTAGAATTTCTGGGGTGTCAAAAAGAGGAACGTGTAATAATGCAAGAAAAGAAAGGTTCTGGATCTGATGCATCAAAATTTCAAGCTTCCCATTTCCCAGACATCTGTAATAAAGTAGAAGATCCATTGCCAAGCCAGATGGTCACCCACCCCAGTGACAAATTGCAAAGTGATAGCAACACCGTGCACAGGGCAGGAGGAGGAAGCAGTGAGAGTGACAGCAGGGCAACTATTGGTGAGGAATATTTCACCGACAAAGAAGTGGGATCAGTATTCCCACCTACTTGTGATAGCAAAGAAACTCTTGGAAAAAATGAAAATTCCTGTAAAGCTGACACAGTTTGCAGTGAAATGATGGGTGAGCAGGAATCTCTTATACACAATAATAATCTATCTGAGAGCAAACCCTTGAAAGGTAATGAGGATAAACCGATGCCGGTCCAAGGAAACAGTGAAGATGCCACTTCCAATCCAAGTGTGCCGCCTTCCAATCTCTCGGATCAGCCTAGAGTGTTGAGTACAGAAGCGGTATCAAATGAACAACGTAGCAACGAGGCCAGTGAGGTGGAAACCTCCGGCTCATCAGCTCCAAAGACAACTATTGCAAAGAAACACCTTTCTTACGAAGCACCAGAGAGCTACAAAATTGCAGCAAAGGCTGAAGCCTTTTTGTGCGTTCCAACTCCCTTGCGCCCAGTGGCAGCTCTGAATGTCAGCAACCAGCCCGCGCTATCAAACAGCAATCTGAAGGACCTTTATGCACTTCATGTTGACAAACTGTCACCCTCCTCAGTCCTACCTCCCATTGACAGCACGCAGTTGTTAAGCATATCCCCTAAAGTGCCTATCAAAACTGTTTGCAGCAGTGCAGTCCCCAAACCCATCTTGGTCCACTCCAAGGGCTCCCTTGGAGATAAGGCTGATGTGGACAGTGACTGCAGTGAAAAACTGGAGGAAGGCATCGACATGAAGCCTGCCGTACCCAAGCCCAAACACGTGAGACCTAAAATCATCACTTACATTAGGAGAAACCCTCGTTCAATAGACCAGCTTGACCCTTCATTTGCCTCTGCAGGGCTGTCATATGGCGCCCCGGCATGTGGCATGCCCATCTCTAAGGAAGAGAAGGCATCAAACGGAGGGGATGTGAAGCCCCCCAGCATCCTGTACGACAAATTTAAACCTGACCTTCAGAAGCCAAGGATCTTCAGTTCTGGACTTGTGGTTTCAGGAATTAGGCCCCCAGGTCATCACTTTGGACCAATGAGTGAAAAATTTCTGCAGGAGGTAAGGAGGTAACTTTGACAGCCTCTTTTGTATGTCAGATGGTATTCATTTGCTTGCCTGTTGCTTCCAGAAATTAGTTCCCAAACCTCAAATATGAAAAATCCTAAATCCAGATGATGTGTAATCACTAACAATGAGCTTACTCAGCTGTTTCTGGCCCTGACCCTGTTGTGGTGTCTGATCTGTGACTTGACTGGAAGTTGTCATTGTGTTCTGTAATGCTTCCCAGCAAAACAGTCACCTGCTAATACTATAAATAGGGATTTTTGAAAAGAAAAAAAGTCATGCAGTTTGAGTATATGCATGAATGGAACTAATTGTTTTTCTTGAAGGAATAGCTTTGGGAAATGAACGTGATTTGCCCACAGAGACTTCCTCCTTAATGGGAAACTTGGCACATATTTGCAGACAGAGCACCAGAGGATTCAGTTAATTCCCTTCTGCTTAGTTCTACAGAAAAACAGCAACTTTCAAAGCTCATGTTAGGTAATATATATCTTGCAGGAAAAAAAAATCATTTATTTTAAAGCAGTTTATTTTGACCAGAATCTTCAATAAGAAATCTCCTTTCCCCAGAAAATATTTCTGACCACTCAAAAGTTGAAGGAATTCTTTCTGCCCAGTACCGGGTCCCGGTAGTTAGCTGCATGTTCTCCACCTTGATAATTTGTGCAGGCAACTAGATTTCCAGTACATCCCTGCTGGGAGGTAAGAGCAGTGGAGGAGCTGGGTCTGTGATACGCCACTAGAAGTCTTGTATATAAATACTGAGGGTCACAGAAATTTATTTAATTTGAATGACTCTAAAAACTTAAGTGTTTTTGTTGTTTTGTTTTGATTTTTTTTCTGTGTTTCATGGTGTGCTATTGAGACTCATTCCATCGGCAGGGTAGGGAACAGCTTTATAGGGAATAGCATTAAAGTAACACATAAGGTGACAGTGTTGACTATCCAAAGCCAGCAGGTATCCAAATTAAAATATGTTATGTATCCACATTAAGAGTAGCTTGGTCCATTTGGCAAGCATATTAAGAGGCAGTCTGGTGGTTAGTGAAATGGCCATGGATTATACTTTTCTGTGTATAGTGTAGAGCACTATCTCATCCCAAACACAGAAAAGACAGTGCTCGTTGCCTTTCTTCCTCTCACTTCAGCTTCCAGTTGCATCTCTTACATTTTGCAGGCAGATGAGAATTTATGTCATTGTGGACCTGTCCATGGCAGCTTACAATGAATGGCAACTGAAATTAAAGCCAAAATAACCAGAACGGTGCAAGTACTTGGCTGCTTATAATGCTGTGGCCCCTTAAAGGCCACAGGAGCCTGCAGTCCATGCAGCTGGGCTTCAGGCATAACCAAAAGAGCTGGGAGTGAAGACAAGCAATTTCTGAGCACTCTTCAGTTCCTGGCACGAAAATGAGTGCAGGGTGTGGTTTGCTCTAGACTAGGATTAGGGAATAGTAACTCAAAGAGAACATTAGTGGAGAAGGTCCAAAGCACACCTTTTTCGATAAGCAATATAATTTTGGATAGACATATCAAGGGACAAGTTTGAACCCAATGTTATTCAGAAACACTGGCTGGAGGAGACACTGGGAAGGAAAAGTTAAACCAACTTAACTATTACTATTAATAACTAGTTAACTAATTAACTAGCTATTATTAACTAACTATGAATAAATCCTTATTAAATTACTATTGTTAACTATTATTAACTATTTTTAAGTTAACCCAGGTTGCCCTGTTTCCCATATCCAGTTGGGACTTTGGAAGACTTTGATTATTTTTTTTTTATTTTTCTCTGTAGTTATGATAAAGAGTATTAATAATTGCTGTAAATAAGACTTGTAACCTCTGAGCAACCTTCAGCTAATAAATTTTGAGAGGAGCTAATTGCTGGCATTTTGGCACTTTCAGCTCTGTGTGTGCTGAAATCTATGTAGTATATTTGGGGCAGTTTTGCTGCATGGACTTTTTTCTGCCTCAAAGAGCATGGACTGAAGCCTGTTGAAGTGGAAGGCCTGTGGAAAGGGGTAAGGGAAGTGCATATAGGCAAAACAACATATTTTCCCCCTAATCTCATTATCTGAAATGACTGAAGCAATTTTGCTGACTCTTTTCCCAAGTAATTGCCTGAAGCAGACACTTGACAAGAAAGATTCTGCTTGAGGCAAGGAGGTTTGACAGTGATACAAACAAAGTAACATGAAGGCACATGGTGAACAACTTTACCTGTTGGCAGTGTTGCCAGTTCTACTTAGAATCACTCAGGTTGTGGAAATTCCTGTAGGTTTTACATATTTGCTGTAGAGTTTCCATCCCTTTCTAGTACATACATTAAATGGAGTGTGTGGGAAATATAGAGTCACATGCAATAAAACTGTGAACTGAAGGGAGTCCTTATTTTTAGTTAACAGGCTTCAACAGCTCTTTAAAAGTCTCTCATGCAAAAATCTACAGAACACTAACAGGACTCATATGAGTCCAGATCTCTCTGAACAACTTTGAAATGGCCCAGTAATCCCATATGATTCTGTTGAGGCCTGTTGAACTTCATGAATTCACTTCATGAATTTGTTGATAAATACAGAATAATAAATAGCATTGTGTCTTCATAGGAAGCTTCTATCTTCCTGCAAATCGATATCTTTAAAAGAGAAATCAATTTCCTGAAAAACAGTTGGGCAAATCCTTCTCATTTACCCCAGACTTAAAAGGTATATTAAGCTTGTGACTGTATTTGTGCGCATATTTGTGTTCCTTCTGTGCTACGTGTAGCACAGCATCAGTAAATATAAAAGTGGGGTGACTGAAGGTTTGGCCAGGCTAACTCAGTTTATCAAAAATGCATGGTTTCTATTTTTAAATATTTTCTCTGTTTCTTATTCGAACAAACTTGACATTGGTGATCATCTCCAGTTAAATATTATGGGAAATGTCATTGAAATAAGCTCATCAGGAGAAAATCATAAATGAATCTTATCCAGGAAAACAATTTTATATACAGAATTTCAAAATAAGAACAGAGAAACTAAACAAAAAAAATGCATCCAAACTTGATGAAATAGGTCATAGCAATATAATAAAAAAAGAAGAAGATCTAATTGCTGAAAACAAGACTGCAAAAATAGTGAAAATATAGAGCAAAAATATCTCTCACAGTATCTCTTGTATCTGTCTTCCTAGTTTCCTTTGTAAAAGCTTTAAAAATTCTAAACTCAGTAATAGTTTAGGGCTAGTTTTGTATCTTTTAGCATATTAAAAATTTGCTAAATTAGGATTAAAGCTCAAGATGCAGCTAGGATCAAAGCTTTTATAGCTAATGTTCAAATGCATGTTCGAAATGCTTATAATTGCTAAATAGAAACCGATTTGGCATATTATATGCATCATAGCTTACAACAAAACTAATTAATCAGCGGTTGCATTTCTTCTTAGGTAGCCCATGGCACTTTTTTGATTAATTTTTAAACAAATCTAGCCCTGATTTCCTGTTTCCTAAGCCTATTTTTTTACCTCTCTGTCCTAAATGAGATGCACTCAAAAATTCTTATGTGTGTCCTTGCTAAGTTACTATGGTTTTATATTTTATAAGAAAATTCTGCAGTAGTTGGACTGCACCCAAGAGCATTAGATGAGGGTCAAGGAGCAAACAAGTCTTAGCGAATGAGAGAGGTGGAGGGCAGATCTACTCCATCGCCCAAGTCATGGCAAAGAGCACATGGGCAGGCGGCCCCAGGCAGGGTCCTCCTCATGGGGAGGAAGGTTCAAGGGCCAGAGCAGGGAACCAGCTCATTCCTCAACTCTAAATTATTGAGTAACAGCCAGTTTACTTGAAAAACTTCCAGCTTGGGGCTTACTGTGCTATCCTCACAATATATTCTTAAAATACTGAGAAATCTGTTGCTAATTTTAGTAAAGAAACATCTATTTATGATAAAGAGTACATGTTTTACATTGGCAAAACATTTTTGCACTTGCTTTTCTCCGCGGCTCAACTGCATTTTATAGCTCTGATGTGGAAGACTTCATGAGCACTCTGAAAACGATGACTTAGCATTTTGATGAGTTATCATTTCATGCAAGAAACTTGTGTTCCTGCAAGGTTGTGTTGTTTTTCTGAAACCTCAATAACACGAACTACTATGAACATAGTGAATATGTTAATATTAGGAACATGCAGACTGTTTTTTCACATATGAACAATTTAATAATACTGTTTTCTCAAAAAAAAAGAGCTTAAAGTACCTTCAAGTGTCTTTCTTTATAGCTATTTAAATTAAAACAGACTCCCCCTACATCCCAATTGCATCTCAAAGAGAAATATTTTGAATAACTTCTAATAAATATTCCACTTCACAGAATAGTTGAGGTTGGAAGGGGCCTCTAGAGATCACCTAGTCCAACCCCCTGCTCCAGCAGGGATACCCAGAGCACGGGGCACAGGGTGGCATCCAGGCGGGTTTGGAAGATCTCCAGAGAAGGAGACTCCACAAGGAGCCTCTCTGGGCAACCTGTGCCAGGGCTCTGTCAGCCTCACAGGAAAGAAGTTCTTCCTCATATGGAGATGGAACTTCTGTGTTTCAACTTGTACCCATTACCCTTTGTCCTGTCATTGGCCACCATGGAGAAGAGCCTGGGTCCATCCTCCCTAAACTTACCCACTCTTTTGGTACATTTACATTTTTAACTAACCTCACCTTTCCAGACTTAACAATAACTTCGTTTTCACTATTTGAAGGTTTTAATATATTTGTTCATTTTTCTGAGATAGATTAGTCCTTTATTTGGATTTGTGTCTGGAACGTATATTCATGGATAGGGATTCATATGGCTAGATCATCTCTTTCTGAAAGTTATTTTGCAGTAGTATGAAACCAAGACTCACGAGGGAGGAAAAATAGCCTTTATAAGCAATTGAGTATGCCATATACTCTGGATTGATAATTTTATTGCACAATACCTGTTTTAATTTTTTTTGTAGGTTGCGGAAAGGCCTGTGAAAGATGAATTTTGTCCCCCACCATATACTCACTATGAAGTCTCACCAAGTTTTTATCGATCTGCCATGATACTTAAGCCACAGTTAGGACTGGGTGCAGTTTCACGGCTACCGTCTGCAAAGAGCAGGATTCTCATTGCAAGCCAGAGATCCTCAGGCTGTCTCCATCAGCCAGGAGAAATGACAAGTGCTCCCAGCCTCTATCATCCTGATGCTTCAGGTAAAGTATAACTTTTTTTTCCCTTTTCTTTTAACTAGAGTCACCAATATCATTTTTTTTTTCAGTCAGAATAACCACAAAATGAGCAATATCTTGGCCTCATACTACAAAGCTCTAATAGCACTCTTTGAGCTGAGTTTTTTTTTTTTGCAAGGCTGACTAGAGAGACTGGTGCTTGCAGAAAAAGTCAGTTTAACAGGTCAGTGTCAAAGGAGGAGGATTGATTTCAGTGATAATTCTCATAGAGCTCTTTTTGATCTCCCTCCTCCTTCTAAAGGTGTGAAAAAAATCTCTGCTTTTGCCCTGTGGAAGGTAATGAGACATTTTCTTCTACTGTGAAGGCCTAGATTTTCAATCTGACTATGCCAGGGCCCTGTGCTCTCCTCTGTAGCCTTGGCAGTGCCCAGCTATGCGAGCAAAGAGCTTTGCCTCTGACGCTTCAGTGCCCACCTCTTTGCAGACACCTTCTCCAATAGCTCCTGCTTCCAGCCGTGAGCAGGGTACAGCATGACCCTGGGCAGAATTACAGAGGAAGGAAGGGGAAGAGAAGAAAATAGAGGGGGAAGTGTCTGATGCCCCAAGACAGAGATAGTTACTTCTACAACACACTTCTTCCAGGAAACCAGGAAAGTCCTGGAGGTTTTAACAAAGTACATTGAAGTAGCAGCAAGTTCACAGAAAAACAGTCATTGCCAGAGTGAAATAGAGCAGCTTCTTAGTAGCCTAGAAGTCTGCACTGGCAGGTAGAAAATTCCTGAGGTTAAGCACTGGGGTAGTAAAATTCAGTTTGGCACTGTGAGTAGAGTGTAGTCAGCACCCGTAATGTGGAAAGAGGTGCAGAGAGCAATTAGAGCCTGTGCCCTATTTAAATGAAACTGCCGGAGGCTGCGAGTTCAGATATGACTGGATAAGCTGCTGCCTTGCAGCGAGCCTGGGAGATAGATAGGAGAGAAATATATAAGACCTGTTAAGATACTTGGTGTCTTGTCTAATCTTCAGAAATTAATGTTGCCATGATTTTCGGTTGTCCAACTTAATTATCCTGAACC
This sequence comes from Crypturellus undulatus, assembly GCA_013389825.1. Classification (NCBI taxonomy): domain Eukaryota; kingdom Metazoa; phylum Chordata; class Aves; order Tinamiformes; family Tinamidae; genus Crypturellus; species Crypturellus undulatus. Next base: position 613,024 of record VWPW01017930.1, on the reverse strand, counting down.
AGTGATTATTACAGACATTATTTTCCTAGATATTTCATTATCCATAGAGGAGCTTGCCTTGTACCTACTAATCTGCTGTTTTTCTGTATTAAGTGGTATTCTAAATCTAAACAGTGTCTGCCTCTAGCCTATTTATTTTCTGAAATGCTGCCTTGAAAAATTCCGGGGAATGAGATGTATACATGAGGAAATTGGACTAGCTCCTACCAATCAATACCTGCTTCGTGTAATTTTTCTAAAGTTTCCTTCTTTTTATTTTTCATGTTATTACTGGTAGTTTCTTGAACGTGTCCTGCACTGGAGGAAAATATAATTCTTAGCTCTCTCTAACTTCCTTCCTATGAATGTTATTTTGTTTGTTTCTCACAAGTCTATTAATGCCTTGCTCTCTCAAAGATATTATTAAAATTAATTTATGGCAGTCTAATAATCCGCCATTCAGGTTCCCAAAGTATGTCCCATCTGGTCTTTGGACTCTGACTCTTTTTATTGATTTTAAATTATCCAAGAATTGTTCTGGAGAAGTTGCTAATGTCTTCAGTTTTTCACTATTCTCCCCAAGATTCATTGCTTTCACTTCTGCCATCTCACCTCCATTTTATTTTTTTTCTGCAATATCTGCAACTCATGGCTGCCCTTGCAAGGAAGCACTTCAATAGGTACTGAATTCACTAAAATTATGATCTTTGGGGAGAGTTAAAAAAAAAAGGACCTAGTGCAGCATATTCTATCTCATTAAGAGAACTGACACACACAGCAGAGTTAATCTATCAGATCAGCAAGGTGGACCTGTATCTAAATGGGTAACATGGACCATATCAAGACAGTTGTTTTAAGGTACTGAACACTCTTTTTTCCACCTTTCTGTCATCCTGTTCCCCTGAATTTGGCCACTTGATGTGATATTAAGATACTCTTAATCTGCAGTAATAATTTTGATCCAATATTTGAAGAACAGGCTAAATTAGAGTGGTTGAATTAGTTTAGAGTCATGTTTACCAATATAAGCAAGTAAAATGCATAAAAAATGCCTAGAGGTGGTGGTGCTGGTGGGAGCTCTGTTTGTGGCTTTCTGCAGTGTGAGGCTTTGGCTGGCTGCAGCAAGAGCCAGAAGGACTGCTGGCAATAATGCCAATCAGCATCTTTTGCAGCTGGATCCTGAGCTTTTAATCCTGCAAACCTGTTAGGGATTTCAATCCTGCCCTGGGGTAATGAGAATAGAAGTATCCAGCCAGTTGCCATCTAGTGAGAAAGTGTGCGGTACCACTGAGGCTTTCAAAATGAAATTGCTGTGCCCCAGTATTGAGGATAGAACCTGTGCCTCATAATGAGGATTTTATTCCCCTCTGCCCTGCCTTTCATAATGTAGCAGGCTGCTTAAGCAGCACTGATAAGCCAAATGGCTTGGCCCTTGTATAATACTAATTCTCATAAAACTGGCTCTGAAGTAATTGATAATTAAATCCATGAACTGCTGTGACGGGCTGCAAGAACATTAAGGATTTTGTTCATTTTGAGACATGGCAAGTAGAAAACAAAATGATCCTGTGGTTCGCCAAATGTGATATCTAAGATGTGACCAGAGCAGTGATCATTCTTCATCTGCAGGACACTTGACAGACACATGCACTGGTATGGGCTATGATTTCCTTTTTGAACAGTGCTCTTCTTTAGATGATGCTTTTTATTGGATGGGTGAGGCAGGAACCTGACATGGTTCCCTCATGTCAGGAAAAATATTCTGCACTGTCAAGAACAAAGCAAGCTGTTGAATTGTGATGTATTTAAAGGGACGTTAATATCTCTGAAAGCTTAGTATTTGGTTATTTTATATAAATTGGCTCTGCTCTTTCTAAGGGAAAGTGTAATTCAAAACAAACATTAAGGGATGCTGTGTCAATAGCATATCAATTATTAATATGGTTTTCTTGCTTATAGAGTCTTCTTAGAGCACACAAGTTAGTTGTTAGCACACATTAATTAGCTGATCATTTTTATGGGGTTAATGTCTGATTTTGAAAAGTAAAGCAGAAATTTCATTATTAAAACTTAACTTATTTTTTTTCCATTAGTATTTGCAGTATTTTTTTCTCTAAGGATGAGTTAATGAAATGTTATTTCCTTATCAGCTCCCTGAATATTAAATTTGCCAGTCCTGAGGGTTTATGTTTAAACAAGTTTTAGTGGTACCCTAGCAGTATAATTCAGAATAGCAATGTTTTTCATTTTCTCAGGTATGCACAAACATACATGTGTTTTTGTGTATTTGTAGCTCATCACTAATGTTAGAATACATCTATAAGTTTCTCTTGGTAGGATTTCATCTTTCTTTCGTATTGATTCTCAGAAATACCTAATACTTAAACAAGCAAATGAGATTGATGATAGAAAAGAGACTTAAAGGTTACTTTCTGAAATGTTTCATTAACGCTACTCCAGCTGTATGTTTATTTCCCAGGTTTTGCAGTTTGACAGACTTGGATTTGAGCTGTCAAACTTCTTGATTTGTTAAGAAAAGAGAGAACAAGGCTAGAATTCAGAGAGGAAAGTATTCTCTATCCCCCACTAAAATCTGTAGTCATTTCAGTTGGCACCATCTTCAGTCTCTGGGAGAGCAATCTGAATCTCTCTCGTAAAGAAAGAGGAAAAAGCAAAACAGAAAAAAAAGAGACATGCATCTCATCAGCAGAGTTCTGTTAATAGCATCACCATACTCGAGACCTTGCCATGTACCACCCCTGCTTCCAGCAGTGATTGCCTGTTTTGGTCTATATCATGTTATAACTCAGCTATAACTTAACAGTCATACAAATGGTATCAGTGATGAGCCGTGTACAATAGAAAACAAATGCTGAAGTAGTGTTTAACCACTGCATGCTGGTAGGCAACATCCATGTTACTCAGCTCTAGGGGATCTACCCAGATGCATTTCCATCATGTGCTGGGAAACAGAGGGAAGGGATTTAATGTAATTCCATAGTCGCTCGTGGGTGAAATGAAAAGGAGAAGGTGAAAGTAAAGAAGGAGAGTAGATAATGAAAAAGAACAGGTCAAGAGTTTGATAGGCAAATGCAGTGATGAAGGGAGACAAGTCCAAGGAAACCTTACATGAGTAGAAAACATGCAGTACGAGAGGGAGCAAAGCATCTGGAGGGACAGAGCTATTCATTGTGTGCGATCTTTCTCCATTCTTCAAAATACCTTTTGCCCATCTTCCTGAGGGCTTCTGCCCAGTTAACCTCTAAGAACAACTTCTCATGAGACTGCTTATTTTGATCAAGCTTCTCTTGATCTTTCTTCTTTTTCGTGGAAAATTGTGATCAAAGACTGGCTGCTAGAAGAAAGTTTATAGGTGTGCAGTTGTGACACACTCCAACTTCGCCATTTTTATTCCATTTTAACTCCATGGGTAGTGATGAGGGAACAGAGCAGCTGAGAGTTAACAGAAGCAGTTCAGAGTTGCAGAAATTTGGAATTTTAAAATCCCACTCTTCCAAATTTCTTGGTCATCCGAAAGAATTAATGAATTTAAAGATACTTCATAATCTAATTGTCTCTCAGTCTAGTTATCATCAGCTTGCACCCTGTCTTGCATGTTAATATTCTTCTGATTTCAATGTAAGGTCTTCAAGTGCCCTTGTGGTTCCAGTGACAGGAAAATAATTTGAGGCCACATCAATATTGTCTCTGTTACTGGTCCTGTGTAACACCTCCTAGTACCCTGAACAAGCGGCAGGGATTGCCTGGCCTTGATATTGTTTGTAGGAGCCTCACTCAGACTATCCAGCCTCTTTTCTTGTCCCTCACCAAGGGACAGATTCCTGTCTTGGAAGATGATCTTCCGCATAGAGCCTCCCATCCACATGTCCATCCTCCCATCCATCTTTCTCTTTTACGGGGAGTCAGAGGAGGGCAGCAACTTTCTAAACCATGCTGAACACAGACGTATATGATAGAAATAGAGATATATGGCCTTGCTGCTCTGGACTTACAGTGAAAACTGCAGTAAGTGCATCCCAGATCCTGTGACACTTGCTGTGCCAGCATCTTCTGTAGGATCTCATTGCTTTGCACTTCAGCTAAAAGGCAAACATGGGCATTTGCAGTTTGAATTAAACACAAGCTAACCAATTCTTGGGGTAGTGTGAATGTGCTAACAGCCTCCAGTTGGCTGCGACTGGTCAGGCACAGAGCAGCTTTCTAGGGCATTGAAACCTGAAGCAGGAGAAGCTGAGCTTTTCCGAGCGTATGATGGTGGTCTGGCTGATCAGAAATTAGTTCATGCTCAGTAGTAACAACTGCTTTTCCTTTGAAATGGTGTGGGTGGTTTTTGGATGGTATTTGGGTGAGAGACCAACAGAAAGGCTGGACACAACTTGCTGACCATTATGTGAGTAAAAACCATGAACTCCTCACTTTACGTCTCCATAGCTCAGTTCTTGTTCAGAGAAAACTTATTGTGACGATAGTAGGGAAGTCACTAGAGCAGTAGTATCATAAGGGTAGGATTCTTACGTGGGTACATTATTTTTGGCTTCCAAAAGTATCAAAGATTGGGTTAATTCTGAATTGCCTTATCAAACTGCTTGTATTATCCCTGACTAAGTCTGTGACCTTGCACATGACTTCTCTGCCACAGATTCCCCAACATGGAATAAGGATAATAGTGTTTGTAGCATACTATAAAAGCACCTGAGATTTCTGAGAAAAAATAAACCTCATGCTGAAAGTTTTAAGAAAAAATGCATGGTAAATAAGTAAATAAATACATAATAATAAAAGGATAGCCAAGTATCCCTGAACTGTAGGACTGAAGTATTGAAGTGCTTCTTTTTCATATGAACAGGCTCATATAACTCATTTCTCTAACTTTTTCTTTTGTCTTGTCTAAAACATATTTCAAATTCCACATGAAAGTTGCACTTTAGTTACATATGTGCATGTGCACATGTTTCATGTGCAGTAGGGATGCAGAAAAGAGGCTACCTCAGACTCTTCTGTAGCCTCTCCAGGCACATCTGTTCTGTGTCAATCCATTGCTACCTCAAAATATTTTCATGTTCCTAGATGAGAACAGCTGAACTGTTGTAGAAAAGCCGCTTGTGTGCCATACAGACAACAATACTTAATTCTATAATTAGCTCCAGGCAGTCAGACAGCTGTAAATATTTTTGCCAACATTTATGCTTATTTTGGCAGATTTTTATTAAAAGGAAAACTGCTAATTAAATCAACTTTCATTTTAACCACAGACTTAGTTTGTAGAAGTCCTTCTATACCTCTTAAAAAAAAGTATTGTAAAACTTGGTGATATTTAGAACAGAAAATATGTACATATGCTGATATTGTATACATATATTAATGAGAAAGAAGACATAAACTGACTTATCTTTAAGCATTCTTTTGCATCCGTAATGAGGATAATGTTTGCCCTCAGGTACTTGTGTTGCTTTTCACAGAGAGTGCAGCAGAGCTGGATCACTAAAATGAGAAATGAAAAACAACGTAAGGATGATGATGAGCTTAAAATACAAAATATTGTCAGTTTAAGGGAAATCTTTAGTGACAAAACTGAAAACTCCAAAAAAAAACCCAAAAGTCTGAGAAAGGCAATTGAATCATCTACCCAAATCTGGAAGAAAGTTTTGAAGAAAAATGTAGAAAAAGCTGACTGGGCTTTTTCTACTGATGGAAGACACTGAAACTTGTGAAACAGGTCCTGATTTTAACGATTTTCTTTGTCTTTGGTAAAACCACTGGCAGTTTTGATGCAATCCCACAGCCCTGCAGGATGTGGTACTGTCTGGGAACCACTGGGCTCTTTTGCCTGCCCCTAGTGCTCTGTGCACCACTGGCTGCAGGCTGGTTCCTCCCTCTGCCCCCAGTGGGGAATAACCCCAGACACCAGGACAGGCTGGGGAGCGACCTGCTGGAGAGCAGCTCTGCTGAGAAGGTCTGGGTGAATGACAAGTTGACCATGAGGCAGCAGTGTGCACTCGTGACCGAGACGGCCAATGGGGTCCTGGGGTGCATTAAGAGGAGCATCTCCAGCAGGTCGAGAGGTGATCCTGCCCCTCTACTCAGCCCTGGTAAGGCCACATCTGGAGCACTGTGTCCAGTTCTGGGCCCCACAGTACCAGAGGGATGTGGAGCTGCTGGAGAGAGTCCAGTGCAGGGCCACGAGGATGATCAGGGGCCTGGAACATCTGCCCCATGAGGAGAGGCTGAGGGAGCTGGGCTTGTTCAGCCTGGAGAAGAGAAGGCTGAGAGGGGATCTGATCTGTGTCTATAAGTGCCTCAAGGGAGGCAGTGAGGATGGGGCTGGCCTCTTTTCAGTGGTGGTCACTGATAGAACTAGAGGTAATGGCCACAAACAGAAGCACCAAAAGTTTCACAGGAACTTAAGGAAATATTTTCTGACAGTGAGGGTGACAGAGCACTGACACAGGCTGCCCAGAGAGGTTGTGGAATCTCCTTCTCTGGAGATCTTCCAAACCCACCTGGATGCCACCCTGTGCCCCATGCTCTAGGTGTCCCTACTGGAGCAGGGGGTTGGACTAGGTGATCTCTAGAGGTCCCTTCCAACCTTAAGGATTCTATGACTTGGGGACTGCATGGCATGGGGATTTCCTGTTGCTAAGGTGGGACTTGAAAGTCCCAGTGATCCTTATGTTCCCAGGGCAAGCTCATTGCACATTTTTAAACAAAACCATTTCTAACCACTTTTTTTTTTTCCACTTTGTAGTGGAATTCCTGCTAATATGCTACAGGACTTTTCTGTAGCTCCTTGCTCTAAAATGTAAATTTTTTATTGCTGAGCTGCACTGCAGAGTTCAGAGCTTCTTAGGAGGGAACAACCTCAACTCTCAGCCTGTTTGTGTCCCTTTTGGAAATCCACCAAACCCACAAGAGAGGGTCCACATCTCCTTCCAGTTGCACTGCAGCTGGGATCTATGCGTTTTGTCACGCACGATTCCTCCTCAGAATTAGTCCCTCGATAGGTGGTGAGGCTGATGATGGCTCCAACTCACGTGTGCTGTGCAGTGAGCTGCTCTGGCCACAGCACAGATGTGTTGGTGTCACATCACTGGGGCAGGCTGTGTCTGGCTGCAGAGCGAGGAGAGCACAGAATCACCGCTCTCTAGTAAAAGCACAGTCTGATGTTGGCCTAAGCTACTCTGAATCCCACCTTATAGCTTTTGCTAATGCAGGAAGGTATTAGCTCTCTCAAATAGAGAGATTCTGACCAGAGGATAATTAGCTTGACGGTTCTAGCACTGGGGATTCCTAAAGCCTTCCAGTGGACAATTTTTATTGTTCCTAAATTGATATAATTAAAGTCAGTTGATGTGATTTGCAGTAATTGCAAGCACTGCTGAGGACAATGTTAAAGTCTGGTTCTGTGCTGCTTTTCTCAGTAGTCATTTAGATGTGACTTGATTGTCACGTCCTGTCATCAGGGAGTGAAGAAATCTGTCTTGATAGGGCATTGCAGATAACAGTAAAACAGCTATAAAATATCTGTAGTTCTGCACAAGCCTAGCAGTAAACAGCAGCAGTAAATACCCAGGCTTTGCTGTTCCCATTGCTAATGTGCCTGCTCTGGTCTTCACCTGCACCTGAACCCACAGCGGTGTGTGAGCAACCTCAGGCAGGCCTAATGAAGTAAAATTGAAGATCAGAGTCCAGAATTATTCCCATCAGTGAAAAAAGGATGAATGGGGATTTGTAATGTTTTTTTCATTACACAGTGTAGGTATTTGTTATTTTCCTTTTGGTAAAGATGCTGCAGTCAGACTTCTGTTTCCCTGAGTCTTACTGGAGGCCTGAAGTCTTGAAAAGGGATTACAAAAAGATATGGGTTTAACAGTCTATAGTGTATAAATTCTTTTGTTCACTGAACAAGTCTTTTATAGAATTGTATTTTGAGTGAAAAACAATACTTTTTTATTTTGCCTGATGTTACGTATATTTTTATTGCAAAAAAAGAAACTTAGTTTTGTTAAACACAGTTTAGTATTATTATTGTAATGAGATCCACAAATATATTTCAAAATCCCCATAATATTTTTCTGCTCGAAGAAGGAGTTAGTCTTGTTTTCTATAAAGTCTCCTTAAAGAGTAATGCTTCATTAAAATTAATAAGGCTGTGACCTACATAGTTTACAAAAGAATTAAATGCTGTAATAATGTGAAGACCATATTTTCACGGTGCAGTTAATTCTATTTTTCCTTTCATATTATGAATGTTCTCTTCTTTCTTTGAAGTCCAAAGAAAGCCCAAATAGTATCACTATCTGGAAATGAAAATGAGGTGAATTTGTGGCCTTTTCTGACAGAATACATTGATATTTCCAATAGTCCTCCATCTCCTAACCTACTGACCCTATCTGTTTAACCTTTTCAGCATCAGCTTTTAGATAACTTTTTTATTTTTTTGGTAATGTCCTCACTCCATGGGATTCCACAAGTAACAAAAATCCGGTAGCATCAAAAATACATGGGGAAACTTTTTTTTTTTTTTTTTTGTACAGTTGAGGTCCATTGCAGGCTGGGCAGTATTAGAGCTCATCTTCCCTTTCTGAACTGACTTTAGTTAGTTAGTTCATACACGGTTCAGTATGTCCGAGTTTAATAAAAAATTCTTTTTGTTCTTTCAGCTGATCTTAAAAAAGGCCCATGTCCAAATGCTGCAAAGTCAAATCTCCCCAAGCCGTGTCAGTCTGGACTTCGTCCCCCTGGATATTCCCGGTTGCCAGCGGCTAAGCTGGCAGCCTTTGGCTTTGTCAGGAGCTCAAGCGTATCCTCGGTCTCAAGCAACCAGTCCAATGACAGCGCTCAGAGCGATCAAAGCAAGACAACCAGCCGTAAGTCCAAAAAGTCATGTTCTTTTGGGGAGGATATTAAAAAGATGTAGTCCAGAATTGTCCAGAATGGAGTTTGTCTACAAGGATTAATTTAATCTGCATAACACTCACTAATCTCTTCTGTGCCACTGAGTTGTGTGGTTGGAATCTTGATTTCCTAGTTTAATTTTTTAAAATTATTAATAATAGATGAACAGCAGCTTAACATGTATTGCATGTATAAGGGATTAGTTTCCCTATTGCAGAGAAAACCGCATAGAGAGCGGACCTGAGGCATTTTTGTATTTTGTTTTCACCTGGAATCTTCCATCTTACAAACTGAAGTAAGTAAATAAACACAGTGAAATGTTTGATAAGCACACTGTAGTCACAGAGAACAATTTTAAGATAAATGTTATCTAAAATGAGCAATATAGTCTTTCTCATCTGCTTTTTCTTAGGCCTCTTAATATGCAGTGTGATAAACTTGATCAAGAAAGTTATTCAAACAAATGCCAGGGATATAAACTAAGATCAAAACGATATCGTAACTATTGTCTCATCTCCAGATTTGGAAAGATCCCTCGGCTGAAATGTCATTTCAAATCCTATTTTCTGTAGTGACTGTTAATTTTATTAAGTACAAAGTGATGCACACTGCAGCGTGCAGCCTCCGGGACGTGTGCACTTGCCTTGGGCTCAAGCAGGAAGGGGGATTAAGGGATTTTCACGCCACTTTTTCTTTGAAGATCGGATTGAGTCTAAACCGTGTCAGTATCAAATCCAGTGGCATCAGGCCTGGAGGAGCAAAGAGAGGGCGACCAGGTGGCATGAACTGCCAGGGGCTACATGGCACTGCAAGGGCTGAAATCTTCCTGTGTTGTTAGGATTCGTTTGAAATGAATGGCAACAAATAAAATGAAAATATAAAACTCTAAGAATTTTCTTTTTTTGCCTTTAAATGACATCTGTAAAAGATTAAAGAGCCCAGTGAGTTCTAATTCCTATAATGTCACTAAACATACTCATGAATCATGATTTTATTCTGGGACTGATTGCATGTTGGTATTGATTCCATAATCAGCATTATTTTGTTCTGAGGGTAGCCAGTCTGCTTTGCTTTACCTTTTTGCACTACATTATACCTTCAGAAAGCTTTTCTTTTTATCAGATAGTGTAAACTTTCTTCTTTTATTTACAAAAAAAAATTTTAAGAAAAGGGGACAAAGTATTATATTTCTCATCTGATAAGCAAGGAATGTTGTTTTGTGTGTGAATCTGAAAAATTAGCATCTGCAGGTACAGCACTATTCTCCTGAGCACTGTTGGTGCATATAATTTAATACAGTTGAGAATTCTATAAAATTAAAATACTCTAAACTGAGTCAATTGATCCCAGTTCACAAACACTGGAGGACGCACAAGTAATATCAGACTCAGGAAGCTGCATCAAACTGTTTGTTCATCTTAACAGAGGTTGATTTCCTTTCAATTCTCGAATGTATTTTTAATTACATTTCATACCTAAACTGTGAAACTATGTTTCATTTACCACAAGTATGTGAAAGTATTCAGTTCACGTATTTTGTTCCAGCTCACTAAGATGAAGGTGGAAACTGTCTTTTATATTAGGTTTAGGATTTGGTGAGCAACTTGTGCACTGAAGGAGTGCTCCTGGATGCACCTGCTCTAAAAGTCAAGTGTGATTGCCCGTGGGAAGTGTTCGGCTGTACAAACTGCTGTAGACACAAGCTCAGGTTGTCCCCCGATGAAAACTGTGACCTGTCAGTTCTGCTGCTGCCCACAAGGCAGGTAACCCATCTCAGCAGCTGCCTGGTTTCCCTCCATCTCCATGGGGACAACTAGAGACACAAGCTCCTCCAGCGGGTCATGTCTAACACAGCTTGTGTTACGTGCCCATCTGTCCGACCCGTGAGTTACAGCTGCTTTAGTCAGTGTTGAAGGCAAAATGATCGGGAGCAGAACCTGGCTGGGCCAACTGAGAGAGGGCAAAGATGTTAACCTTCAGGAAGGTCATCACCAAGCGTTCACCCCATGTCACCCTCACTCTTCAGGCTAAAGGCAACTGCCCTAATGCTTGTCCATTATTCCTTGCTTATTACTCATTACTTTCTTTCAAGTATGGCAGAAAAAAAAATGTTTCCTTAGTGATGAATAATTAACTGTCGTAGAAATGTTAGCAGTGTGAAATTGTATCATCTTTTTCTATTTATAGCTCAGGTACCAACCGGAGTTTTCTTAGTTGTCCAGCACCCAGGGAGCACCAGTTAGTTGCCTTCCGTTCTCATGACACTTATTTGACACAGATCAGCAGTGTGCTTCAACGCAAGCAACCTACATGTGGATTGGGGGGACAAGTATTGGCTTAGGAATCTCAGCAAAACGTAGTATTTCTGCCTTTCCTTATCCATTGGAATGATTTTATTTAAATTAAATAAGTGACTGATTCTCTAGTTATTACATGAGATTATGTATTCAACTAAATTGGACTTAGTAGAGAGCAGCATGAAGTTTTACTATTAATTTCCTAGCTCAGTAGGGTAGAAAATGCTGAATGATCTAACTTTAGAAATTGTCAGAGATATACGATAACACAATTTCCTATTTAATCCCTGTCTCCGTGTGCCAGAGAGACAGAATATAGCTGAAAACAGCTTACAAGGCTGCATGTGTTATAACTGGGGAGGTTGCCATCATTGCAAGCGCACAGGCTTACCTCAAGATCTTTATCTGTCAGAGTGAAAAGCACCTCTAATCCTGTAAAATATATCGGTTTCTGAAAAGCAGATGGCTATAGCTGGGTGAGAGGAAAACACAGGTGTATTTTGGGGAGAGAGTATTTTTGGTAAATAGTGATTTTGGTCTGAAGAAGTCCCTGTGTGATCCTCTATTTCCCTTTTTTCTACCCTACCAGATGTTTCACGGTGCTAGCTCTTCCCAGAACCTGTGATGGCTACATTTCTTCCCCGAAATCCCAGCTAGTGTGTTGTTTTGCCATACTAATAGTAATTAAATGCTCTCTAGAGAGCAAAACCATGTTTGCTTAGTCTAAAGAGGTATGGCATTTGCACGGTGGGGAAGCTTCTTAATGAAGCTGTGATGCGGCAGCTTTGTTCTTAACCAGGTTTCTGCGTTTTCCATGACCTTTCTGAGAGCAGCAAGCCTGGATGCGACGTCCCAGTCTGCTCAGCTGTTCTCTAGTTCTGGCAGTAGCTCGCATCATTTATTGACTCAGTCAAATGTGTTTTCAGTGGAGGGATGGTGCTCTCTTCCCTCCACGTGGACCGCACAGGCTGTCCAGTGGTTCCCCAATGGCTCCCTGATCTTGTTGATGTGGGGCATGGCTGGGCTCGTCTGTCTCTCTGCCTGTCTGTCTGTCTGTCTGTCTATCTATCTATATCTTCTAAACCACTTTACTCGGGTAGAGACTTTTTGTATGTCAAGGATCTTGTTTAGTTTGTTTACTCTCAAAACTGACTGGAATTTAAAAGCTCAGTTTCAGTTTGCATTTCAGCTGTGTAAGAGGGGCCTGAGTGTTCTGCTAAGTATGAGAAAAAGTGAATGAATAGCTAAGTCAGGTCAGTGTTTGAAACTGCTGTGATTTGAGGTGAACAGGCTGTGTTAATGGAAATGAAAACACACACTCTCAACTAACTAAACAGTAACTAAACTGAATAATTTCCCTTGTAGTTTTAAATACCCTACTGAACTATCTCCTCTATCTGCCCTGATAAAGTTTGCTTAAGAGCTTTTGAGTCTGAAGGTAATACACTAAAGTTTCCACAGCTGCAATATGAGGTTTCCAGCATCATCTTGTAATTCTACAGGAGGGTAGAGGGCTCAGGCAGAAGTTTCTTTTATTTGTTCAAAGATTTGTTAAAGGCTCCTCAGAACTCATTGGGTTGCTTGTATCTGTATTTCTACTAGTAGGGTGTATATTCTGCTCACATATGTTTTTACATACTTAATCAGAACAGGCTCTAACATGCTGTAAATACTGTATGGAAAACACCTCATCAAATGCTGAAACAGGTGGATGTATGCAACACTGGAAGAAAGAAGGATTTTTTAGAATGATTGAGATATGATAACTGCTATGAGTTTAGGAAATGGAAAAATGTAGGTATAATATCAGGAAATACTTCTTAGTCATAGAATCTAACTGTCTGTAAAATAATCTTGCAACTCAAGTGATGAAAGCCCTGTTGCTTAAGATTCTTAAAATAGCATAATAGCGTAGCATTAGAAACAATTCTCTGGCAAGGTAGTAGGCTAGAAGACGTAATGCTGCTCAATATCTACCCACAGTTCTAAGTACTGAAGCAATTTCTTTCAGATAGAGCAAAAAAAATGGTGGAGAATATTTCTAAACTTGGATTAGCATCTCCAGGCAGCTAGTTTTTGTTTAAAATTATAGAAATGGGAAACTGAAAGTTTTGTGTAGACCTCTATGTTCCTTACAGATCATACAGATTTCACAACCTAATTTTATGCTGTTTTTTGCCCTTTCACTGCTTGCCCTTTCTGAATGTTGAATTTCCATTCTAACAAGCAAGGATGTCAAAATATGTCAGATTCAGGTGGGGGAAGAAATGAGGAAATTAGAGTGAGCACAGAGATCTTGAATAAGTGTCTAATTCCTTCCAAAAAAAAGGCAGAACATTTAAAACTGTAACATGGTGCACAGAATTATTTACATAAAAACACTTTCCTGTATGAAAATACATTCCAAACATATTTATATGACCGATTTTCTGTTCATTTTTATACATCACAAATTCTGTTCTTTTCTGGCTTTTTCTGAGCTGAAAAGATATTTAGCTGCCCTTCAAAGCCTCCACATTTGTTTTTTTTCATATTCTAGTTGTTACAGCTGAGAGAAAAAAAATGAAAAAAGAGAAACCAAAACCCTCAAGGAGTGATTTGGAGGTGTAGCACAGCAGTCCCTCTCTGCACTTTCAGAGATTGAAGCAAGAGAGATGCAGCATAAACTGCCCATGCATTTCAGTTGGTTTTAGCTAAGAAAAATACCTGTGACAGAATTTTAAATGTGATAGTACTTTAATAGTTTAGATCATATTTTTGCTGTCTACCTTCTTACCTCTTTTACTGTACATTGAAGCAGTACCATGCTGTGGGGGTCTTTACCACTCTTACCTCTAGTAAGCAGAGGTAGGAAGCTGGAGTTTTCTGTAAGCACAGAACTACTTTTACATGAAGATTCAAATATGAAAGTTTCAGGGTTGCAGATTTGCTTTTTTTTTTTTAGCTAAAATTTTGTCAAACTTGAAACAAATCCATGCAACTGTCACTCCCCAAAGTTCACTTTTATGAGCTAAGAACAGCTGAAAATTTTTCCCATCTCTAGTGCCAGCTCAGCTTCAACACAGCACTTAATCACCACGGTTGTTATTGTTGCAAAAGGTCATATAAAATCTGAGATTTTAGAAGTAACAAACCCAATCCTAGAAATTGTGTCTGGGTGCTAAAATTATCCATGCTCTGGCTTGATTGTTCTAGTTCCAATTTTTGGCACTTATTTCTGTCTAGCTTTTAAAAAGTGACTGAAATTTGCTGCCTTCCTTTTCCTATTTCCAAAATGGGGCTGGTGGGGGTAAATACCTACACATATAACATATCCTGCTCAGTACTGGCCAGTAGGAGATCCTTCCTGCTTCATTTATTGCAGTATAATTGGTTTCATTCATTTATTGGAAGGACACACAGATCGATGAGGCCATTTCTGAAATAACTCTTTTTTAAGTGTTTGAGTAACATTTTTTAAAGGATCTAATTTCAGTGATACTGAAGGGACCGCTCTCCAACAGTGCCACGGTAGCCAGGGTTGGGAGAGGTTTAGGTGAACTTCCAAAATCTGGGGAAAAGCTGAGGTTGAGCTCAGTGCCTTTAGCAGGGACAAGTAGAGTGTTTATCTTTCTGTGGGCCGTGTTGCAGTCAGCACAGTAGTGATTAAAACGTCCCCTTGAAAACCTGAACACAAGCAGCAGCGGGAACACGTCTGTCACATCCAAATTAAAACCTCTCTGAAGATCAGAAAACTCACTATAAATTTTCTTCTTTCCGCATTCTAATCTCTCTGTTCTATCTGATGAAGGAGGCAAATACATTTTTAGAAGTGAACCCTGTAAGCGTTCACTGGAATAGATTAATCTCCTAATTTAGCCCTTTGGAAAATGAAGAAATAAGGCTTTGAAGAAATAAGAAATAAGAGCTCTTCCATTTCCTTTTCTTTTTATTATTTTTTCCTTCTAGGCTAATCTGTCTTCTAACGGAATCATAGTTAAAATCCTCATAGTCTCCCACTAATGATGTATCCTTGCTGGGATATTTGAGAAACCTTCCTCTTCAGTCTGCCCTTCTCATGCACTAACACTTTGTGCATATCAATTTAATATTTATGCATATAAATAATTAGTTAAAAATATCTCTTTTGGAGACTTAAGTACCTGGAACTTGTCACTGGAAAGAGCGCTCACCTGGATGTTACATTGACTTCATCAGCAGTTCTCATGTTCATTCAAAATCAGACTTGTGAAAATCTAGATGCATTAAAATTTCAGAAGGATATTTTTCTAGAATAACACTGCATTTGGTATTATTTGTATTGTCCATGAGATCAGACCTGGTTAACACAGTAAGGTGTTCTGCCTTTAAAACAGATTATTCCAAAATTTGAACTAATTACCATAAATGAAATAAATCATTGTTCTGTGATAATAGATAGAATGTTTTCAAAGATAGCTGGGAAATAAACAATCATCAGAAATTAAAGATACCAGAAGTTTGATACAGATGTTGGAAGATAATTTTCAGTTACAGAGAGACAAAGAAATAGTCAATTCACAGTTCTTAATCATAGAAATTTTGAAATGGTCTTTCTTGACTGTAATTTCTCCTTCATGGGATTGTTAGTTCAGTCAGGTTTATTTTCCGAAACAAAAGGCAACAGACCTTGATGTTAGATCTTTTTTGAGCTTTTTTAAGAAGACAAAAACAAACAAACAAACAAAAGAAAGTTTTTTATTGCATTCATATTACTAATAATCTGTTGTCCAAGGTGAAATATTATGGATTTCTGGTGAGCCTTACTAGTAATAAACATCCCCAAAGTTATGGGTGGTGTAAATATTACTGACAAACTGCCTTTAGTCACAAATGGTTCTGAAAACAGAGCTGGCCCCTGCGGTATGTGAAAAATCAATTAACCAAATGTTATGCCCTCACAAAACAAGGTATGGAGAATTAACACAAAGAAGTGGGGATTTGAAGAAATGCCTGTATACCTGTCTCGCGGGAGGGAGAGTGACTGATTAGTTCAGGTAGATGAATGCAGGTATGTATGAGTAGGAGAGCAAAGGGAGAGACTTCGAATAAGGTCTCATCTTTGATCCCACTGTGATTCCTGTAGAACATTTATGAATTCTAATTTAGTGGCAAGAGAAGTGTTACAGCCAAAAAAGCGCAGCACTATTTATAGAGGACGGAGTTTTCCCATGCAGAAGCTGGGCTGGAATCTCACCCGTGACATTTTTTCCATCCTGCTAATCTAGTCCAGACAGGTTAAAACGGAGGTCATTTGTGCAAGTCTTCCAGGTGCTCTTGAGAAGAACTGCAATAAAAAGAAGGAACAGCATTTTCTGTACCTTTCAGGATTACCAAAAGCATGTTAGTTGTGATCCAAGTTGTGAAAAATTGCAGCTTGCTTAAAGCCTTTGCTTTAAGCTTGGTGCTTGCAGCCTCTGGAAGCCTATGCAGGGTTACATGAGACCATAAACAGCTAAAAATATTGTGGGTGGTTTTTTTTTTTTTTTTTTTGCCTTGTGACAGGTGCAAGACCACAGTCTTTTAATTTAGTATTTTTGAAGTTAATTTAATTGTTAAAAGATAGCTGATTGAGGACTAAAATAAGTAGAACTGTGAAAAAAACAAAAACAAAAACAAACCCCCCAACAAAGTAAGACCTTCTAATGAAAAGCATTAAGCTGAATTAAATGGAAACTACTGCACAACATTTTTCTCCTGGGTGACTGTTATCACTAAATGCAAGTTATTGACATAGCGGACATCAGCAATACAGCCGTCAACTGCCAACAAACATTTAATCCTTGGGACACGAGAGTGGAAGCTGGTGCCGTGCCTCCCACGTGGGAGCCCCGCGGGCACACCTAGGATGTTAGTGTGGCTGCAGGAGAGAGCTGCGGCTGTCAGGCTTGACTGCAGTCTGCAAACAAGCCTTGACTTGTGGCAAGGAGGCAATTAAGCTGGACTGCACAAAATGCATTTTTAATTTACTCTGTCCGGCTCTTCATGGACTACTGATACGGTTTCACATACTTCATTTCAAGTTACCATCACTACACCCACAGAAGGCTGCCAGCTAAGGAATGCGTATGCAAAAATAGCAGGATTTGGGAAAAGTAACATGCTCCAATTCGTGGATTTGAACTGGAGCATGACACATAGACAGCATTGTTCATACACTGGCAGAGCACTGGAACAGGCTGCCCAGGGATCTTGTGGAGTCCCCATCCTTGAAGATATTCAAAAGCCATCTGGACAGGGTCTTGGATCGTGTGCTGCAGGTGGCCCTGCTTGAGCAGGGAGATTGGACTAGGTGATCCATGGAGGTCCCTTCCAACCTCAACTGACCTGGGATCTTGTGATATGTGGACCTTGACTTAGGATGGTGCATGAAGTCTCAAAGCTGGGCATGCGCTACACACCGCTCACCATCAGACCTGCCGGATGAACATCTGCTCCGTTGAGGGTTCCTGTGATTCCCAGAAGGAATTTCTACATCTATAGTTAGTGGGAGCTGGTTTGCCTGCAATGCTTTCTTTTTAATGAGACAAATGGGTTATTTTAGTGAATCTCCTCTCACTAATAAATTGGACTATCAGTATTGTGGTGTGTGTGTTTCTATACAAAAAAGTAGATGTTGCTGTGCTGAACTCAATGATTATTCTGCCTATCCTGGCTGGCTGGCAGAGTGATATCATAGCAACCACCAGAAACACTCATCTGCACCATGCAGCTTCATCAGACAAAATGAGCCCAGAATAGGTAGTTCCCACTTTTCATGAACCTCTCTTCTTTCTCCATGTGCACATGAAAGTGTACCCCTCTTCTTGTTTTCCTGTTGAAGCAACTTTCCAAGGAGGACAGACAAATCTCACATTATTCCATACTTAAACTAGCCATAAGGAAAGAATATAGGTTGTATTTGGCTAAGAACTGGGAATCTGCCCATGACTTCACTGCTAAAATACAGAAGGAATACAGCAAACCAAAGAATGGCTCATTTCCTGCCATGGCTTTGCATCCCAGAAATAGTGTATATTTCAGGTACCATGATAGCTTAATATAAATTATTTAATCATTGGTTTGCTTTCTTTTATTTACATCCTTTCATATGACTCTTTATTAGAGTTATGCTGCCTTCCAGTCAGTCATTTCTGGAACGTTATGTACAACCTGCAGAGAAAACTAAGCAAAACTGCCAGAGGAATGATACAAGTTTTGATTAAAACAGCATGTCTTGATCAAAATATCTTATGAACAAACCTGGACAATTCGTGGGAAATGCTTGTATCATTTTCTGCTTCTGTTAAACTGTATGGATCAGAGTGAACCTGAACTCAGTCCTTACACCAAAAAAAGTGGGAGAAATTTTGGGAGATAGATGAAAGAATTAAGAATGTATTATTTTTAATCAGTCTTGCATTATAGAATCTTTTGCTGTGTTCCCACCAGAGTGTTGGATAGTCTGGGAATTAATATTACCTCTGTAATCTGAGAAAAGGGGATTTCCCAATGAACATTATTACAGTCGTTTTATTTAAGCAGAAAATTTATTTTTAGATGCTTGGATGTGTCCTGGGATAAAACGTTCCTTCTCTGACTTGTTCGATGTTGGCTAAATGCATTATGTACTGCAGCTAGGTATCTAAGGAATTTTAATTGTCTCAGAGGTACACAATAGCTTTTCAATTTAGGATATTTATCACTTGTCACAGTCTGTAAGTTTAGATACAGAGCAGGCCTGTACACTGTCAAATTGCATGGGAAAGTAAGAATAATAAGGGGTAACGTCATGGTCTCTGTAGGCCTTCCAAATAAATTAATGGCTTGTAAGGAAATCTTAAATAATGTTTAATATGCATTTTAAAAAAAATTAAACCTGAAAGCAAATAACTTGAAAATGTAAAAAGAAAAGTAAAGGAAGAGAAGAGAAGAGAAGAGAAGAGAAGAGAAGAGAAGAGAAGAGAAGAGAAGAGAAAAGAAAAGAAAAGAAAAGAAAAGAAAAGAAAAGAAAAGAAAAGAAAAGAAAAGAAAAGAAAAGAAAAGAAAAGAAAAGAAAAGAAAAGAAAAGAAAAGAAAAGAAAAGAAAAGAAAAGCTGATGCCAAGAAACACTTTGTTATGCATTCCCCATTCCTTTGGTAAAGCGACACGTGCTGTAACTAATCCAGTAGGTTATACCTGGTTTAGCAATGACCCTATGCAAGAAAGGTGCTGGAGCACAGACGTGAAGGTGGGAAGCTTAGGAGAGTATTTGCAGTCTGGAACTGTTATGTGAATCAAAAATACCTGCAAATAAAAAAATTCAGATTAATTGAACAAAACCTCCGAGTAGCTCACAGAGTGATGGAAATTTGCTGTCAGTCACAGCAGGAAGATGAAGTTGTTCAATGGCAGCCTGAACAATTTCCAGATAGGAATAATTTGGTATTCCCCACTTTAGGGCATGCCAGCTATCATGTTAAAAACTATTAAGATGAGTCTACAACAGCAAAGGTTGATGCTCATTAGTACAGACTGGCTTTTTCATGAAGCCCAGAGTAAAAGCATTCACCGATTAGTAAACAGGTCACTTTTAAAAGCCATTAAGATGGATGGCAGGCCTTTTCCTACCTGGGCATCTCACCTGCAGTCTCCTTCTCCATCCTCGTGGACAGAGGCAGAGCTGAGCAACAAGGTCAGGGCCCATCTTGGTGCCGGTGACCATGGCATCTTGAGACTTGAAGATCCTTGGCTCTGGGGAGGACAGAGCTCTTCTGCCTTTATATGTCAGGTGCTGTGTGGTTATAGACAGCAAATGCAGATAAAGACCATCTACCCACTTCTAGCTTAGGAAAAGAATTATTTAACCACTATTCTACTGCTTTCTGAACTAGTGTTGCTACTTCCACCAGAAAAATATTACTGTATCAGAAGTTAGAAGTTAGGCATTAACTTTATTTTCCAGTAGTTCAGAGAGCAGGGTACCTGTCTGCAGAGAGCCTCTGCTTCATCCTCTCCTTTTTCCTGTTCATCAACCGTGGTCTAGGTAATTAGCTTTGATAATTCTTCCTGGAAGGTGCTGGATGCCTGCTTAAAGCTTTCCTCACTGTAGAAGTATTTGAGAGGCAGTTTTAGGGGACAGGAAGCTCCTTTGGAGTTTGAAAATGTAGGTGGACTGCAAAGATGTCAGGATGTTTGCTGGATGTGGCCTTCACGTTGCTGCAGCTTTGCCTTCCATCACCAGCTCCTCAAGTTGTTTAAAATAACACCCTGTTTCACCTTGGAGTTTGACTGTTTTTTCTGTCACCTCGCATTGGTGACAAGGCCTGAACAAACTCGTTGCAGTGGATCATTGCTTCATTAAATTAGCCCTGCAAACTCTGAGCATGCAAAAATTTTGCCCGTGACTAACAACCCGGTGAGTCCATCGACACGCTTCCCCTGCTTGCGGCTCCACACCTCAGTCCCTGGTCGCGCAGGATTAATAGCTCCTGACTTTGCTTTTGCACAGCTGCTGCATTTGGGGCACCCACTGACATAGAGGTCCCACCACCAACAGAAGCTCTGAAGTTCCTTGGTCCTTGTCCTTGGCCAGACCTGGTAATATTAATGCAAATTTGCTAAGGTGCAGAATCACAGTGTAGTTGAATAAAAACCTGCAAGCTAAGCTGGTGCAGCACTTAGCGTGTTTTATGTCTCATGGTAGATATATTCCTGAGCATAGTATATAGTGCGTTGTGTCCTGCCGATCGAGTGGTATTTTGCTTACACCATTTCATTTGGAATACATTTAACTGAAATTTATTTCATTTTACATTACATTTATTTATTTATTTTGTTTATTCTTATGTTTAAATTGCTTCTATTTATTGATCTTCTCTTCAGCATTAGCTTGCAGACTTGGCAGAGGGAGGTAAATATGCCACAGCTGGCACTGGACTTTTGTTGCTCAGCCACCCAAGTGCTGCCAAACAGATTTGAAACTATTCAAGCTTGGCAACATTTTAGAAAAGAGATACTAATAGATCACTTAGTATTTATCTTATATAACTTGCTATTCATCTTCATAGCAGTGAGGGCTAGAATGGATAGGTTTTTAATTTTCCCTCTATTTTTGCAGTATTGCTCTGGTAATTGATTAAGTTTTTTACTTGTTTTGTGTGGCAGCAATTCAAAGGAAATGGATCAAAATGGTATAAAAGGGCTGTGGTAGAAGGATAGGGATGGCTTCGCTGGGGACGGTCCCTGGCACCTCCTTCTGGAGTCCTAAGCTGTTCACGAGCCACATACACATCCACATTTATAGCACAGAGCCTTTTGCAGGAATTAAACAGTAAAAATGCAGAGCACAATTAGGGAGCAGCTGCACTTATATTAATGTGAATCCGTTCTTCAGCTGGCTTCGCTGGGACAACTCAGGGCCGTGCACCGCAGAAAGAGAAGTCTTGACCAGCATGATCTAGCATGAGCTGCGGTCTGTATCGTTTGGTGTCTTGGGAGTAAATTGTTTCCACTGTGTTGCAAGAGGGAAGTTCAACCACAGCAGATACTACTACATTTGCAAATATCTCACTTTTGTTAAAAACAACAACAAAAACAGATTAAAAGGCACTTTGAGTGTACTTTTTTTTAAAAATATGTGAAGAATTCCAATTGTCTGAAACAGGGAATGTGCTCTGCACAGTGGTTTTAGTGCAGCTTGCCTAATTCTGTAGGAATTGCCCTCATTTTTATTGCTGACTGAAGTGGTGGAGTGAGGTGATAGATTTCATCCTTGCTGTGTTGCATGACATGGCTAGAAACAGAAACTTGTATTTTCAGTGGTCAAACAGGATCGGTTAATTTATTGCCTGTGAGTGCAGGTTAAAATATTGATTCTTGTGAAGCATTTCCTATTTACAGGTGTTGGTGATACTGTGATCTGCAGATGGTTTTCTTTCAGGAAACCTGTGCAGCAGGCAAGCGTTAGCGTGTCTGCCTTGCGGAAGGAGAAGTGAGAATTATGTGAATTTGCCACATTTCTCCCTCGAGCCGCCTTGGGGCATAGCCAGAGGAATTTTATGTGGGCCATTTGCAGAGTTCGTGCCTGCAGCCCTCTGGAGCCCCTCTGCTCCCAGATGGTGCGTCTGAGAGGGAGCTTCCAGGAGCACAACAGGGAACACCGCGGGAACAAGCGGTTTGCCTAAAACCACGTCTGGGGGGAGCACGATAGCACTTCAGAACCACGTTTGAAGTGTTTAGACACCAATATCATATTGAGCTGCTTGCCGTCATCTCAAGCGGAACAAAGCCCTGCTTCCGCGGGGAAAGTTTTAGGAACATTTGTGCCGTGAAGTGACACAGCTCAGGCCCCTCTGGGCATCCTCCACGGAGGGAGGACTGGCTGGGAAGTGTCCCAGCAGTGAGGTACGTGTAGTCCTTACTCTTGGTAAAGTTAGCCTTGCCACTTATCATATCAAAACATTCAAATTTATGAAGCAGCTTCTTGGAGCTCAGTTAATCCCATGGGTGACTTCCTTACAAAACCGGCAGCTGAGCTGCCTCCCTGTTAATGGTGGGTAAGGAAATAAGAGAACTGCAGGGAAATTAGAACAAGCTAATCACAGAATAACGAGCTGATAAGTTAAAGACATTAAAGGCGCTTTCGTATGGACAGCTCCCCGTGAAAATAGAAATGGTATTAATGTGCATTATATTGTGGCGCTTGGGTGGAAGTCTACATTAGTTACCCACAACTAGAAAGGGTCATATTTGATAACAGTTACTTTTTCAATTAAGAAAGTATAATAAATATGTAAAACACTTCAGAAAGCGTTCTTAGGGAGATCAAAGACATGGGACCACTGAAAATAGGGCATGACTGTGAGATGTCCTTGTGCCAAGGCAGGATCAGCTACACCTGGCTTGTTTGGGGCAGGTGTTTCTTTGCTCTGTTCATAACGTGTTTAGATAAAAGTCTTGTGGTTACTATGAAACCTTTTCCTCTTTTTACCACTTGAAAATCATTCATGATGTGTAACCCATATTTCTATAGCAGGAATCCCAGAATGGTTGAGGTTGGAAGGGACCTCTAGAGATCATCTAGTCCAACCCCCTGCTCCAGCAGGGACACCCAGAGCACGGGGCACAGGGTGGCATCCGGGCGGGTTTGGAAGATCTCCAGAGAAGGAGACTCCACAGCCTCGCTGGGCAGCCTGTGCCAGGGCTCTGTCACCCTCACAGGAAAGAAGTTCTTCCTCAGCTGGAGGTGGAACTTCCCGTGTTTCAACTTACACCTGTTACCCCTCGTCCTGTTACCAGCCACAACGGAGAAGAGCCTGGTCCCATCCTCCCTACAATCACCCCTCAGGTACTTGAACATGTTGATCAAATCTCCTCTCAGCCTTTTTTACTCCAGACTAAACAGGCTTAGTCTTTCCTCATACGATAGATGCTCCAGTCCCTTCATCATCTTCGTTGCTCTCTGCTGGACCCTCTCTATAAGCTCCACGTCCCTCTTGTCCTGGGGAGCCCAGAACTGCACCCAATACTCCAGGTGCGGCCTCACCAGAGCTGAGCAGAGGGGCAGGATCCCCTCCCTCGACCTGCTGGCAACGCTCCTCCTGGTGCAGCCAGGATCCCATTGGCCTTCTTGGCCACAGGGGCACCCTGCTGTCTCATGGTTAACTTGTTATCCACCAGGACTCCCAAATCCCTCTCCGCAGAACTGCTTTTCAGCAGGTCAACCCCTAATCTGTATTGGTGCCTGGGCTTATTCCACCCCAGGTGCAGGACCCTACACTTGTGCTTGTAAATTTACAGTTTAGACCTATAGTTCTTTAGGAATTTAGACCTACAGCTTTTGTTTTATCTGCAAGGGTTACAGAGAACTGTTTGTATCTACCTAATACCTATTTGGAGACTGTTGTTGTTTGCCATCTCATTTCCCCTTCTCTAAAATGACTCAGTCCAAGTGCTTCAGCTTTTTATCATAGGCCATATCTTGAAAGACCTGTGATCATTTTTTTCCTCATCTTTACACTTTTTATACTATGCTTGTATGTGGTATGCAAACTAGGCTTGTTTTAGAGATCTTATATGCACTCCTCTTTGCCCAATTTTCCATAAAGGACTATCAGGACTTGACCAACGTTACCCCGTAGGCAAGCGACAGAGCCAGGAGAGGACCTAGGTCCCCAGACTCCCTGGCCAAGCCTGGTGTGAATCATAGTCTCTTTTTTAGTAAGGACTTAATGAAGTAAACAAGAGCATTAAAAAAAAAAAAAAAGAAGAAGAGCTGTCATGTTCAGCTTGTTCCAAAGATGTTTGCTTTACCAACCCCATCATGTAAAAATACTACTAGCTCTAAAAATATGTGGTAGGAGAACCTGCCCGGCATGGACTGCATCAAATGTATTTCTCCTTGATTGCTGTGCACTAGTGAATGCACAGCGTTGTTCATCTTTTTCCTTGGTTGTATGCTGTTTGCTGAAACATACAAATGGCATCAGCTCAGTTGCATGAAGTAAACATGTACTTATCTATCTGGTTTAAAAATATTCTAATCAGTATTCTGATGCATCACATCATTTCAATTGCTCAGATGAGTTTGTGTGTTTGCTGCAGTGCACTTCTTTTTCTTCTCCTCACTGGAGTAGTTTATCTGGGACTTGCAGTGTGAGAACTTTCTTACCAGGGTGTGCTAGTTTAATGTCAGCACTTGCCTAACCCATCTAATGCCAGAGGGACACACTGGTGCAAGAAAGGGGCTACTACTCCGGCCTCATGAACTTGCTCATTCCAGCACACAGCTGATTAAAAATCGCAGCAGGCATTTCTTCAAAGGATTCTGAATAAAGCCTTTGGTCCCATTTCCACACATGGTAAAGGGATTTTTTTCCATTGTCCTAAATACATTTGTTAGCCTCTCTCATTTTCAACAGTAGCTGAAGCTATATCAGGCAAAGCTTTTGCACATGCTTAATCTATCATTGAAAATAATTGAGGTATATACTTGACCTGATAAATATCTCAGCATTTAAAATCCTCCAGAATCCTTGGAGAGTATTACTGAATCTTTTAAACATGCACTTATAATGATTTAAGAATCTAGACTCTGGAGATTTAGTGACCCAATTGTGCTCTACGCAGCCATGTGCAGGAGTTGGGCTTGGTTTATTAATGTCTGTTATCTTTGAACCCTGTAAACATGCGTAATATTTTTGAAGTGCTAAACAGCATTCTCCAAGGCCTCAGTGATTAATGTGATCCAGCCAGAATCTCAGTAGACCCATGCCCAGGAGTGACAGACACAGCACACGTTGGATAGTAGGGCGGACGTGGCCAGTGCCACAGCAAGTCTGGCACTTTTTTTTTTTCTATGCATATTTTTTTATTATGATCCAAATAATGTCTTTGAAAGATATATGAATAGCCCAAAATCTAGATTACTGGTTGCTTTTACATATTTCAACCCAGCTCGCTGCATTGATTACTGCACAACCAGGCTCTACTGTCCCTATTTTGCAGACTGCTAGAGTATATGCTTGTATCCTTTAAAGATATTGTAGTTTTACTGAGAAATGTGTATGATGAACTTGTAATGAGATCAGATGCTGTGACAGAGAAACAGACTGGAGATCACCTGAGAGTTTTGGACTTAGATGGTTTTTCCTTTAAATATAAATCTGTTCTGTAGTACAGAATGGAGCCAATACTATTCCTTCCTTAGAGCTACAATGGTAATCTTAAAATGGTTTAAACTGCACTCCAGGGCAGTCACAGTGTCTTAATGCTTTATCATGTAAGGCTACCTAGGACCCCTGATATGACCCAGTAATACTCTTACCAAAATTATTTGTATTCCAGGGAGAGGGAAAGAAATTATAAGTGAAGTGATCTAATGCTTAGCAATTCTCTCTCCTGAAGTGACAGAAGTGTATTTCTTGATATAAATGCTCAAATTTTAGTTGTCTTAAAAGGTGCTGTGTTAAACTATTAATAATTATATGTTACTGGGAAATACATATCTATTTATCAGAAAATGTCAGTATTTTAATGTATTGCTTATAAACAGGTTGTCCTTAGGGAGAGACTGTCATATTTTTCCATGTGATCCAAATAATATCTTTGATAGTGCAAAATGAAAGAATGGACAAAAATCTAGATTACCAGTTGTTTTACATATTGCCGCCCAGCCCCTTACACTGGTTAGTAATCGTCCGAGCAAATCAATTTCAAGCATCCAGGCAGGATGGTCCTGAGAGGTGCACTGTGCACCAGCACTGCCTGCCTTGGCTGCCTTTGAGGACTTTGTCTATTGTACAATCCCTTGCTGTTTGGTTAAAAAATTGTTCCAGCACACTCAGCTCTGGGCATCCCTACCCTGGGTCCCAGTTAACACTGGCGTGCCAAGAGCATTCCCAGGCTGCTGAGGGTGACATGGGGGTGAGCAAGAAGGAAGGTCTTCCCAGAGAAGCTGAGCCAAGTACAGTGATGCTGATTGCCTAAACAATCTGGGACTTTCCTCAACAGCCCCAGCAGATGCTAAATATCAGTATACACTAAATACTTTGTGCCAATTTGATTTTTAAAGGATAATACCTCCTTTTCTGGGTCTCTACTGGAGCTAGCCAGGCTAGACTTGTACCAGGTCATGACACTACAGACAGACTTCGGAAAGCCCACCACAATCCCTATTTTCCTATTGCTGGTTGTCATAGAGTGCAGTTGTAGAGAAGGCTACACCCACCTCAGATATTGCTCCCAGGTATTTTCTCCTCTGAAGCTGAGAGAGAGTCCTCCTGTCATCCCCTGGGTACATGACACAAGGCTCCTTTGACCAGCAGTCCATGCAGTTGTGTAACACTTGTTCTCTCGGAGAGACGGCTAGAGTGAAAGCCTTCTCAAAGCACTCAGAGTCACATTCCTAAGCAAGAAATAATGCATTGTGATCCAGTGTTAAATGCATTTCTTTTATCAAGAGCAAACAAAACTTTTCTTGTATAAATAGGCTTTGGCAGCAAATGAGCCCTTCAAGCTAGTTTACAAATAACTGCACTATACAATGGAGAATTCTGGCTTATGAAGAAAAAAAATGAATGAAAC
The DNA here is from genome assembly GCA_013389825.1 of Crypturellus undulatus. Taxonomy (NCBI): domain Eukaryota; kingdom Metazoa; phylum Chordata; class Aves; order Tinamiformes; family Tinamidae; genus Crypturellus; species Crypturellus undulatus. The sequence goes on along the minus strand of VWPW01017930.1, from coordinate 585,769 downwards.
AGTGAGAACATTTACGTATAGATAGCCTATTGCTTTTTCCTATGGACTTGCTACATATCCATTGCTAAAGCAAGATGCTCTTGATTAATTGGACAAGCTTGGTTCACCCATAGGCTTTTGTTCACTCAGACACAGGTCTATAGATTGCCTGAATTTAGACATAATGTGGTCAGGATAAATAAAGTGCCGGCCCTCCCCTAGCAGGAGTGTGGGCAGTTTGCTGTGACACAGAGGGCACTAAAAAAGGCCTTCTTCCCTCAAAGCCTCCAAACCAACTGAAATGTAAACAGGATTCTGTAGCAACAAACTGTGTCCTTAAAAGCTCTGCAATCAAAAACCAGGTCCGTGAATCTTGAGTGCTCTGGCTGTAAATGCCAGTGATGGGATGCCCTGCCTGCTCCTGAACGCCATGAAACGAAGACGTATCAGAGGCATTGAAATTAAATGTTTAGTCAATAAACTAAAGTTAGAAATTCAGCTCTTACAGTCACTGGTTCAGGTGCCTAAGCACTATTTGAGAACACTTAGATGGGAAGGAACTTTGTCTGGATATAGGGACCTTCACTGACAGACAGATTAATAATGATAATAGTACCCCTCTCTCATCTGTCAATAAACGTACCTTATCATTATGGGGCTTGTGATTTTTGGATTGTTTTTAATTAAAGAAAAAGTTGTATCACAAATGAGAAGTGAAGGATGAAAGCACAAGGAAGATTCCAAGGGCAGGATTCAGCATGTGATTGTAGATTTCTGGTTTCTTAGATACCTCAGGGAATCTTGGTGACCTCCTTCTTCTACCTTTCTCCTCAATGCCCAGTTCCATGCAGATATGTTGGATACTTCAAGATGTCTAAAATGAGCCTTAGACACCTCTGATTTCTCAGACAAATCTTATCATCTCAAGGATTCAGCTTCAAATTCAGATACTCAGGTTCTGGTATCTGTGATGCTCTTTAGAGGCATCTGCATTCCCAAGGCAGATAACAGAGATAACAGAGATCAAGTCAGAGAAGTCTGGAGGGCTATCCACCACAACCTAAAGTTTTATGTCCCTCAGCTGCCCTTTCCTGCCCATTCAGGCCTGTCATCTGTCTGCATGCACCAAAATCGAGGAAACTGTGTTTTCTGATGCTATGCGTAGGAATTATCATTACTTTATACCCAGGATTTTTTATCTCTTTTAAGCATTGATTAAGACATTTTTGTGAGGATCATTTGAAAAATGGAGTGAATGCAAAATAACTTGTGTATCTGCCTCCCAGTAAGAGAGTGTGAAAGATTGATTTCCTGGTGGTGATATAGAGCTAGCCTGAAAACAAAAACATCATCTTTGCCCAGTAATTTATCTGCATAGTTTCAGATTTTTAATACTGTTGAATTTGTCTTGTATGAAAAAGCACATGAATAGTCCAAGTATATTTATTAAGCCTTTATTCGGTTTTGAGTCAGCTATGGTTCATCCATGTCTTAAATATTGACGCTATCTCTTATCTATAAAGATGAACTGTGGACATTAGTTGCTTTTGATTTGTCTGGTTTCAGCTCTAACTTCAACTCTAGATTATCTTCATGGATGATATGTCTTCCAAATTTTTCCTGCATCTTAAGCTGTATGGTTTTTATTTCTTTTCTTTCATATTATAGCAGAGATGAAATTACGCTTGTTCAAACAGATCGTAATCAACTGGAGATTAATGAAAGGTCTCTGATTATGAACAGTTTATGAAATTCAGCATTTTCTATTTTAAAATATTCATAATCCAGATCATTATTCTGCCATCCTCTACTCTTCTTATTCTTTGTCCTTTTCTTTTTTGGTATACAAGTGATGATACTTGTCTATGATCTCTCCACAGACAATTGCTTGTATTCTTCAATTCAATTGTATTCTTCTGTTCTTCAATTGCAGCATTCTTCAATTTGTACCTGCACACAATGTATCCCATTTAACCAATTCTCCATGAGTCATTTGTCCTTTAAAGTACATTTTTATTCTAGCAGGATATATGGTCTGCCTCACATGCTACTGTTCCATTTAGAGCCTATATGAATGACTTCCTAGAAGTTTCTCCCTTATTAGAGAAGGGAGTCAGTGCTTTCTTGATCTTCTGACACAATGCCACTGTGCTATTTTTCGATGATTTTTGAATCTGAGGCATCCCAACCTTTATGATATTTTCAGCGATATCTTGTAAAATGAGTGTCTCTCAGGTGTCAATACTGGATTTCAGTATTGTTTAACATCTTCCGTCATTAATGATCTGGGTGATAGAACCGGATGAGCCCTTAGTGAGTTTGCAGATGATAAAAAACTTTGAGTGACTGATTTACCAGGCAGTTTCACTGACATTCAGAGGGATCTTGACAGGCTGGAGAAATGGGCCAACGGGAACCTCATGAAATTCATCAAAAGGAGGAATAAGATGGGAAGGAATAGCTACAAATACAAGGACAGACTGGAATGCTGGCCAGTTGGAGAGCATCTTTGCAGAGAATGATTTGGTGGACAACAAGTTGAGCATGGGCCAGCAGAGTGCCCTTGGGCCAAAGATGACCAGTGCTACCTGGGCCTTCTGGTACCTGGGTACCTGCTAATGCGCTAGGAAGAATGTGGCCAGCAGGTGTGGGAGGTGATCCTTCCCTTCTGCTGAGCCCTGATGAGGCCACAGCTGGAGTCCTGTGTCCAGCCCTCACCTCCTCAACAGAAAAGAGACATAGAGCTACTGGAGTGAGTCCAGCAAAGGCCCACTAACATGATGATGGGACTGGAGCATCTTTCATGTGACAAAAGCCTGAGAGAACTGTTTAGTCTGGAAAAGAGAAGGCTGATGGGAGGGGATCTTATCGGTATGTATAAATTTTTGATGGGAGGATACGAAGAGGATGAGGACAGACTCTTTTCATTGGTGCCCAGTGAAAGGACAAGAGGCAGCAGACCAAATTGAAACACAGGAAATTCCATCTGAATGAATGAAAGAAAATACTTCTGTGAAGTCTGTGTCATGCATCAGACTATGCCAGGACTAACTCGTGCGTTCCTGGTGATGACCCTTGGCACCTCATCCTGCTGCAGGGACATTCCTGTGATGAGAGTCACAGCTGCATCCGACCACCTTGTGGGACCGCAAGCAGGTCCGGCTTTCACTGAAAGCCTTTGCACTGGTCTCAGATGCTGTCCTTGAGCAGTGCAGCAATGACTCAGGAGTGCCCAAAGGCAGTACGATAGATCAGAACCTGACTGTTTTCTGCAAGGAAGTGTTTAGTCACTGCTGACAAGGCCCAATTGCAGTCAGCAAGATGCCACTGAGAAATCATAGTGTAACACAGAAGGTCACAGGAGATGTCACAGTGAAACGTGTTTATGGGAAAAACAATTGTGGTGTCTGTGCAGCTTAATCTCTTTCAAACCTTATTAAACACTGAAAATCTAATTAGTTGATATGCAATATATCTGTTATTAACCATGGGTATCTTAATAGAAGAGCATGAGCTTATTCCTTAATCACCAAACAACTTAATTTGAATTGTGCTCTTATAGCTGCTGTTATCGAAGGACTTTAGGCAGTACTGAAAAATATGAAAAGGAATTAGGGAAGTGATCTAAGATCTTTGAGTCTAAAGTTTTGATATAAATCTTTTGAGCACAAGATCTGTGTTGATAATGTGATTTACTGCCATGTTAGTTAATGTTAGGAGATATATATTATTGTTCCAGCTACACAGATTATCCTAGCTAGACAGCTACACAGATTATGCTATCTACAAGTTTTGCATGTGAAAACAACTATTTCTAATTTATTCCACATACAGACCATAACAGCAGCAGCACAAGCAAAATTAACCTTCATGAACTTGCCTGGAAATCGCTGGAATCGCTGGAAATGACTTTGTCTCTGCCAGTCCTCTCACTAATTTGTAGTTTATATAGAGAAAATGCCAACGTTTTACTGAGTTGCCTTTACCTCTCTTAAGTGGCACCTAGCCAGATTTGCTTGTCCAGTAACCTTTCTTCAGTTCTTGGGCAATGTGTTTATGCTGGTTGCTAAGCAGATTACTTCCTATTTGCATGTTTAGCAAGAATAAAAATGTAATACAGAGTTAGGAGGTGCTGGGGAGCAGCACGATACTTTTGAGGTAGGAAACAGTAAATAAAGGACTAAAACAATGATATCTACCACTTCATGGGATGGATTTTTTATGCATGAAATCCTTGTGATTCTGATATTTACTGGATTTCATATTGTGTCTCTACTTTCCTTAATGACTGAAAATGTTTGCACAATCATCAAGAAATTTCAGCTGAAAAAATGTAAGTAATGTACTAGAATATTTATTTTGAAATAGATTTTGAAAGCTTTATATCCCTCCACTGTATTTTCTTCAACATCATATTGGCTCTAGCATCGTTTTACCCAGCCCCGCTTTGTAAACCTTTCTTTATGAATCTCTTTAATTAATGTCTAATGAACGTTGCTCTATTGAGAAGAGATCAAGTTCTCTAAGAAAAGTGAAGCCTGACCATCTCATTTCCATTCATTACATTTCAGTCTAAAAAATATGATTATATTGATTACAACTTCCTAATCAATGGAGCTTCTCTGAGAGGTATATCCTGAAACAAGAGGAAAAGAGTCAGTGAGAAAAGTCTTTAATCTAACTCTGAAGTTATTTAAGATTCTATCCGCCAAAGAGCTACAGGATTTTAAAGGAAGATCACCTAGTCTGAGTATCGAAGGGTACCGTGTCATGGGTCAGACTGGATAACATGATTTTATCCAATAGTGCTTTCATTGTTACAGGTGTCAATGATCTCAATGATCCCATGTATGTCCCATGTATGATCCCATTTATATGGAACGTATATATGTTCCCTTTCAACCTCCCCTTTAATATCACCATGTTCTGTTTGGTGCACATAGTCAATACTTGATAACATACTTTTTCTCTTACTTCCTTTCTTTCTTTTGTTTGTTTGTTTGTTTGTTTTTGTGTGCCTGAAACACTTCTTTTGTGCTATGGGACAGCTAGGTCAGGAAAGCTTTTTCATCATTCTGGGGTGATGAAATACCAATCTATCCAATACCCCATATATACAACAAAGTCATTAAAATTCGCCTCAGAAGCTTGGAGGAAATCCGTGTTTTTCAGGTCTCTCCTCTTTAAAAATGAACAGCTTCTCACTTCCTGCTGTGTGCATCAGCAAAACCCCTTGTTTATGGTGGCTGATAATAGCATGGATGTCCTTGGAGAACACCAGCAGGGAAGGATATAAGATGTGCTGAATTCAGAGCCGTGCATCTTTTCCCACCCCGTGAATCTCAGCCCGTGAAAGGGCACTGGTAAGGCAAGCTGAACCATAACACACCATAACACATCAGAGGGCCTCTCTGCATGCTCTACATGTCTCTTCTCTGCACAAGGACAGGCACACACAGCGGTTGCTGCCTGTTAGAGCTACTGCTGTACAGACAACAGCATGCAGCTTGCATGCTTCCACCTATGGAATAATAATGAACATCCAAAGACTACTTGCAGTTTCCTGAAGGGCGAATTTTTCATTCTTACTTAGTCTACAATGTGCACAGCTGAAGCAGGAACATGCACTTTATGTATCTGAAATCTCACCAGAGACCGAATTTGGACCGTGAAAACAGGATGAGGAGGTTTTCTGGCATTAGTTACCTCTGTAAACAGGATTGTGCATAACTTACCTATTCCACTATGACCATGAATGTCCTCCTGTGCAGCAGCCTATGCCTGGTCCCAGAAAGGCTGTTTTCTCTTGCTGTCTTATTGCTCCTCTTTGGCTAAATTAGGCAATCTTGGCCAAACAGATAACGCTGGAAAGATATGCATTTGATATGTCTGTAGAGAGGAGTTGTAGCATGCTAACGTGTTCCACAAACATTTTGGTAGGTAACAGATGTTGTGGACAAGACTTGAAGAACCAGCCCTGCTCTTTTCAGGGTAGAGTCTGATCCACATCAGTGGATCATGTAGTCTGTCTTCTGTCTTGCCCCTATGAATATTCTTCCCAGAACCTGCAGGGGAAAAAGGGATATATCTTTTTTTTTTTTTTAATTCTTATGAGTTTTGTTCTTCCTTTCTCTTCTCCTCTAATATTGAATTACACTGTTTCACACAGTTCACACTCAGAAAAGCTATTTTTTCCAATCACCTCTCCTTATCACATTCTGAGAAATTGGTAGACTATTGTCATCAGTGGTTTTAAATAGTTAAAATGAACAGTTCTACCTACTGTGTCTTGCATTGTCCTTACCTTCATTAACATTTATCTGCCATCATGTTGCCCAATCACTCATTTGATTAGATCCTCCTGGAATTCTCCATTCTCAGTCATTTTCTGTAACCTAAATAATTCTGTATCCTCAGCAAATTCACCACCTTGCATTCCACTTCCTCCTCAAGATGATAACTAAAGTTGTTCAGTTGTGTGGATACTGAGAGCACCTACATATTCAGTGTGACAGAAAATCTATTTAGTCTTCCTTATCAGTTCTTTTCTCTTAAAAAACAAAAGCAAAAACTAAAAAACCCTCTTGTATTTCCCCATGCGTTTACAAACCTTCATTAATGTTTTCCCACAGGTGACTTTCCCAGTAAATTTAGGTGGATACAAATAACTGTTACTTAATAACTTTTCTCCCTTGTAGAGTTCTTCACTTTTTTTTTTTGCAGCTCATGTGTTCTGATAGAAATTTTGCTGCTAATTTTCTGCTTATTTTTAATCACCTTGCTTATGTAGCTTGCAAAAAAAAAATAAAAAGACAAAAAGCACAGTGTGACAGTCCTCACCATCACATCCAAAGGCAGTCTGTAGGCATGCATTTTTTGTAGTCCAATTTGTCACCTAACTATTTTTTTTCTTCTGCGTAGTAATTAGTTGATCTTGGTGGAGGGTAAGATTAGCTCACGTGCTGTAAAAGGAAACTGGGACAAAGCTGTCTGAAGATACTCAGCAATGGCCATGTATGATTTTTTTTCTTGATATATGCAGTTATTTTAGAAGTTATACAAATAGATTACAGTTAGAGAGTTACATTATTTCACTCCTCCTACAGTGATAGTCTTCATTTTAGGTGGAAAAGCTGGGGGAACACGGATGGATGAGCTAATTGTGAGCTGCAGGAAAGGGCAGATTAATACGTGTGTTTTTGTCTTGTGCTGACTTTCAAAGCTGTTTGTGCTGCGTGTGCTGCTGCTGGTGCATTTTCATTCTCTCATGAAGGGCAACCAAGGCACATTTTGAGTCTTCAGCATAAAGAAGAAATTCAGTCTCATTAACCTGACGATGCAGCTCTTAGAGAATGAGAAAGAAGCCTTCAAGGAAGTGGAACTCCAAAAGCCATGTTAGGGCAATTTCCACATTTTATCAGGTCTGTGGACATCAGCTGCTAGCAATAAAGCATCAGTTAACTGATCTGCCGGCTACCAAGAATGTGTGGTGTTTGTGAGTAGTGTTCAGCCAGAAGGAAACATCCTATTCCTTGGCAATCTTTTAAAATGTCGCAACAGAGAAAGATGAGTTTGCAGGAAATATTGTCTCACAATTGCTGTTTGAGTACAAACCATAAGCTGTAAGAGTGCAAACACTCAAAGTGGTTCAAATCTCTTGTTCAGTAGCTTTTGCTGCTATATTTGCAAGAACGTGCAGTAATATAATGTTTTAATCTGATTCTTTTATTTCTTTTTTCTTTTTTTTTTTCCTAAGGAAATTACCCCTTGAAATGCACTTACGAGGCTGTTTGTGAGATTTAGTCATGAATGACTCCATGCTGATTTGGGAATATGTCTCTCCAGTGCTCTTGATACTCAGAGCTGCTCAAACAGCTCTCATTTAAATCTAATTGCAAGTAATATCTTAGTGATCATGAAAAAAATGCTATTGGTAACATTCAGTTACCTGCTATCTTTGTAGACTGAGGATTTTGCACCCACAAAAGCAACAAGCAAATATATCTGTAATAGTCTCTCTGAAACACCAAGCAAAGGGGGAGTTTGTGTTTACTGATCAACACTTGCTTGTAATATTTGAAAATGAAAAGATTCACTTTTTTTTGTTTGTTTTCTAAAAGCAAGCTATATCATATTTTGGCTGACTTTCTTTGTATAGTTCTTTGTGGGGCACATTGCATTGGAGTTTTAACACTCCTCTGATATCTTCATCGCTTAAAACTAATTTTGCATTTCTGACCTGGGAAGACAGTTCTAGTTGATGATGCTGTATTATGGCTACCTGATGGCTTCTCTAGGAATGGTTTATTAGTGCTGTCAGCATTTGTTTATATTACTTAATTTGTAACATATCTATCTATTTTCATACGCTGTATTGAATGCATCTGAGAAACTGCAGGAACTAATCAACAAATTTAAACACTTAACAAGCTGCATTTGTAATGCCAGTAAGATCAAACTGTTGAAAAATGAATGGTAAACATACATTGACCTCCATGCTAGAACATTAGCATACCTGAAAAGACTTTGCTTTGTAACTACTGTTTTAAGTTCAGATTTCTGATTCTATTACCACAGCACATCTTGTTTTTGCATTGCAGAGCTCTTAATCTGAGAGGAAATCCAGAGCTGCTTTGCACAAAGAGCAGCTCTCAACTTCCAAATGATGGTTAAGATAAAAAAACTTCCCAGTATAACCAGACAATATATTGATATTGTATAATATTCCCAATATATTGTCTGGTTTTATCTCTGTAGTCTGTAATTTACCCACTGTTGGAACTGAATGGAGTAACTTTTCTACTGAGAGAAGGAAGTCAGGACATGCTTTATAGTTTGTGCATGGAATGATCTAGCTGGAGTGTTAAGACCTGGTTAAATTGTCTTCACAAAGATAGAGCAGTCTGGGGTCCTTGAAATGCTAATGCCTGCACATTAAAAAAATAAATAAATAAAATAAAAAAGAACCCAAGGAGTTCTCAGTTCTGCCAGTCAAAGATTATTTTTTCAAGATGTTCAATAGCTCAAGATAGGTGACAAGGATACAAAGAAACAAAACTGTTGCATCCTTTTCTCCCTCTTCTGAAGGATTTCCTCTTAAATATAGTTTGCTAACACTGAAAAACTCTGTATGTTGTATTTCAGCTGACTAATAAGTAATATGTTGTTTTGGAAAGGCTACCTTGTCCACTGCAATTATTTTCATTTGCATTATTTTTCTTAAGAGATTAATTTTCCCAAATATGTTAGGGTTCTTTTGGACACCCTGTAGTGATCATAAGAGGCCACAGGAGTGCTGTGACTGACTGGTTTCATTTCAGAATTGAAAGAATTGTGCAGCTCACAGCAGTGCAGGCCTGTGCTGATAGCTGTCTGTATAAGTCCACATGCAGTCCACATATAGGTCAAAATATTAAGTAGCACATTGCAAATCTTCTCCATGGATGGATTCTCCTCCATCCTTCCAGGCCATCCCACATTACAATACAGATTATGTAGTTAGGACTATTGTCAGCTTCATGTCGAGGTCATAACTTTGTTTCTGTCTATGGGCCATTATTGACTTCATTCTCCTTTGAAACTGTTACTTTATTTATTTATTTATCTATCTAAATATCCTCGGAAGTGATCCACTAAATCACGTTCATGATGCTCATGAGTGAGCATCAACAGTGTCTCAGAGAAGAATTGCATGGACAAGCACAGAAGTATTCTTTCCTTGGTACAGATTTTTGAGCTTGCTTTTTCTTTGGCCTCCTCTTTGGCCTCATCCTGTGAGTGAGCTCCAGCATTTTATTTGGCATTGGGAGGGTGTCTAAAAAAAAGACAGAAAAAAATAAGGTCAGGAAAGGTAAGTCTTCATTATATTGTGTGTGCTAAGTATAGCTGGACTCTGTGAAAACAAAAACAAAAGACACAAGGACAGTAATCACTGCTTACCAATAAATAAAAAAAGAGACAGAGTATCATATCAAAGCAGTAGGAGAACTTTTATAACTATTCAAAGAGGTGCAAGCAACAGTATAGAGATCAAGTTAAAGGTGGCAGGCAGTGAAGATAAAATATCCAAGAATGAGACATATAATACTGCATAGAGGGGGTGATAAAAGTCTGAGCCTTGGGGAAAAAAAATAAATGGCCTAGTTGACGTTTTCTAGATGTTAGTCTAAGGAGGAATCCTTGACTGACTGGGCCTCTAAACATTTGTTCTTTTGTTAGCCTTCTGGACAATTATAACTCGTCTGATTTCTTATCAATTATCTCAAAATTTTTTTAGACTTGAATTCCTGTGAGAAGCATCCTCATAAAATATTGCTGGGAATTGAAAAATATTTCAGCTGTGTACAGTCCCTATTAGTTTCCAGAGTCAGTAACTAATAGAAGCTAACTGAAAGCAGAAATAATTCTTATGTCTGCTATTTGAGAACATCTGTGAATAGATATTTTTGTCTCTCTTCTTCCTGTAACATTAAATTTAGTAACATCATTTCTTGTATTTTGTTATATGTACTCTAAATTCCAAAGATAAATCAGTGACAATAGGAAGTCTTATTTAGTTCATTCAGCCAAATGACATATGGATGAGCCCTTTATATAAGTTTCCGACTGGTATAAAGAGATACTGCAATGATCCAAGTTGACAGTTATGTAGCAGTGTCATTGAGCAAAGCTAATTAACACTAGTTACTTTTACTTTTACTCCCAGGTCTTGAAGGAAGGCACCAGTGCATGACTGAGCATTATCATATCTTAATAAAAGATGCAATCTGGTGGTAATGTGCTGGCAGGACAATTATTATATCTTCCTTTTTTTCCTTCGTTTTTCCCGTTTTTTACTGTCAGCATCAGTATTACCTAATCTGAAATTTACTCTTTGCATCTGACCAACAGTCAGATAGATACCTTGATCTTCCTCCTGCCGATATTGAATGACACTTCTTGTGATACAGTTCATGAGCAATACAGTGGTGCACTGGGTAGTTCATAGTCTGGTAAAGAAGATGGCTGGTAGCCTGTTTTGTGATGAGTAAAAAATAACTTTCCATGCTCCAGTTTCTTATCTGTAAAATAAGATTAGTAGTATAGTTTTACCTTACTGAAAACACTTTCAGTGAAAAGACATTATTGTTTGGATGAGAAGGTCTTGTACTGTGACTGCGCAGAGAGAACAGGGAGGATTCTTTACTTATTTTCACAGAATTGTTCAGGGAAACTATTTCTGTTGCTTACACTGGCTCCTAAGTGTTAAGTTCCTTTGTGAGTAAAAATCTGTCAAATATGACTGTCTTTCATGGTTGTGGAGATAAACACTACCCTAAATGCTGAGTTTTCTACCTTCAGTTCCAGCTTCTATAAAAAGAAAAAAAAAAGTACTTAGAGTACATACTTCAAAATTAGAGTGAAGAAACAAAACTACCGATGATGATGGCTGATGATGACCTGCTAGTGAAAGCTGAAGATCAAGCGTCTATGACGGCCATTTTACACTTCTTTACATTTTACATCAGTTGATGTTGTTAATCCATGAAATTTTATTATCCCAGTTGTAAACTGTAGTGCAAATATTTGGAGATGGTTTCCAGGGGTTCCTCTCTTCCCTGCTACACTGGGTGACACTGCCAAAGGTGACATTAGCCAGTGAGGCACTTGTACTTGACAAACTTCTCTGGGAGTCACTTCAGGCATCTGTCTTGTCACTTTGCCTCTGTGCACCTGCTATTTTCTGTAAAAATGGAAAAGGTGAGCAGTAAGTACTCCAATAAAATAAGAATTAGGAAAATTTCCATCTCCCTTCTAGCTGAGACTGCATTGTTTCATGCACACAAGGTGCAATGAGCCTGAAAATTTTAACCCTGAAAGTTTTAAAGATTTATTCTATCTTAATCACTTCCAAGGTCCTTGATGATTTAACTCATAGTGTCATTGATAGATACATTGTTTTTACATTATCTTAGCACTTTAACATTCCTCTGCAAAGGAGGAAGACAAGTAGGTTACATGATATATTGCAGTATATGTATTGCATTTTTTTCTTTTTCTGAATGATACTGTGTTTTTTTATCAGTGACAAACGAGAGGCGCTGATCATATAGTGCAGTGAATGAAGGGATGATGTAGTATTTGAACATGTTCAAACCATTATTACTTTACGTTAAAAGCAAACACCTCACAGAGCCAGCAACACCATGCTGGCCAGCAGCTGGCTCTTAAGTGGTTCATAAGCTCTTCACCTGAGATTCTTGTTTCCAAGACCTTGGATACTAAGTAATCAACATGCCTGGCCATGAATGTAGTGAACTGTATGGATCTACTGAGTTTGACATAGTGCTAAGTAAAAGAGAGCTAGGGACAGATTCCTGCCTGAGAAACCAAGTGGTGCAGATTGGCAATATCCAGGCTATTTGGCATCCATGTCCTTATTGCTTTCCTAAATCCTGCCAAGATGACAACATTCAGCAGATCAAGACAAAAGCAAACCCTTTCTATACTGGGATGCACCTTAATCAGGCAGTTTGATCAATTAGAGCAGGGGGTGCAACTGGCAAATCAGAACCAGTCCATAAAGCTGTTCAGCTGATGATATGCAAGTGTCTCCTTTAGCATGCTCTCTCCATCGGTTGTGTTATCTAGATTGTCTGATTGTGTCATCTATGTGCCTTGATATAGTAGGCAACATACCTGGCTCACACAGACACCAGCATTTTTTGTACCTATGTACAGGTGTCTCATCTGGAGCTGAGCTACCTCTTTCTTGCAGAGCAAATCTTAAACATTAGGTCATACCTGTTCATACTTTCACTTCCAATTGCCAGTCAAGGACACTGGGGTTTTCATAAAGAAGATTATATTATTTGCTTGTGATTCCAGCTATGCTACTGTTAGATGTGTGGTTGTCACTCAGATTGATATGTTCAAGCTGGATAATCATCACCTCTGCACTAATATTAGATTAAATCTAGCTTGGGCATGCAGATCAGCCACATCTCCCAGCTGCACCACAGACATATATCCTCCCATAAGAGCCTGAAGCTAGAATGTGAGAGCTTAACGAAAGTATTATTTAAATGAGCTCTCCTCCATCAAGCCACTTTCATGCCTAGTGTTACAGCATTTGTTTGCAGGGGCTGGAGGGCTGACATGGGTCTCTGGAGGAGCTGGCCAAAACTTCCACTGTCAGTGCACTTATCATAGGAGTGTTTGTTAATTTGTGGGGAAATCGGGACACACTCATATTTCCTCTCTTTGTTTCGTTCCCCAGTAGTCTCTTTATTGTCTCCAGTTTTGAAAGATTCGCTTCACCGAGTCCAGATGTTTTCCTGCATCCTGGCACTCGCATGAGAGGCATGCACCATTTACTCTGCATAACATGGCATTTGCCCATATGGTGTGTTGGGGTGCAGGCTTCTCATGCATTTTCTTTACCTCTGAGATTATTGGAAACTAATTTACTGGTAACAAAAGGAGAAGGACCCATGTTTGTTTGCACATTTCAATTCACTGTGTTACCCTTGAGAAATCCTTCACACGCTTTAAGTGCAGTGTTAAAAAAAAATCAGTGAGCTGATCTAAAATGGAACAGCAAGCAGTGCACTCCATTTACTTCTGTCTCCTGACTTTCCATGTTAGATTAAGAAACATTAAATATTTTAAACTGGGGAAGGCAAAGGATGAATTTAGAACTTGATGCTAAATCCTAACTGTACCAGCAAAAGATGAATCAAACCGGTATGCTATTTTGTGATGCATAAATGCTGAGAATTTCTTAAAAATGCATAATTTGACATTGTTTTGGCCTCCCTTGCTGTTAAATCAACTCAGTCTTGAGGAAATAATTTAATAGTTTCTTCCAGTATAGAATCTGAAATGCTGCCTCTCAAAAATTTCCAGTGTATGACCCAGTCACTCAAAACCTGTTTGTGTTCTCTCCGTTCCCTTTCTCTCACACTGAAAAAAAATGTCTGTTATATGTATTTGGTATTTCTCTATTTTCATGTTTCTCTTTTTTTGAGTAAGTAAGTGAGCTATACTAAATGTTTTGTGCAATCAGGCTTATAGTTTAACAATGATTATTTAAAAAGTAATATGTTTCAGGGATTACACAGTATCTCCATGTGTCCCATAAAATGTCCACGAAAGCTCATTCTGGTTGGTATTTATCACCTGTCATGTTTTGCTCATTCTGTATTCTGGCTATTAGCTATCACGGTGCACATTCTCCTTGCCCTCTTGCTGTTCCACTGGCAGACAATACAGTTGCTGCACAGTGCTGTCAGGGTTAGAGTCTGCTTCCATCCCTCACATTCGAAGAAGCAGAATTTAAGTGAATAATGTTAATAAGCAGCCCTACAGAATGTAGCCTTAATTCACTTAATTGCTTGTATGGTCTAACTGCAGTTGTTATTCTTCACTGCTTAATTGAAAACATTTATTTCTATCAAAAATATTGTCGTCTCCAAAACAGCAAAAACCTGACAATAGCAATAAGCACAGCAATAGCTTGTATCCAATGTGTAATCTGTGCTTGATGTGTGTGTAATTGATAAAAATTGCTTTCAGTTGGTAACAATGAAAGGATACACCATGCTCCATATATCTGTCACTACAGCTTTGTAGCAGCTTTTGATGATATTTGGAAGCATTGCAATAAGACAGAAGGTCAATGCACTTCATTCCTTTTAAATGAGTTTCCATATGGTCTTTAGTGTGTAATATAAGAGACGAAGGCCCTCCAGACTTTCTTATGTAGACATCATTTAGGTTAGGTTAGTGCTAGCATATGAGGAGTACTGTGTTGCTGTCATTTGGGTCCTTGTATAAAGAAGGCTATCCGTCGGTCCCCAAATGATTCTTGTTTGAATAAAGCTACTAGGAAAAAAAAAAAAGAAAGGCATGAATTAAAGATGAAAAAGCCGTGATGAGTGTGCATGTGGTGGCAGAGTGCTCTGTCTAACTAGCACAAGGAAAAAGAGAGGAATCTAAGGATCAGGGTCTTTTACCAGGGTGGGCAGAGAAACATTCCTGAGGGGCTCATTTAGGCACAGTCAGCGATGGGATGAATCATATTCCCATCTCCCTGGCAAGGACTTCTCTCCTGAGAAAGCTCTGTGACCTCCCTCCCTCCACAGGCCTCTCCGTGATCAGAAGCAGGAGTAACGAGCTATGCGGGACGCTGTGCTAATTGCTTTCTTAGATGTCTGGGCAAAGCTGTTCCAGGCTGGCTAAGATGGGTGATTTTTTTCCACATATTTCACAGGAAAGGAGGGCGGTTGGGTTTCCAGGGAAAGTCAAATTCTGGTTCCTGTAACTTAGCAGGCATCAACTGGCAAATGTGCCATTTCGAAGGATTCAATTCTAGCTTTCAGCAAGTTTTATGGACACAGAAAATGTCAGTTGTCTGAATTTCAGTAAATCACCAATACAGCATTACAGAAGAATGTGCTGGAGGAAGTGGGGCTGCATTATAGGTGAGGAACTGACTAAAGAAAAGACAAAATCAGGTGCAACTGAAAAGGGAAGCATCAGATTAGGGGAACAGAGGAATCTATTAATAGAGTTCCTCCAAAACTGATCTAGGGACTAATCTTATTTAGTATTTTAATTTATGACCTTGGTAGGAGCATGCTAATGAAATTCGCTGACAATCTCAAGTGTGAAGGAAGCACCAATAAAGAAGAAATTTGTTTGTCATGCAAAGAGTCAGTAACCTTCAAGTCTCAAGTTACAGAAGCAGGATGAAATTCAGTTGTACGAAATACAAGTTTCTGCACTTAAAAACTAATAAGAAGATATTTTACCGCAAGTTGAGAGCTCATCAGCTGAAACAAAACAAAACAAAAACAAACGAACAAACAAAAACTCTTAAACTCTTACCATAGAGTAACCATGGATCTAGTTATATTGGCTACCCTATGACCATTAATTTAATAAAAGACATATGGTCCTGAAAAAGACTGAAACAATCCCAGATATAATAAAGAGACCATTTCTGTACAAGAATATGAAATACATTTAGCAAAACATTGCTGAGACCTCATTTAGACTTGCAACTTAATCGAAAAAAGTTGACTCCCATAAGGACACATGCAGAAAATGCTGCCAGTGTGATTATGGAGCTGCCTACATGGGAAGCAAGGTTAAATTAACCTGTCTTGTTTAGTTTGGCAAAGTGAAAGCTCAGATTGTTTGTGGTCTATAAATACACATAGGTGCCTTTTCATCAACAGTGATGGTTTCTTCATTATAATGGAACCACTTAGTTTCACTGTCATCTTGCGTGAGGACAGTTACCAAATCCTGTAAGAGGGCAGTGCAGTTAGAGCTGAGTGTGGTAACCAGTCTTCTCTGAACTTGCTTTTTTTGGCTCCCTTTTAGTGTCAATATATGCTTGACCCTAAAGATGCAGAAAATGGTCTGCAAATAGGCAAATGCAAAGCCTATTGTATAGGATGGGACTTAAAGACTTGGCTTGTTCAGTATGGCAAAATGCAAGAGAATACGGCAATTATTGCTATGTATAAATATTTGTGGAGAGGATGACAGTGAGAAAAAAAGAAAAATTTAAACTAAGAAAGTAAATGGCATGAAAATATCTGTGTGTAAAAAGCTATGATTATATTTACTCTAGCAATTAGCATAAACTTAGAAATCAGAAGGTTGTTAAGTAAAGGAAGGGTGGTGCTCAAAAATTGCTTCTAAGTAGAAGCAGCAGATACAAAACCCCCACATCCTTGAAGATTTTCAGTCTATGAGAGGGATCTTGTCAGATAGTTGCTTGCAGTAGTAGGACTGTGACTTTCAGTACACAGATTCCCCCATCTCTCCCTATGTTCTGCCTGAGTTCCTCCTAGGGTAAAAGACATGCAGAGCCAGTCTAGAATATTTTTAAGCATCATAGGAGCCTCTCAGCAGCAATAGAGATTCTTCTGCTTTGATTTTTAAACATATGTAATAGCAAAGATTATTTCATCAGTGCTTTCATTCATCTCAACCTGCTCAAGTATAATGGAAGCTGCCTACACTTACACAATTTTCTTTTCAGAATTGCAAATGTGTCATCATAATTGTAGCTCTATATATTCTGTTATTTTTTGCATTGAGTAGAAATAGTCACAGATTTATAAGAATTTTAAAGATATTACTGGATACGTGTCGAATTTGTGTGTTAAGGTGACAGAAAGCTATCAAGACAAGAAACAAAGGTCAGTGCAGTAGCTGAAATAGCAAAAGTGGTGATTGTTTGAAAAATAGGGAAGAGAAAGGCATAACAAACCACATTTCTATACAATTAAATATTGCTGCCAGTTCAACAACGATGTGGTTCTTCAGCCTACAGAAGAAAATAACTGATCAAATGGCAGAAGACTGATCAGATACAGACTTAACAGATTTGAAGGTAGGGCTTCAAATCATGGAAAGCCATTCCAGAAAGTAAAGGCCTGATCTGTTCTCCCTTCCCAGAGTGGGAGGTTGTAGAACCATTGTCACCTAAGGTCCCAGGAAATGATCAGAGAACTATCTATCAGGACTGGCAAAATTGCAGCTAATTCTCCCTTATAGCAGGATGATGAACTAGCTGATCTGGCCAGGTCCTTTCCTTTTCTATATTTCAATGAGTCTATTTGCAAGTGAAAAGTTATTTTAAAAAAGGAATTTTGACTTGCCTTTCAATTAATTCATGTACTGTATTTAATTTGAGGAAATCAGTGAATTTAAGGAAGATAAACCTTGATTCCTCACACATGAATCCATATGTTTAACTGTCTCTAGCAGAGCTGCTCCTGATAGCAAAATTAAGCATATATCTCTGTTTTCCAGACTTACAAAGATGCATTACATGGATGGCATGTAAAGTTTTGAAGATTCTCCTGTGTATATATTGACTTTGCCAGTGGAGTAGCCAAGGCCTTAACAAAGTACTGGGTTTCAAAACTCCATTATTACTTGTTTTCTGCAGTAAATGTAGGGCAAAAGATAGGCAAGCTATATTTATTATTTCAGGATGGCATGTATTTGGGTTTAGGTATACTGAAGCTAGAAGAGCATTCTTCTGCATTGATGGTTGGATGTAGCCATTGGTTAATATGTAAAATAGCATTAATTATATAAAGTGCCTGTCACACTGAAGAATCCTTGAACACCACACAACAGGTAAATTCCCTAGCAGTGCTGTGATTAATGTCACCCAGTCATGTAATTCTTTTAAAGAGAGGCAAAAGATCTTAGCACATTAGGTGTTTGTAAAGTGGAAACATTTGGGGGTGTTAACACAAGTATGCCTGAAACATTTAACTGAGAAGTAGTGATACCTAGCCATTATATAAGGTGTGCATTCATATTGTGAAATATGTTTGTCATGAGTGAATTTCACAGTTTTTGAATTGTGTTTGTTTCCCAGTTGTATTGGTTTCCAGTTCTGGCACCACCACTGCTATCATATAGTACCTGGCTCCTTTAATCATTCCAGTAAAGCCAATGGGTAAAGTACTCCATCTTCTGAGCAAAGATAAAAGAATCTGATCTGTAAAGAAAAGAGATACCAGTTTGTTGCAATTGTCAGTCTAGTATTTTTCCTTCCTTATTAATTTTTGGATACATAATCTTATTTTCAGCTGTGAGCTATTCCTGTGAAATTTCATTGGAATACCTAAGGCTCCCTTTTCTAATAACATTTTGCCAAAAAAAAATGAAGACTGAAATTTCTTGGGAGATTTCATGAGAAGTTACAACATGCATCTTTTCGGTGCTGAGAGAATAGAAGAGTTAGGAATTACATTGGAATACCAAAAGTTGTTGCAAATTTATTATATCATATTTTGAATTATTACTTTATTCTGAGATAAAACTTTGCTATGGCCAAAAATCTAAAGTCCTACCAAGACCTCTTCATAATTTCTACTGCCAGCAGGATAGAGTAGTTGATTCACTTGGATTATTTTTCTGACCCACACAGATGGAAATTGAATGTATCATAGAAATTAGTTGATGGCTTCCACCCCTGAGAAACCACACTGCAGTTCATATGCGCACCCATACATATATACACATATATATATGCTTAGATCAGGCCAAAACCATATCCTGACCTAATTCTCTAGCTCTATGCCTTAGAAACCTGAAGGGTGAGCAAGGATGTCCAGAGTTATAAACTTGTGCTATTTTATGAGTTTGTATATTTAGCAGTGCCTCTCAAGCTAGGGTCCCCAAACTCTCCACAGGATCTCTGCCTGCAAAAGCAACACCAATAATAGACAAGGTTTTCTTTTTTTCCCCTTTAATGTTGAGAAATGCATTCATTTCTCCTAGAGGTAATGTTTCAGAGTATAGCTTTCAGGAATAATTTAAAAGAAACACTGGTTTCTGTTCATATTGGCCTGTAAAACAGCTGATAGATATGTGATGTTATTGTAAATAATAGCAGCAACGAATTAGATCTAAAATTTGGATGTTACAATTTTTCAAAAAAAAAAAATCAATGATGCTCTGTAGAGTGAGTACGAGGGATATCACTACAGAGTACGAGGGAAATAGCCATTCTCTTTTAACAGAGTCTCTTTGAAGTGATGTACAAAACAGATCATGCAGTTTTGAGGTCCTCTTTGGATGTGGTTGTTATTCTTGTCTCTCTTTCATGGAGAAGTGTGGTGGAATTCAAAATAGTGCAAACATTAACATCAGGGGTTTACAGGGAATGATTTAAGAAGGGAGATTTAGGGAGTTCAGCACTTCTGCATCTTTTGAGAAAAAAAAAAGAGGCAAGACAATGTAATAGCAATCTGAAACTATTTAAGGAGTAATAGTTAAGATGATTGATGAAAATGGTAGAACAAGGACTAGTGGGTTGATCTGAAAAGGAGGTAGATATTAGGAAATCTTATTAGCAGTGACTTTGTATTGGCAAATACATTATTAGGCCAAAGAGATTATTAAGACGCATCAAAATTTCCTAGATAATAAAGTAAAATAATAGTCTAGGGTGTTAACCAACAATATATGCAGGTAGGTAGACTACTTGTTGGAGGAGATGGTTTATGGTCCTGGATTTTTGGGCCCATATATGTATTTGGTAAATAATGCAAAAAATCAGAATTTATAAGTCTAAGTAGTTGTAATTCGTCTGCCGTGGATTTGTTAACTGTCTAGTCAATCATTTCTAGTGCAGTAAAAATCACATTACACATCTGTCTGTTTTCCTCCATGATGCTTGTGCTCCTTCTCCGCCATGGCAGCTGCTGAACCCCTCCTTTTGTCTTCATCTTAACATCAGAGCCCTTCTTCCAGCACCCTTCACTGAGAGCACTTCATCCCTGTCCCATCCTCCCTTCAGCAGGAGGATGGGATGGGGGACAGTTCTGTGAGCTTCTCATTCTGCATTCCACCCTCCCCAGTCCACTCCATTAATTCATCTGTCTACCAAAACATCACGGTCATTACATGGCTGCTCAGGGTCACCAGTCAGTGTCTGGAAACTCTGTTTTTTATTTGTTTTTCTCCAATGCAAATGTGGGTCAGAAAAGAGATATTTCTTCCCAGAATAAGGTTATGTAGCTGGTCCCTGCCTAAGGAGAATTTTTCAGGACTCTTATACACACATTTTTCAAACTAGCCTTATTAAGGAAATACCTAGAGATATGCTAGTACAAGTGGCACCAACGCAGCATCTTTAAATACAGGTGAGATTAATTCACTTAATTTCCTTAAGTGCACACACATACACACATACACACACAATGAGGGAAGTGTTAGACAAATAAAAGTATATTCTTTACTTTTTCTTTAATTACTTCCAGGCTAAAGGATTATGTGTAAATATTTTTAACAGTCGCTAACAAGTTTTTGGTGATTTTTCATGCATAGAGCTTGGCTAGTTTGCTTTTTCCTCAACTGAAGATCTGTGTAAAGGGCAGACTAAATAATTTACACGTGTTTAATATTGGAGTAGTAAGTTATTCCTTAAAGGCCAGAATTTCCTTCTTTTTCGTGCTTGAACTGATTTTCTGCACAAACTGGGAAGCCGTCATGAAGCACGCAACCAGCTATCTCGCTAAGCTCTAGTACCCCCTCATGAAGCACGCAACCAGCCATCTCACTTATCACCACTACCTTTAAAAACAACAGAGATGACAGGCTTTCCCACAGCCTCAGCACACATTTCCTCATTTTCCTCTTTCTTTCCTAAAGATAACTGATCACATTAGTCATATTCAATATTATTTGATTAGAAATCATAGTGCATGAAATGAACAGAGCAGGGTATCAGTTCTTAATACTTTAGAAGTAGTTCTAAGGCATCGGCACTGATGTCTTGTAGATGTCTTTGTTTTGCTTTGTTGTTTTAATGTGAAGCCATCTTTTTCAGACAGTTTCATCAGAATCATCTTTGAAATTTTTTCGACCGTTCTGGTACCAAGAAAAATAGATTCTTTTTCATTCACTGCATTTATGATTGTTCTTAAAAATATTTCTTAGTGCAAAAAGAAATACTGAAAATACGTGATACATAATTTGGCACCTAACTGTAAAATTTGAGGCAGAAATATGATAAACCTTAACTTTCTCATGTGCATGTTGATTTTCAGTACAGAGCCACCAGTCAAGGCACATATGTGTTTATATAGACCCAGGCCACGGATAAGGAACAAGGTAGCAACGGGAAAAACATTCTCACGATAAGGCTCTTTTTTGAGCTGCCCCAAACAAACAGTTTTTATTCACATTTTAATCTGGGATAAACCCTTTGTTGGACACTTTTTTCACTTGTTGTGCAGATCACCAAGTTTGGATTTTTGGTCATACAGTGACTCCTAGCAGACAACCCTGCTTTGAGTCGCAGGAGAAGAGTCTTATATCGCCAAGTTAGTTTCCTGCTACTAGGAAAGTACATGACTTTCAAGCATAAAAATGGTTTGTATCTGGTCTGCTAGATGTTAGTGTGGGAAGCGAGGCAACCCTGAAGGAGTTGCACCTTACTCCACAACGTGAGTTTGGCAGGGCAAGTCTTTGCAGATGCTGGGTTTGGAAGATTTTGCATGAGTGTAAAGCAGACTCTGCCCGTCTCCTTTCAGGAGATCCTACAGGTAGCTCAAATACAGTAAAAGAGTCTCCATCACAGCTGCTCATGGTCTGTCAAGCCAGTAGCAGTGTGACCCATCAGACCCCATCAGCCAAGCAGACCCTGTGGCACAAGTGATCTCAAAACCCCAAAGAGCAGCAGTGAACCTGGCACTAGTGACCTCAGGCTTATGTGAAGCCCTGGAAAAGGAGAAGTGCATCATTTGCCACGAAATGAGAGCTAGGGCTATGCAGTGCAGTCCCTCTTCAGCCCAGGCTGAGCCCTCTGACTCTGCTCTCTGATCACGCAGCCGCAGCAAGGAGGGACAGGACTTGTCAGCGCCTGGCTTGTGCTTGCAGTCTGCTGCGAGAATGACTTGAAGGAGGATGTGATCCATAAACACTGAAACTGAAGTGCTTGATGACTTCTTATGTCCTGGACGGGTTTATTTGACAAACCATAAATCTCTGAAATAGTTAGGGAGCTGCCTTCTCTTGCTGCATCTCTTTTGAGTAGACATAATCTGGATTTAGAGACAACACCTTAATGTAGCAATGCTAGATCTGATTTTTCCTGGATATAATTTCCATTGGCTACAGGAGGAGTGAATTAGATGCACCAATGAATGAATGAGTTAATTGAAATAAAATTCATTGCACCTGAACATTTATGCTGCCTGAAGATTTTCATCGGAAGTCTAATTACAACTGGTAATTCATGGTGATTCATGGTGAAATGGTGATTTCAGCAATTTTCATAGTTTATGATTCTTCATGTGCTGGAAGATTTTCCTCTGTTTGCATTACTGCTTCTTTTCAAAGTAGCTTTCGCTATTGGCACTTTTGCTATAACTTTTGTTCCAATAGTGTTCAAATTGCAGGACTTATTATGTGCACTTGCCTCTAGTTGCTGAATATTGGGTACATGCACACACATGTACAATCCACGTGCATGTGAAAATGGCAGACGTGCTGCAAAGCATTCAATCATAAAAAGAAAATATAACAGGAATTGTTATCAAAAGGTGTAAGTTGTCTGCAAAACTCTTCTGCATTGGTCGTTTTTTAGTCAGTAGATCTGCACAGCTGCCCTTCACCTCACAATTATGAGTTACCTGTTTGACTAAGAGTGTTTGGGAATTTTCTTGCTGCCTTCCAGCAGATGACATACCATGGGCACATACTTACGAGATGGACAAGCATTGTCCATGTTTGTACAATCCTTATCTGTCATCTACTTGTTTGTTCTTGCCATTCATCTTCAACTAAATTATTTCTGTCCTTATTTCTAATTACTGTTCTGTTTCTGCTTCTAGATTCTACCTAAAAAAAAATGCTCACATATTGAACTTTTCTCTTCTGGCTATTCCCTGTCTATCTTAAACAGAGGCCCAAACCCAAAAAAGATATTACTTTCCTCTTGCTTAATCATTCATGTAAATACAGAATCTGTATTATCCATATATATTTTTCCTTAGATCTGTGTGAATTGCTGGATATTTTTGGAATGGTGAAACTCTAGGTGAGTTTCCAACTCCAGACACTTGTACAACTCTCTTTCTGCACACTGCTCTTTATCATCAATTTCTAATCAACCCAACTTTAAAAAAAAACTATAAAAAATACTGATTTTTTTCATAAGCTTTGGATGCTCTTAAATGTCCGTCAGCTTTGACTTTAAGGGCTGAAATGTTAGACATTGGCCTGTCTAGAATTAGTCTCTGTGGGTGTGATTTAATAGGCTGACTACTCCAAAAAATGTTGCAGATTTTCTTAGCTGTTTTGTGGATGGACCACAGGTGGTCCTATGAGCTGGAAGAACCTGGGTATACTAAGGCACAGTATTCTGCACATAAAAGAAAATCTCAGTAGTATTTTATGCTTGTTATCATTCGGTGGGCAGCATATATTATGACTGCCACATAAGGCAGCAGTTACATTTCTATTGCACTGTATTGCACTGCGTGTTTGACCTGCCCTCAGTGAGCATCCTCCCACGATCATTTCTGGCACACTGTTGAAACTGCAAACAAAGGGGGTCTTGGAAAACCTGGATGTGTCTGTATAACTAAAGATTGTGCCACAATCCATATGTATATGAGGATAGAGTTAATATTTTCTTGGCAACCTTTTTTCCCAATTTTCTCCCTTTGCAATCTTAAACAGTTTTTTAACTCTGGTGTTGCTGTTACTCTCTGGAAATATATTCTTTGTTCTAAAGTATCATTGATTTTTTGTGTTTAAAACTGTTCAAAAGCGTGGATTTAGAATGAATCTTTTCTTCATATATATTTCGGTCCAAAGGAGGGGTTGTGAACTAGAGCACAATACTTTCATGTCATTTTATTTTCAGCTCAAAGAAAGTAAAAAAAAAAAAAAGTGAAAAAAGTGCAAACAAAGTATTTCTGGTGAAATATGCAGAAAAATGTTTTGCTCTAAAAAAGAAGATTCATACTGAGACTTTGTAAATATGACCGTAAATGGGACATGTCTCTGTAAAGTAGAAAGAAAGGAGCTCTCATATGAAAACTAAGTAATCAGAAAAAATACTACTCATCACATAAAGTTCATGTGGTCAAAAAGTAATAATGTTCTTTCTAAGGAAACTGGCAACTAAAATATCTTTATTATAGGCACTCAGCTGCAGATCACCCTGGCACATGCTGAAGCCAGGAGGGAATTATTTGTCTTTTCTGTCACTCTTACGGAGCCCTTCTTTCCGTACTAGTGAAGCAGTGAGCTCTGCCAAGGACAAGTCCTGTTTACCACCTCCCGTTCTGCTGTGGGTGCCAGAGATGAGCCAGGGTCCAGAGTCGTGTTAGATATTAGGGGAAGAATGGAGAAAGATATCTACCCTGGCCATGGAGAGCAGTGCTACTTATTTATATCATATTCCATCAGATCCAGGGAATTTGTCTTTCAAATAAAAATAAAAGAAGAGGGCTGATGAAAATCAGAGCAAAGCAATATTGTGAAACCTTGCATCATTTTCCAGGCACTTCTAATCATTTTGTATGTGTGAACCCCATCTCTGAGGCTGTGTCCAAGAATGCAATTGTTTGATTTCTTCTCTTTATTAGACAGTTTGCTAACCAACAGAGGCAATTTTCCACTGCCAACTATCACGTGGAAACCCTGCTCCTTTGTGCCGCACATTACGGATAACTGTGGCAGCAGGGAACCCATATGTAACTACTAAAATGATATCCTCCACCAAATTGCATGAACCAAGGTCAGAAAATACGCGTTGTTCCTGCTGCCACACTGTAAATTGCTGAAACATCAGACACATTTTGTAACTTGCTTCTTTAGCTTTGCAGCTCTCTTTTTTTTTTTAATCTTCCAAATTAAGCTAGTGCATTATCCATAATGCTTCGGAATCAAGATTTTATTTACCCTCTTTGAAAATATTAATGTGCTTTCAGGAGAAAAACACTGAGAAGTGCAAGATCTGCCTGTTTTGGTACAGCCAGAAAGTTCATGAAAGCCTTGCACAGAATTAACTAGTTATTGTTGTTGCTGGGTGCTTTTTTGTGTATAATGAAGAAAATAACTATCAAATAAGGAATCAAATAAACAAGATGTCCGTTATGAAATAAAGCTATAATGAGCATTTGAAGACTTGTGTTTCTCTCCTTGAATCAGTATGAAACAGCAGGTGATTTTCTTTAACTGTGAATGATATTGTAAATTAACATTGCCAAAAGGCACTGAGGAAGTCACATACCACTATTAGTAATGGAATATTGATAAGGATGTGATTTTTTGGTCACATTAAATGTGTTTCACATTTGGTACTCCAGGAGAAAAGAGAACTCAGCATTTAATCCATCCATAATTATTGAAAGTCCCATTTCAAGAGATGAAAACAGTTTGGAGTAGAGGCAATTTTTAAAAGATCCATACATTCCTGTAGTTTTTAAGCAGATCACATGTCTTCTTGTTCAGGTGTGTGAATATCAGCACAAGAAATTATAGGTATAAATATACTTGTAACAGTACAAAAAAAAAAATTTAAAACAAATTAAAGCTTCAAGATCATAAGATTTTATGGCAGTTTCCTCGTACAAAGTGTGGCCTCTTGCCTTATTTACCGTGTCCTTTCCAACCCTGTTATGGATACACGATGAATAATGGCAGTCACTTGCAAACACAAATGCAGAAGAGGTTTTTTTTTTTTTTTTAATGACCTTTTCATCATCTGCTGGAAGCACATTTCCCACGGACCTCCTTGCACAGGCTGAGCAAGCTCTTTCAAAAATCACATGAGAAGCTTCAGTGCTCAGAGGAGAAGGAACATGCAAATAGTGACCACGATGAAAAATGGGCTTTAGGTGACATCCAGTCTTCTCATAGACGGTCACTGTTGGGAGCAGGACTCCACTCCAGTTCCCCAGAGCAGTGGTGAGAGCAACCATAACCATAAAACTGCCCCATCTTCCTTTAAACCCCCACCATATTGACTACCATTTCTCATCTCACAGCCTGGATTTATTCCCTGAGGGTGATCCATCCCATGGAGTCCTGAGCTTAGAAAAAGCACTTGAACAATCTTAGCTTAAATTAAACGAGGAAACCTACATGGTTATCAGGCACAAAATATTAAAGTTTAAATGATTCTTGAAAGCTGGAATATTCAATAAAAAGTGATGGTTCATCCTAAGCAACAACACAGCCATCCTGGCCTATATATCCACTTTCTAAGTCAGGGGCAGAGGGGAGAGGTGTCTGTTTGGTTACAAGCCTGGGCACACACAGCCGTGCCACCTCGGTGTCCCATAGCCTCTTGCCCATTAGTCTAAGGTCTGTAGGAGTTCCGCTAGCGTTATATCCCCTGGAGAGCTTCCAACGACTGCTGCTGATAAAAAGGATAAAATCACTGTCAAGAAGATGTGTTTTCCTCCCCAGGTTGCGCTGGGTTTTGAGCAGGACAAATTCAGCCTCATTTCAAGGCTGAACGCAAGGCAGCCTTCCTGCTCTGCGCCCCTGAGCATCTGCTGCTGCGAAACCCCAGCCACCGGAGACAGAAACTGCACGTCCCTCGCTCTGCCGCTCGGTGCTTTTCTCTGTTTTTTTCTTTTTTTTGTCCCTTGTTTCCAATTCAGAAGAGTGGCCCTCAGGGGAGGTGGCTTGATTTCTGGGTGTACTTTGCATGTGGCATTTGGGATGAGTACAGTTTAAAAGCATCTAAGTTGCAGTGGCAGCACAGCACTGTACATGCAGTATCAAGGGGCCCGGTTGTTCAACCAGGATATTTTTGCTCCCTGTGGACTATTGAAAAGGGATTGCAGAGTATAAAGGAACATTTGAGAGCAGAAGAAAATATAGCTGTTAAAAGAATGCCTTTTCTTAGTAGTCCCTTGGCTATGAATACTGTAAAAATGGAAGTGTTTGAAATCCTACACGGGAAATGGCATTTTCTTCAACAGATATTCCATAGCTATACATTTTAGAGAACTCTGTTTGATTTTGTCTTGTGTGAGCTAGTTACCTCAGTGTTCAAAATATCTTTTAGAGTTTTTTTTTTAGATGGTGTAGTAAATAATTGATTTGTCCCTGATACTGTATTTTTCATGTATCTGTGTTTTGGAGCATGCAGAACAAATGCTTTAAAAAGGCAATGCTTCCGACCTGCTGCTGAAAGCTGGAACAAACCTCTCAGTTTTTTGAGAACTTCATTTGCACTATTTTCACTGAAACACAAAGTTACATTCCCATAATGACTGGTCTCCTGTACAAAGGCATTTCAGCAGAAAAAGAAAAATAAATAAAAGGATCCCATATTGCTTTTGAAAGGCTTTAGATGATGCACTTCTACTGCCCGCAGGCTTCTTCTTATATAATTTTTCTACTCTTTCGGCCTTCAGTATTCTCTTGAGGTTTTGCATAGGTTCTGTCATTGCTATGTATGTGGCACTGTTTTACTGGTGTTTTTTGGCGAATGCTCCACAGATCTTTTACTGGTAAAGGCAGAGGGAATGTGAGATTTGTTAATGATAACCTATTAAGGAAACTAGGAGGAGGAAGAAACAGTCTACTGTCTACTTTTTTAAATTTAATATTTTCCTATGCATATTAAGTAAAAATATTATTTTAAACAGTTGTAAAAATAAAGTGGATTCAGTGATATAATACACAGGAATGTTCAATAACAGACTCCACATAACAACTATAAACCTGTCTGTGCCTTAATTAAACTAATAAAACAGTTAATCTTACACCAGATTTATTGGAAAGGAGCAGGCAAAACCCATGATAAATCGAATCCCTCATCTTTATTTATTAAGTAAACCATATTATTTATGCAAAGCATCTGTTTTTTACATGTCTATTTGTCATAGATCTTGTAATCCAAGACATACAGCCATTACATTTCATAACCTTCTCTCACTGAAAAGTTTGGGGGTGTAGGGAAAATGGACCTTTCTGGAGAGCTGTATGAGCAGGAGTCATGTGCACACAGGAATGCTCCCTCATCTCTCTGGCAAAAAAGGGCATTTTGGTGTTATGGTGAATATCCTGTCTTGCTGGGAACAGCCCCAGCGCATACAGCGATGACAGCTAGGGGATGGGATGCTCTCCATCCCCAGGGACAAGATTGCAAGGACAACTAGCAGGTGACCTGGAGAGGGACAGGTTTGAACCACCCCCAGTAGTGAGGACCACCGATAGAGAAGGAGTCTGGGCTCTGCCCACTGGGGTGCTGCAGCCAGCTGGGATGTCCCAATGTCCCATTCCGCCCCCAAGTGTGTCCCAGGATCAAGCCCAAGACACTGTTCTCCTCCCTATGCTCCTGTCTGCCAAGGAGAGCCAGTCTTTCGTTCCTCTGATGACCAACTAGTTGTGCTGGCTTTAAATCTCCGTGTTGTTGGACCCTTCTTCCAGAACACCTCTTCTCCCTTGGTATTATGGAATCAAAAAGGTAGTTCAGGTTGCCACGGAAACCTTAATTCAAGCTTCAGTGGCTTTTTTTTTTTTTTTTTTGCTGGTGAAGATTTCAATCTTGAAAATTGCACTAGTTTTTCAAGAGCATAATATTTATATAAACATGTTCTTTTGCAATGTTTGAAAGGCTCGGCGACTGCCGTCGTGGACATCTAATTCAGAGTAAGGGTTTAATGTGACTGGGAGCAATGATTGAAGAGAAATTGCAGACGCGACCTCTATATTTATTTATCCTTGGCATTTTGCAGGACTACATCGGGGCTGTGCAGGATGTGATCGTTCTGAACCACTTGGTGGATATATTCTCCATCAGAACAATTGGCGTGATCCCCTAGAGAGGTGCATATTGTCTTTAGAAATTAGGGACTGAAGACTGCTGGGGGAGTAAACAATTAAAATCTAGAGTATTTTGCCTGTGACTGCTTTTCTTATTTGTTACAGTTTTCAGCAACTTCTTTGAAAATCAAATAGGCTTATGGTTTCTCAACCACACTTCCCCAAAGGAATATCTTTCCCACTCTCAAAAGATGCAAAGATGTGACTTTCAGTAATTTTTCAGTGTAATATTTTGAATGTTATCAGCATGACCCATCTTCAAATCACTGTGAATTACAGTAATAAAATTACTGTGGCATTTTGGAAATGTAACAGTCAGAGCTGAAGAGACACAAAGTTTTGGTTTAAATTCAAAGGAGAATAAGTTGCAAATATTTTAGACCTCATGGCTTTTTTATATGAAAACTGTTTCATTTCTTCAGCTTGAGGGAAGAAAGAGTTAAAAACTCCACAGCAATCAAAAATGCATCTGACTTCTAAAATAGAAGTAGTAATTTATAATTCAGGCATATTCCCCCCGCCATATCATATTTCCCAAGGAGTGAAAGAGTAGCAATATCTGCATTCCTTACAAAAAGGAAAATTGGGAATCAGAAAAAAACACAGAGTGTTTTGGTAGCAGTCACTCCTGCACTCTCCACACAGGACTGAGGTGGCAGAGAAAGCAAAGCGCTGGATTATTTTCTTGTTGAGATTTGTTGCTCACAGACAAGGTCTGTGAAATTTGCAGAGTAGTGTCAGGTTGGCCTTGATGACCTACCTATTCTTTCTATTCTATTTCTATTCAAGCCCTTGAAAGAAATGCACAGTCTGCACATGTGCGGTGTAAGACAATCTGCAGTCTTACACCACACATCTCCAAGGGAAGCAGAGCCCCACAATGAAGGGCACACCAGTCTTCGATCATGGGGACCTCAATAAGGCAATAACTTGAGCCCCCAATAACCACTTTTCTAGTGCCGTGAGGATAATAGTGTCTATATGAAGGCGTATTGGGTTAATGCACTCCAAGTGTTATCTTCCTTTCCCCCTTCCTAAATTAGTTAATTTTTGAAAGAGCTGCTCTAGTCCAAGCAGAGCAGTCTCCATCGGCCTGTTGTGATCGAGATGAATAGAATTCTAAATCTTTGCTAAATTTCCCGGTGAATCCTGTCATCTCCCTTTTATCCCAGCTGCAAGGATATACTTCTTGAGTATAGCTGCTCCCACTTGCCACTTTTGTTCTGGTTGAGCGAATTCAGTGGAGCTGGATAATTCTGCCATCCATCTGCATAGCTGGCACCGAGTCTTGCTTGTTTGCCCTCACGTCTCGCTTGCTCGCGCTCGCCTGCTTTGCCTTCTCCTGGCTTGTAACCCAGCTGCGTGGAACCGCTGGGAGCACGCGAGCTCTGCTGTGCTCCTCCAGCTCCCTGCCTGCTTCTCAGGGTAATTTAATTTAGAGCCAATAAAGCGTGTCAACACTAAACAAGGGACTTACTTCTGTTTCCAAAATCCACAAGAACAGCATATAATCTCCAAGTTGTCTTCTAGAGATTGGGCCGTGAAAATCAGAATGGTTATATGAAATTTGCTGAAATGTAAGTGGCCCCAAATCCCTGGTAATATCTACAGGCTCTTATTGACATTAACTGAAGTGACCGACGCGCTTTATTAACTTCTGCATAACAAAAGCGCTTGGCGACAACGTAATCGTTCAGTCTTACCTTCTGGGCTGTCATCCCGTGTTTACAAAATTGCCCCTGACATCCTTCCAATGAATCATATCATGAGCCTCCAGCTGAAAGATTACTTCGGGAAAGATGATTAGCGGAGAAGGATCTTGAATACTTTATCTGAGCTGAAAGACATGGACATCACTGATAGGGGGTTTTTTATTCCTGAAAAAAAAAAGCCTTTATTGTTCTGGAAGCCTTAATAAATTGATGTCAAAATGCGTGTGCTTTCTTGATTTAACCAAGCAGGTTATATTTTTTAAAGCATGGCAGTATAACAGGGCCTACATTGCACTTCACTTTTCATTGTAGGTGTTTTCGCTTCATTTTAAGTGCTCAAAAGGCTGAAAAAAATAAATCACCATTTTCTAATGGAAAGAGATGTGTTTAAATCTCAAATAATTTGATTCAACGCAGTGTATAGTCCTCTTTTTCTGTCTCTTTGTAAGCATTACACTTGATTGAAAAATAAGTGAAATGTTGGATAAGTGGCAATCTGAGGAGCTGAGCAATTACTCCTGCTCTTGTTTTTACCTTTGGATTCATTAGTCCAAGTATGCTTAGTTAAAATTCACTTG
Organism: Crypturellus undulatus; assembly: GCA_013389825.1. Taxonomy (NCBI): domain Eukaryota; kingdom Metazoa; phylum Chordata; class Aves; order Tinamiformes; family Tinamidae; genus Crypturellus; species Crypturellus undulatus. The sequence goes on along the minus strand of VWPW01017930.1, from coordinate 554,172 downwards.
GAAATGACAATTAAGTGAATGCTGTAAAATCTTAAAGCAGATGCGCCCAGTGGGACAGGCTTTGCACTGCTGTGACAACCGGTATTCTCCCTCTGCAAGCCTTGCTGATGCACGTGCCTTGCTGATGAGTCTTGTGCTACCCAGATTTCAGAATCTCCCTCATGATTCATTGATGCTCATGCCTACAGCAGGCAAATGCAAGAGTCCACAGACCTCTATGAGTTTGTTAGCAAAAATACAAAAAAAAAGAGGGTAACTGGCACAAATAGGGGAAATAAAAGTATTAGTCCTTTTAATTCCTGCGTGGTGAGACAGGTGAGAGTGGCTACATGAAGTGCCAAAATGCCTGAATGATACTACAGGATGCCAGACATGCTCATAACAGTTAATCCTGACTGGTGAGTTTACAAGAGGTTTTCAAAGCCCTCCCTGGAGCCTGCAACGGACCGAGGAGACTGAATTTACTCTTTAAATATTAAAGGGTCAGAACTAGGGATTTGCTGTGGTTGAAATGCAATATTCCCTTGAAGTCTTCTTATTTCAGAAGACTTACTGTGTATTTCTCAGTACTGTACCAAGATCAGAATTAATTGTATATTTCTTCTGATTTTATTGGTTGTGCGAGAATAATGTTTAATTAAAAATATATATTTTTGAGAGAACCCCCTGAGGCAGCCCCAGAAGGGATCTGCACAGAATGCACATAGTGTTGTAGGAAAGCATACCAGTATATTGAATTACAGTGCTTTATTAAAGAAGATTTAGTAATTTTTGAAAAATGACTAGCTGCTTTTTAGATGTACAGAAAAGCAGATAAAAATCTAGTATCCCCACACAGGTATACAAAGAGAGTTAATAAAATTGCTTTATAGTGAAGAAAAATAGCTGCCAAAGCTATGGCAAAAAAAGCACTATCATCTTCAACAAAATTAGCAACATTTATAGCTTATTGGGCCCATAGTTGGAAATGATTTTTAAAATGTTTCTGCCAACATCACTTTAAAAATAAATTTCATTCTTCTTCATCTATTTTCACAGAGTGCAAAAGATGATACAGTTGTAGCATGAAAAATGATGGGATGAGAATCTATCTGATTCAACAGAAGAAGAAAAATTGCAGTATTTACCACCCTAGCTACATCACACAGTTTTAAACTAATGTTATTACATGGTGTCAACAGCTGACAAAGATTCCTTGTATCCTCAGACTTCCTCTAGCCAGTGTGGGCATCTCCTTCTCTCTGCCCTTCTCCAACCCCTAAACCTGAGAAAACAGCAACTTCTCACATTCTGTCCTGATCAGAAGCTATTAAGTCAGAGGTCTGTCGGGTTGAAATGCATTTTAAAAAGGCAAAAGAGATCCTTCCTGGAAATATCCCATGGCCACATCACCCTGTTTCTATCACAAAATGAGTGTCTGGGGAGCTGCTGGGCTGGCACCTGCCTTAACGAGCATGACAGGGAGCCTGGGCAGCCGGGATGCCAGGTGGAAGCCTGAGATTTTGGGTGAAGGAGCATGAAGAGCGGTGCAGGCACCTACAGCCCATGGAAGGCCACTGGTCAACAAGCCAGTGACCAGCAGGGCTCCTGTGCCACCTCTCGGGTGCTTGATGGGTGCTCAGGCACTGATGGGCACTGATTGCATCCATAGGGAGCCCGGGAGCACCGATTGTGACCAAGAAAACTGCTCATTTGTGAAAAGCCACCTGCAATATTATTTTTAGAAACAAAGAGAGTGTTCCCTGCCACTGAAGTGCTTATGTGCAGCATCCCCAGAGACAGGTGCCACTTCAGGAGCAGTAAGTCCCTCCGCGATAACCCAAGTGTGGTGACACGTGGCCGGTCATAGCTCAGGCTGGAGAGGTAACAAAACTCATGGGTGACCTTACGGTCCTGTCCCCTGTTAGACTTTTTTAGGGTTTGTATGGAAACCAAGTGGTTTTATCTTTTACTATCTTTTACTTCACTCCTAAATTACATGTTTTGTTTTAAATGAATTGAACTTGGAAGAGTTGGCACTTTCTGCTAGAATAACTCTGCATGGAGGTTTTATAGATGCTTCAAGCAGACATGGCATGTATTCCCTAGGCTTTACCAGATGCTAGCACCAGATGCTAAAAGCATTCTCATTTGCAGGTTTCTGTCTCTAGAAAATGCAGAGTCTAACAGCATTGTTGTTTTTTAAGAATTCTGGTGAATATTGTTTTGGAAATATGTTGTTATACTGGAATATTGTTTTGGTGTTTTTATAAGCTGAACAATGGAATATTGTTTTGGTATTTTTACAAGCTGAAATATGTGTATAGCTATGTGCTTGTAACCAAGGTATATATGGTGAGGGGAGGATATAAGAATTATTTATGGGGAGAGGTAATATTATTTATTAGATAGTCTGGTAGATTTGGAAAAAAAATAAGCAAGTTTTCAGACACACAAGTTTTTCGTCAGGCCTGAAACAGATGTCATTGCCGCATTGAGCTTAAGGTGATCATGTTAATAATTAGTATCCCTTGGTACTTGAAGGCTGGAGAGTGATATTATAAAAGAAAGAGGTGAAAAAGTCATTAGTTCTGCCAGGACAAAGAGAAAGAAAAGTAATAACCATCTGTGAAATAGCAAGGGACTAGGTAGGAGTGAGAAAAATTGCCATGTGCCATAAAGTCATCTTCCCCACTGAGTCCATAATTTTAGGTGTCCACTTGAGTTATGAATTTCAGCTCCCAAACTCAGCTTTGAAGATATTTTTAAGTGTTTCATGGGGACCAGGGCAGAGAAGTCAAAGCTGGAGTGGCTGTTCTATGAAAAAGAAGCCTTCCTACAGACAACTGGTATTTATGTCCTCTGACCATTATCTGAAGTGTCCTCATTCCTGTACAGAGCAGGTGCTTTTCAGAAAGGTATCTGGCACGTTGGCAGACAGCAGTAAATCTGTGGTGCAGGATCCCCATCTGAAGGTGTTTCTGGTGTGGGATGCAGCGATTGGATGGGGCTGCATCGTTCTGGGAGCACGTTGGCAAGTTTGGCATTTATTGGTCTTGTATTTCAGTCTGCAAAAATTTTGTTTCTGATATTAAGATGTTAGAAGTGTTGGCTGATGGCCAAGAAAGAGTGGTAAGAGAAAGCTATTTTAAATTATGATATTTTATTTCAGGCATATTATTTACTGATTTTTCTTAACAATTTCCAAATAGGGTGTTTTGTGATGAACGGAAGTATCTGACCATATTTCTAAAGGCAAATCCTTGTTGAGGGCAGAGGAATTTTTATTTAGAACATTTAGATTGATGAGACAGGTGTTGGCAGTATCTTCCGCAGGGCACAGGAAGGATGATGTATCATAACTTTTCTGTGTATTTTCAATGCCTGTTGGAGACTTGTGGAGGTGAAAGTGCCGCTTTCGTGGGGTTTAAGTATTTAACGCTGGTGGTTAAACTTACATAAATGTACAAACACATCTCCGGTTAGATTATAAAGTATTAGAAAATAAATTGGGAAGAGTGCCTACCAGCAGTACCAGCAGTATTCATAAATGACAACACATCTAAGTCTGAGAAACAGTTGGGGAAAAACAAAACAACCAAACAAAAATCCTCTGTTCTACTGTACATCAGTAGGGGGAAAAATTAAGAAAGTTGTGAGGAGATTAGAGAGTGCAATGTTGGTCAGATCCCACTTGATGGTTTTGGGAAGTCATGCACCTTTTGTTTCTTTTGTAAAAAGCTGTTTTTTAACCTGTCCTTACAGTTTAGTTTCTCTCTCTCTGACTCTCTTTTTTTTTTATTCTTCATGAACTGTTTTGTTTGGGGGTTTCTTCATGATGTGAAAACCAGAAGCGAAGTGGATAAAATTCCAAACAATGTAGATGTCACTTCAGATTATGGCTTTCAACTCAGTCTGCAAGGTTGTACAAAGAAGTACTAAATGGAAGTTAAAAATGTCCGAAGCTGCAGTAGAGAGACTTATTTTGACAGGGATGTGTAAGGATTAGGATTGATTATCTATTGGCACGCCCCATCATAGATTATATCTTTGGGAGAGTCATTGGGAGATAGAGTGATTTTTCTGCATTTTTTCTGGTTACCTGTTGCCCAAAGCACAGCCTCTACTGTCCCAGAAGCAGCCTTTCATTAACTTTTTTCTACAATAAATTCATTTCTTGCCTTGTCCAGCCACCCACCTGGTACTGGATGAATCCCTGAGAGAACTCAGGAGAGCCACCAAAGGTTCTGTTTGGAGTTGGAGATTATCCCAAAACAGTGGCATTCTGACCAAAATTTCGTATGAAATGTCATTCCTTCAAGCTTAAATAGATATTATCTGAAAAATAATATCAGTTACTGGAATTTAAGTAGGCCTTGGGTGCACCATCTTAGGCAACTTGAGTGCCCCACGGTTGGGAACAATTTATTAGTGAGAATAACCTCTGATTGAAATGAGAAAATGATGTTCCCTGTACGCCATGTACTGAAATTTAAATACATGCAGTATTTAACATAGCTATATAGCTACTGGCATTATTGTTAGCATAAATGCTGCTGGTATATATAAAACCAATATCCTTTCTGCTGTGATAAACTTTAAACCTTGGTCTAATTAATAATATTTACAGTTGAGGGAATTGTGATATGATAAAGTGCCTACTACTTGATAAGACATTTTGAAAGCACATAAATGCTGATATAAGTTAATGGCTTAATATCAGAGTCAGTGTTCACTTCAGGAATGTGCTGGTTTTTCATTATTGTTCAGTTTACCTTATTCAGTTCTACAAATTATGGCAAAGCCCCTAAAAATGGGACACAAACTCCTGTCTATGGTGACTGGTGCTGGCTAAAGGTGTGTGACTGGTCACAGTCTGTAGACTGTGACCATGCTATAGTTGAGAGCACCCAGGAAGCAATGGAATTGTCCCAAATTCTCTATTTCAAGGAAATACATATTTTGCAAATCATTTATTTTACTCTATAAATGCTCACTACTTCTTTACACCTTGATCATTCTGTCTCATATATTCCATATTTTTCCATGTGTAGCTCAGTGTCAATTATTCTAGCAAATGTAATCAAATGTGGAAAAGAGCCATTTATTTTGTAAGGGTCTGATGTGTCTGTTATGAACTTTTGCTCTCTACCTGCTGCAAGGCTTTGTGTGTGCGTGTGGTATGTGTGAATTCAGTCTAAATTCTAGGGTCTTTTACAGTTGTCTAAAAGAGTTAAAGTCAACTCATTTAAATATAGTTCTCCTAGGAAAGTAGCTGAAGAAAAGGTCATGGTGGGGTTATACATTGATGTTGTGTAGGAATTGCAGTTGTGCTTAGCTTTTTTGTAGTAGTGCAAGGGGAGGGTATAGTTGAATTAATAATATGTCACTGTATGGTGTTTATTCTTTGTATACCCAAAAATGGAGAAGAAGGGGCCCTACACTAGTACAGGTTTTCTTTGTGCTTAAGGCAATACAGAGGCTAATGAACTGCACATTATAAAAACGCACTAGCTCGGGAAGGCAGATTCCTCAGTGACTCCCATATTAATAGTTGTGCTCAAAAACCAAGAAGGAAATAGAGAAAGCTCAGACAAAAGCTGTAGGAAAAATAACACCCTGTGAAATTTTTAAACATATGGATTTTTTTTTCCTACTTTAATGCAATAATATCTTGTTATACAGTGTTGGTAAAAGAAGTTACCTGAATAAAACAGGAACTGAGCCCAAGGGCAAGGTGAAGGCTTTCAGATTTCATTCCAAGCTGGAAACAGGATTAAATGCAAGAGGAAGGTCAGCAGTGCCAGACAAGTTCAGAGCAGACCTGGCCTGCATTTCCTCTGAGTGAAAAACATACAAGAACGTGGCAGGTTGAACATTTAATGTCCTGGGTGGGAAGTTTTGTTTACATTGTGTCATACTGCTGGATCACATAATTTGAGCCAAGATCAGCTTATCCTAACAAAGGCAGTAAAGTTTTGAGGAAAAGGACATCTCAAGCATTAGCAAGGCATAAGAAAGGCATTTTTGCTGCCCCCAAGGCTAGGAGCAGTCCCAGGAAAGGGACAGATAGTGGAAGTGGCCTACAGCCTTGCTTTGGGATCCCCATACCTTCCTTGTTCATGTTACAAGGATTATGACTTGTGCCTCATTTAAACTCAAGGACTTTGCTCATAGGTAAATATACTTACTTGCTTAAATATTCTTGTCTATTTTTATGTCTATTCTGTCTATTTTTTTAAATAAATTTATGTGGCTTCATTATGCCCATGCTTTAATTACAGATTATAATAATTTATAGCAGACATGCTGAGGAATACAATTCTGGTATGAAAAAAATATATGCTGTTTGTGTTTATCACTTGCCTAAGAAGTATTACTGAATTGTGAGGGTTAATCCAACCTATTAGCATACTGATAAGCGCAAAGCAGTAATCTCTCTTATACAGAGCCCCGAGCAAATTATGAATTTATCACACCATCCCTGGCCCCTCTGCGCATACCACTCACTGACTTCATTCCGCCTCTCATTGACTTCAGTGACACCGTTCACTGGTACCACAGCTGAGTCCTTTAGGTGACACAAAATAAAAATGCGGCTGCATTTATCTGGGCCAGTGGGTGCCCTCCCGCCGGCCCATCTCCTGCTGCTGTGCGGAGACAAGTGTGCCATAGGAAAAGGTAGGGGCCAGTAAATCCAGCTCCACCATAGTAATTAGGAAGCATAACGGGAGCATTGTGTGTTTTCTAAGCATCTTCTGAATAAATGCATCGTATTCTCCTATTTGTACATAGGTATAGGCAGGGTGCCTATTGCCAGAGCAGATCTAAGGGCTGGATCAGCTCAAGGTCATACTCTTGGGCACTGACTCAGTTGCAGTTGTGTCCTAGGACCCTTTTCATCTCTGCTGCCTTTGCTTTTAGTTTTCCTGCCCCTTGGAGAAACACATGCATCATCTCTTTTCTATTCCCTTTCTTCTGCTGACTGACTGCTGTGACGGGAAGCTGGGGCTGAGTGCAGGAGTGCTTACAGTGGTACAAGAGAAGATTTGCTTCATTTGTTTCTCTGTCATAGTAACATTTATTTTTTTCTAAAATCTGCTTGTTCTGAGTTTTTAGGTCGCTAAATATTGATGATATCTACACGGGTACTTACTGTTTGGGAGCCTCTGAGCTCCTGGCTCCCTGCTCTGGAAAGATTGTCACAACTTTGAACCTGGCACACAGTTTAAGAAATCAAACAGGAGTGAAAGAGTCATGGTAATGACTCACACGGCACAAAGGTAGCAGGGATCAAAGCGGCCGTCTCCTCTCCTTCTCTCCCACCTGCAACCTTACACAAAACGCCTCTCTCTCAGATCCTTGCCGCGAAGATGAGTAAATTATTCAAAGCAACAAACGAATTAGATACTGCACATGCCAACAGTGGGAAAACAGAAACAACAGAATTTTTGCTGCAAATGTTCTTTGGGGCAATGGAGGAAAACAAAGCAAGTAGCATATGTAGCAAAGAAAAAGCTCTGTCTGTGTAATTTAAGGCATGCTTGGATATTTATAGGCCACCTTTCAGTACTAAGGGAGACTTTAAAATGTTACCTGTAAAGTCTCTTGAAAGTATAGTTCCTTTGAATGTGACCAATTTTTGTTTAAATATCTCTTAAAAAGACAGGAAGAGAATTGGTCTGACTTCAGACATATCATAGAATCATTATGGTTGGAAAAGGCTTTCAATATCACCAAGTCCAACTGTAATCCCTTCAATACCACGCCTACTAAACCATGTCCCTGAGTGCCTCATCTGCACGTTTCTTGAACACTGCCACCACTTCCCTGGGCAGCCTGGTCCAACATTTCACCACTCCGTCTAGAAATTCTTCCTCATGTCTAACCTGAACCTCCCCAGGCACGACTTGAGGCCATTTCCCCTTGTTCTATGCATAGTTATTCTGGAGAAGAGATCGACCCTCGCCTCACTACAACCTCCTTTCAGGTAGCTGTAGAGATTGATAAGGTCTCCCCTGAGTAGTCTCTTTTCCAGACTAAATAATTCCAACTCCCTCAACCACTCCTCATAAGATCTGTGCTACAGATGGGAATTAAATCAGGAGGAACAGAGAGACCAAGGCAGAATAAATCCTGTTCCTAATGAAGATGAAGTAGCATTTCCTGTTGAATTTGCCAGCTGGGTTTCTTCCCAGGTATTTGGGTTGCACTGGTTTGAGTGACTTGTTGATCTGGAATGGCAATGCCAATGGCATAGCTATGGGAGACACTGACTTTAAGGAGAGGGAAATATCTACTAGAAGCCTTAAAAGAGGTTTAAAAAAGCATGGCACCCTTAGCTTTTGCTTGTATGTAGTGCATGTGCAAGAACTAAGAAACAACAAGCCTAGGAGAAAAGACAGAAGAAAAAATAAAGGAAGGATATGTCAAGACAATGACTTTCTAGCATGAGACTATTCTGTCTTCTGGTGTGCCATTTAGTGTGCACAGTCTTTGATGGTTACTTATACATACTGAGCTAAAAACAGAGTCTGCTTTTACTGAAGACCTCATTTTGCAGAACTGCCTGTCCATTAGATAGTTTTGGACCAGTAAGGATAACTGCTTTGATGATGACTATGATGAGAGGTCAACTCTATGGCTGGAATGCAGCTTTTCACAGCTCTAGTCTCCACAACATTTGAAAAGGAGCATGAGGCTCCTGGATCAGGGAATTGTTGCAGTTTAGATGCCTTCACTTCATGGAAATGCTAGGGAGCTTTTAAGTAAGTGAAGCTTTTGTAAATGACTTCTGAGTCACTGTGCAAAGTGACCTGCCTCACTGTGCAAAGCTTAAAAGGATCAAATTATGTATCAGAGGGTTGATTACTTCACATAGTATCTGTATACTTACCCGTGGAATAGGGGTACAATCAGTCTTAAAAGAATAGAGGACAAGAAGATAACATGGTTGTTGAATCTGGACATCTTCAACTCTTCAACAATTTTCCGTGCTAAAGCAAAGTGACAGAGGTAAAATAAAATGTCAGAATAGCTGGTCTGGGAAGGGGTCAACCCACAGACACCTGAATTACTTAGCACGATAAGGTATCTTTTCAAAATATCCATAACGTCTTTTTACTCCTCCATGAGAAAGTCTGGAGCCTGTTAAAGTGTGTAGAGGAATCATGGACCAGATGGCATCAGATTAGGTGGTCCAGCTTTCTGGCTTTAGACAGTAAAACTCTGAAATTTGCTCAGCAGTTGGAGTCAAGAAAAATGTCATATTAAAAGCCATGTAATAAGGACTAGACTGCAATGCAGCATCTCCTATTCTTTCTTCTCTGTTCGCATTTTGTCATCCTCTTCTGCCTTTAAAGCTGTATGGGATATGGCCTTTCATTGTTAGTGCTGCTAGACTTCCTGACCTTTGAGTCAAGAAATCTCTTTCAGTCTTAACCCAAGACATTTTTAAGTCTAATATTAAACTGCAAGTTTGGTACAGTCTCTTCTTTATGCTCTTTAATTCTAGTTTACAACAAATGGCAGTTTTTCAGAACAGTACATTTCTGACTGCATAGAAAGTGAAAGACAAGTATTCACCTCAACTAACCTTTTAAATCACCTTGGTTTTCCTAATTTATTTTTAACAGATTGTGTTTATAAACTGTTTCTTAAACAGTTATTTATCCTTAAAAAGTTGTTTATTGAATGACGCTTCTTTTAAAATAATTCACAACGACTTGAGTGCATTTCTAAAACTTTCTAGCAGTTTTCTAAAACTGAAGCCGTTTTTTCCTGAAAACTGATGGTTGATATATTTTTGTTAAACTGAATACCAACTCCTTGATTTTCATGAAACTGAGAATATCAGCATTATCATTTTGTAAAGAGTGCTTTTTTTTTGAAGGGATTTATTAAATGACCCTTTATATTCAGAAAATGTGTATTTTTCAGTGTAAGTCTTTCAAGATTTGGATTAGATGCCTGTCCTTGAGAAGATGTTATGTAGTTCATATATTTAGCACACACCGATCTGATACTGTCTTTCATATCTTACTAAATATTAGCTACCTATGAAAAATTTAGTACAGTGCAAATATATGCTGAAACCTTCATACAAACCCAACTGGAAGTCACAACATCCACTTAATCAGTGCTTAATAATCAACTCAGATAACTTAGAGAAGATCACTTTATATTGCTTCCGTTAAAATAAAACATATAGTTAATAGAATATATCAACCTCAATGAAATATCAAATCAAAATGCTTAATAGTTTGCTTGGATTTTTGTATGTGACTGACAGCACCTTGTACATAATTCATTTTCCTCTTCTTTTATATTGAATTATATTTTTTTCATTTGTATGAATTTTCCACATCGCTAGAGGGGGAAAAACAACTGTTTCTGAAGATAAAAAGAGATGGGAGAGGTACTGAGGACACTACCTAAGGTACACACACTCCCCACTGGCCGGCTTTCCTATGGGAATAGAGCTGGAATGTAGCTTAGGCACCTTTGTGTGCTGCAGTCCTCCCAGTTCCTTTGAACTCTGAATTTGAGATGGATTCAGAACAATTAAATCTCTACAAGCTTCCTGAATATATAAAAGTCTGTGCAGAGGAAGAGCTACCCAGTAACAGTTTGGACAGGGGGAAAGGCAAAAATACAGGCTGACATGCTGTTAGGGACCAGATAATTTGCATGGGAGAGGGCTCTTTATAAATATTCCAACTATGAGAAAAATGTCAGATGTAGTTCAGAGTTTCTTAAAGACAGGGATTCAAATGAATCCACTCTTGCCCCTCTTTGCTTGTGAAATAGCATGTGTTTTAAAAATGATGATTTTTCTAGTTGTGCTATCTTTTCCCTTTTCTAATAGAATCTGGATTCTGATAAGTTATGCTAGAAGTTAGACTTTTATTATTAATTATTTTGCCTTTTTTTTGGTTTCACAATGTAGCTGTAGAAAGTACATGTTAATTTCAGTGGACTATTATAAGACAGAAAATTGCTTATTTCCTCTTTTCCCCTTCATCAGACAGATTATAGCAAATGCATTCTTTTTTTTAGTCAGATAGCATCCAATTAATATAGTTAAATCTCTTACATATAATCATGTAATAGATCTTCCTGGTGGGAGAAAAGTAAATTGGACTTCACTGAAATATGGAAATAAGTGACAGGCCATTTAATTCTGCTCTTTTTTTTCTTAAAAAATCTGGTGCTTTTGGTCAGCAACTATGTACCTGCCAGTTATGATACCAGTCAAACTGCTCAGGCACAAGTGGCTGGTTCCTTAAACTGTGCTTATTTTCATAGTCTTTAATCATGTGGCTTTTGTAGCTTCTGTTTAGTGATTTAATATTTTATAGTTAAAAAATAGACTTATGTAATTAAACTGTTTGTTTTGATTTAACCTAATTGCTTCATGCTCAGTGGCTTCATTAGTCCATGAAATATCTTGGATTTTAGGGTAGACTGTCACCTCAGGGTAAAGCTCAACTCCTGTAAATTACATCTGATAAAGTGGCTTAGATGGCTTGCTAAATCTTCTGCTTCAGAAGCTTTCTTGCACTGAGCAAGCAGCCGTTATTTGATCAGAAAGAAAAAATGTTGAGAGATTGTTTTATTTTTATGGATTTATGGCTCCTGTGTATTTTTTGTATCGTCATGTTATGCCAATACTCTCTAAAGAAGTAGATGCTTTTTATGAATCTATAGTACATGGACAAAGGTTAATTAATCTATAATGCCAAAGTTGTCAAAAATCCCTCTCCCTGTTATGGTCACAGCACAATTCTTCCAATACTTCTTTCAGAAAATTGTTTAATATGATAGTTGCATACCAAACCACCTGGACCCACTATAATGGATTCTATATTCTTACACAACTGTAGCAATGTGAATGCATCTTTTCAAGCTGCAAGTCATGGGAGCACTTAAGAAAATGCTTAATTGTAAGCACCTAAGCAGTCCCATGTAAGTCAATAGCCTATTCAGGCACTTCCATCTAAGCATGTGCTTAAGAGCTCCGTGTATCCTCTCTTGGAAGAGGGTTAATGGTACTCATCTGTAGCCAGCTCAACTTCAACTAGCTCTTTCAGCAGCACATACCTTTTTGGCATTCAGCTGCCTTTGAGCTTCTTTGTTGCTTATCAAAACAATGAAATCAAATGTACTTCATGCATTTCTAGATCTTGTAGTATTTTACAACTGAATAGAGAACTAAGTTTTGTCATCTCCACATTAATAGCATCATTATCACTGATGTTCATATTATGGCCCGCTGTATTATTTTGCAAATGAGAAATTAAAGGCGCAAGCAGATTAGGTTTGGGATACTTTTGCCATAATTAGATATCTCAAAGTTAGACTTCTCAGTTTGAACTACTCACTGTAGATTTCTTTTCTGATCAACAGAGAGAAATAAGCACCTCTTAGAAGTGGTTCATATCTTCTTGAAAGGAGAGGCTCTGCAGATGCCTATTCTCTGCTGATTATAAAGAAGAGACTGCACAGTGATTAACTCAAATACAGATGTATCCAATTTTTCTCACTTGTTTAGGACAAATGAATTTCATCTTTACTGATGGCTTCAAAGTATCAGTAGCAAACATGAAAAGTGAAAACAAGAGGTTTTGTTGCTTTTTTTCCTCTCTCTGTGTTTTGGAACTCTGCTTTAGTCACAATGGTTCACAGTATTATTTTCTAGACCCTGATGTGGTCTTGCTTCTCTAGTGCATTGATTTTAAATATTCTAATAGTACCACAAAAGACCGTAGTTGTAACTATAGCAAAGATTAGAGGTGTCTTTGGGCCACTGTAGATTATTATTATTAGAGAATCCTGTACTGTTTGGTGTGTAACCCAAGTGAAGGAGATAGATATACTGCTTTACTCAGTGGAGTTGTCGATATGGATTTCCCACATGGCAAGGTGGTGGTGAAGAAGATGAATGCTGGATTATAAAATTCTCTTGTTGGACTGTGAGACTGTATCGTCCCCAAAAGCACCTCTTCATCATGAAACTGAATGTTTTGAACAGCTGATCTGCATATCTGGTATCAGACTTAGAGTTGGAACTTTATGCCTTAGGGTGGAGACCCAACAATTATTGACTAGGGTAGATCATTTCTCTCATCTCTTTTCCCATACCCCAGTAGGGGATGAAATGAGGGAAACTGATGGACATCACCTCTTTTCTCCTTTTTTTCTTCCCTGCTTCCCAATTCCTGGACTGTAGGCAAATACTCCTTTTAGATATAAGATCATCCTGAGAACGAAGAAGGTCTCTCTGACATGCTCAAAGTGTCCTCAGCCGTGTGACAGAGGAGGGAAACACTGACTGGACATTGACTGACAGAGAACAGCACATAGGGTCAAGAACAAAAAAGCATTTGCAGATGCTTGGGGCAGGAAAAGGTCCACAACTCCTCACCGCCTCACTCCAGGCTTTGCTGCATTTCCCACCACCAGCATTATAGGTCACGTTTGTATTTTATGGTGTCAGTGTGTGTGCTGTTGTTCCAGTCCAAGGCTTTGATGATTGTGCAGTGGTGATATAAAACATGTAGCTTCTTGACAGCATGGGTTTCCAAGAAAGCCACTCACTGACCCATGGTAACATACTTTTTCGTTCCCTGCAATGTGCCAGGTTGGGTTATGATCTTTGTTCTCACAGGAACATTTAATGTCAAATAACAAACAAGGAGCCCTGCACAAATCAGTAAAGCTGGGTCAGGCAGATAATTTCCTGAACTGGTGGATCAGCGAGACTGAACAGATGAATGCATTTTTTTCCCACAAAAAAGCTGTTCTTTTAACCCAATTATTCATATAATGCATATATATAATGATATAAATTCATTAGGCTACTCTTATGTGTGTCACAAAATTTTAAATCTATGATGTAACTTGTAACTATTTTCAGAACTATTTTCATCCAGTAGGACTCTGTCAGAAGCCACAGTTAAAGTATTGTGACAGGTTTCTCATACTCTGATTGGAGTTTTCCATGAATATACACCAAAACAGCCATTATTTACTGTTCTGTTTAGCTAGTTCTTAAAATGTGCTTTTCTGCATTTCATTCTTTTTCTTACTTGGCTAAAACATTTTAATACTTGCAGGTCTTTCCTGTTTCAATACATGCTGAATTCAACTTTACTGCAAATATTTAGCTGCTAGCATTATTTTTGTTCTTTTTTTAACCTATTAGCTATGAAAGCAAACTAGTTAATCTGATACTTCATCTAAATATTTTCCCAATATTATCAACAATTAATTTGAAAGAATTACAAATATACATTAAAAAAAAAAAAAAGAGTAAAATTGGGACTGACTATTCAGCAGGGAAACAAATATTAACATTGTGCTCATTCCTGGGCAGAGCTCCACCTCAGGTGAACTAAGATTTCAAGTCTTCCATTAGGCTTGACTGGATTTATCAAAAGATGTAATCTCAGAGGATACAACAAGAGTTTGATGGGGTGTTTACTATAAATTGTCAGGATAACGTCTGACCTCTAGTGGCAATAGAAAAAAGTTGCTAATTGATCCAATTTGGTTTACCTGGAAACAAAATGTTTTGCAAAGCTTTTAGTAATTGTATAATATGTTTTAGTGTTGAAAAATGAAAAACAATTAATGTAATGGAAAATATATTAAAAAGGAATATGAAACCTGAATTCAATTACATTTACAAATAACTTGTTGGAGGCAGAGGCTTACAATAAAATTTTCACAGCCAATTACTGATAAACATTGATGTTACAAGTCAATAAGGAACTCAAGACCTGCAAGGAATACATTTATCAGCAACGGACTGTGTATCCATATGATTTGTGTGATTTAGTTCAGGACAGTTAGTTCCCATGCTATTTCTAATCCAAAGGTCTGTTTTTCTTCTCTGTGCTTGAAATCTGCATGAAACAGGGCACAGCTAGAAAAATGAATGACTCATTCCTTACACTCAGCATCCCTCCATGGCACACATATGCATTCACACCAAGAGAACTGAAGAAGAGAAAGGAAAAGAGAAAATCAGGGGGGACCACCCACCTCTTCTCTATCAAAAGACTTTCCTGGTCATTAAGATTTGGTCTTTGTATTGGACTTGCTCCAGCTGTGTCAAAGCCAAGCATCTTTCCCAGCAGAAGAAAAGAAACAATGCATGGGGATCTCAATATAAATCAAAATAAATCAAATATTTCTGTGCCATGCATACACTAAGCTAAACTTTGGTAAAGGACCTCGAAAATGCCTAGATATAGTTTAGGTACTCATTTGGGATGTTACACGAGGATTTGTTTTCTACAGAATGGCTTACTGTTTCTTGAAACATCCTCTTACTGTGCACCAAACTGGTCTAACTCTTCAATGTCAGAGCAATAAATGCACTGCTGAAAGGTGACAGTGGTGGGAAACATGAAGGCAGGAAGGCTGCAGGACCAGGGAACCGTGAGCTCCCGGGCCTGGTTGGAGGCGGGCTGGCGAAGGGCCATGTGAAGCAAAGCTGCACTGATGCAACGCAGACACCGGGGCCAAGCGCCTGCACCACAGCAGAGCCTTGAGGGGCCGGTGGGAGCCCGGTTCTGCTCTGCTCCAGGGAATCAGCTCGCTTACATTTCCCTCAGAAGCACATTGATTGCATGCTGAGGACAAGATCAAAACTGCAAAAACATGGGTGCAGGACAGAGAAAAGGAGGGACACCTTCCAAGAGACGGGGCTAAACTGTGGCACTCTTCTCCATCCATACTAAGAGATTACATGGGCTGAGGTAGAAACTGGAGAAGTTCATGGGAAAGCCAGTAAGGGCTGTTCAGGACAAGCAAAGCACCCCAGGTGCAGAAGCCCTCCAAACACAATGTTTTTGAGACTGGGAGTCTGTAGGAGAGGAAGCCATTCCATTTTTTTGCTCTATTCCTGTGCTTTTGCATTAGTCTCTAATGTTGTTCACCACTGAAAGCAGAAAGCTGGATTAGGTGGACATTTGAGTAGCTATTCTCAGGCTCTACTGTATCATTTGCAAATTTACCTTCCCACACTCTGTTCTCAATGTTCTGAAAGGATTTGTTTGTCTAGTATTGCTACACATCTATACTGCAGTCATGAAAAAGGTAGTAGCAAGTCTCTGCCGTTGTGATTGCGTGGCTACGCCATGGCCTTGGTGAACTTCACAGCATCCTGCTTGTGGCTCTAACCCTTACAGTGGCCAAGCAGCCTCATGGGGGAGGGGGGTTATGCAGCTTCGCCCATGCACACTGCAATGGGCATGATATTAGCTTGTGTTTTTTGCTCTAAACCCCATGGTGATCTCCCCAATACAAAGGGACCCAAATGCACTTTGGAGTGGTACAGACTACAAAACAGATGCCCAGAACTGGGCAGCAGATCTTCCCAGCAGAAGCAGCTCTTAAGCAGATCTTAAGAGACAGTGTTCTGCTTTTGGGTAGCAACTGAAAAACATGACTCTGCAGGTTCTTTGTATGCATGTGTGTGTGTGTGTGTTTGCAAGTGTTTTGGGATGCTGGGTGGTCCTGGTTTCGTGGAATGAGTCCTCTGGGAGTCCAGGCCTTGAGGCTCAAGTAATCTGAATAAGAGATTCATGTATTTACCTTCTGAAAATCAGTCAAGCTTTCAGAAATAATTGTTCCATCACATACAGAATTTAGCAATAGCTTTGACAAATACAGTGGAGGTTGATTTCAGGTCATAATCACGTTGAAAGCAATCATGGGGCTTTAAATTAATAAGACATGTATTAAGCAGAGCCTGAAAGCACTCCCATTTCAGTAATCCACTCAAAGTCTTAGCTTCTGACTGATTCATGTAGCGTTTAAGTTAATAATATATTTCTTATAAATTGTTCTTTAGTAACAAATGCATGACAGCTGAATTGATTGTCAAGCATCCTGTTTAGGCCTGTGCTCCTGCTGCAGCTGGAGTGTTCATATAGCATTGAAAAGTCTTCCCACAGCTCAGAAAACCTAAGCCCAGTCTTCCTTTCCACTATCATTACAGTCATTTTGACTGAGACAGCAAGGTGGTCTCTCTTGAGTCCCAAAGCTGCTGCTTCAGGAGATGTTCCACCTTTTAATGATATCTCAAAGGATTCAGGTTTCTCCTTCTCTCTCTTTCCTTTTTTCTTCTTGTTTCCTAAGGAAACAAAACTTGTGTAAGACAAAACTGCACTTTGCCCGTATCTCGTCTGTTTCAAACTGCACTGAGGGTAGAAGTCATGCTAGTTCGTACAAGTTTCATAATAAATTAAAGTTCACTATAAGCTGAAGATCCAAATTAGTGCTTCCATCAAGGAGCTACCGGTCATGCAAGCTCTGTGGTTGTGGTACAGTTTGGTTTGCTGGATGGCTACATGGCACAAAACCTATCATGAAACTGTATCACGTAAAATTAAAAGAAAGGTTTATTAAAACTCATAAAACTTGAGGCTATTTGATGTTGCCCAACTACTGATAAGCCAGTTCTTACAGAATTTAGGATTCTGATGATCGGAACTTGATTCATAACAACAGCTATGCTTTGCTTAGCAAATATATGGCCTGTAATACCAAATATTACCTTCATTTTTGTCCTGTATGGCTAACATTGTTTTTTGATCTCAGACAACAGTCTTCGTCATTCCTACTCATAAAAGACCATCTGAAGATATATTCTTGACCATCAAGTATTACATCTCTTCAAACATTTGTTTACATCATCGAAATAAATACAGATTAACTCTTGGGTTCAGACAGTTATCCATATAGCGTATCCTATCAACTCATTATTCTTCATCTCAGTTTTAGCAGGTTCTGTGAACTCATGTCGAAGGCGCTTGCAGATGGGAGAGCCATTGGCTTGACAGTGTGCTGCCTGCAACTTCTAGTAAAGTGAGTCCTTCAAAGGGTCTTTGGTCACCAAATTAAGGCCATTAGAACTAGGAACAAGGAGCTCTGCAACCCCTGATAAGACAGGTTTGAACAACATGGCATGAATACAAATAGTCCCTTGTTCATTGCTCCTTGCAGTTGGTTTCATTGTTTCTACAGCTGGAGAGTTCTCCGGTCTTGCTCAGTCCGGCTGAATTGAGTCCAGAGCTCAATTTCTCTGAGCTCTACCAGTCTTTACACTGCCCTCTTGCTCTCCACAGGATCTTTTGGTGTCTCTGAGGGCAGGTTGTCAACTCCTCTTTCCTGGTTTCTCCACAGAGGTCTCTCCATAGAGAGACCCTTGAAAGATATTTCAAGGGAAGAGCATATCTTTCTCTCCCAGTCCAAAAGGAGCAGCCTTCCTTGCTACCCAGCTATACCTAATTACTGGGCAGAAAATACACAATCAATTGCAAACAGAAGAAGCAGATGTTGTCCATCACAAGGAATATCAGAAGTTTTCTTAAAGGATCTTTTCTTCCTCCTTTTTCCCCAGTCAACTACTTTTTCATTAGTGCACAAGAACAGAAGGCTGTATATAAGCAAGGATGCGGAGCACAGTGGCTTCTCGCAGCATGCTGTGAGACACAAGTGCTCAACCCTGATGCAGTCAGAAACAGTCCCAGCAGGAAAAATCTGTCCTTTGGCAACGGTCTGACCAGCTGGTGGTGAAAAACAACCCACCTGATATCATAGAAGAGAAGGCACTCACGCTACGAGACTGTAAGCACCATCCTTTTAGGCTGCAAAATTTCCAAAAGGAGATTTTTCAGAGTGCTTCCAGAACATTCCCTTAATCTGAGTATTTGATGGACTCTGAATTGGCCTAGTATTTTTTAGAGAAAACCTAACACACTAAACTCTTCAGTTAGCCGTATTAGTTGGCTTCAGCCAGGCCTCAGTTGGCCTTTAGCTCAACCGTGGGAGAGGAATATCTCTTGCTTTCACACCCAAAGCTTCTTCAGTGAACTGCTCCGCTGCAAGAATACACGATTGCCTGTGCTTACCTTATTGGAGGTCATTTGTATGTCAAGCATCTGTTTTTTGTAATGTGAAAAATATCCCATGTGTAGTGTAAATGCCCTCCACCCACAGGGAACCCATTAGCAATTTCACTTTTAGGAAAGCAGCATGTGGTTTGGGACATACAGGTCAGGAAATGGGGATTTCATAGCTTGGATTCTTGATTGATTATGCAAGGGAAAGACAGTTTTCACTGTTGTTCTGCCAGCTGTCTCAGAGTCTCAAATTCCACCTGAAAACCTACTCTGACAGCTCCCACACATCTTTCCTCTTTCTGCTAAAATAATACTAGAATAAGCTCACAACTGCTTATTAGAGGGGTGAATATATGGAATAGTACTGCACAGACCTAGCACTAATGTACCATATATAAAAATATATTCAAACATCTTGTGCAAATTATTTTCATTTTCAGAATTTCAGATTTTAAATAAACAATGTGTGTGTGCAGTTTAGATATGTATACATGTATAATTGAATGCTATTTTTAATCCACTTTTAGAAAGAGTATAATTTGATAGATGTTTTACTCTGAAAATTTCTAAATGGACCCCTAGTAGCATTTTATAAATATTTTAAAGCACAATTTATTCCCTGACTATTTAAACTGATGAATTACTCATTCTTAGCGCATCTTTCCTCCTGCAGGCAAACAGCAGCAGTTGCCACACTGTTTAAAAATGAAAGCTGTTAAGATAAAGGTGGGTTTCATTAATGAATTATTAGTGTGATAATGCACCACAGGCACTAGCAGCTTGGTTGGAGGTGACTTTTACCAAAGATTTCTCACATTTGCCAGAACTGCTTGGGTGCAAATGAAAGTAGGCTCTCCTCACCTGACAGTGGATCAAGATTGTGATATGAATTAAGTTTTGCAGCCTGAAGATAAATTTTAATAGCCACTAGTCTTGTCTGAATCCCCCTGAAGAAATCTTGTAGCAGTGACTGTAGAATATAGGATGTCAACTGCAACTCTGATGCTGTAGGATCTCTGCTATCTCAGGGAGTATTGGCTGGAAACAGTGGCATCTTCATTTACATCAAATTCCTGACTCATTATAATAGATGTCAAGCAAAAGATGACCAAGAGACGAGGATGAACTGCAGATTCACCTTCTTCTGGCCAGTCTGTTGTAGTTTACTTTTGTAGTGAATCCTTGTCCTGAGCCTGCAACCTTCCCTGGTTTCCAGGCAGAGCAGTGGGTATGGGATGTAGGGCTGGGATGTAAGTCTTCCTTGAGGACCAATGGAGAATTTAAGTACTGTGAACAATTACTCTTCCTCTCCACTTCTCTCCAAAAATACGAAACACTTGTGCTCACTTGTGTGCAGGCAGAATTTTAACAGGTACAGGAAAAAGTACTTCTCAGTCCCAATCTTACATGTGCGCTTTCTAGTTTTGATGCATAAAGGAGTCACTTTCCTTCCTGCAGAGAGGCTTAGTGACATCTTCCACTCCCCTCCACATCTCCAGGACTTAGCAAGTTTGGAGGGACATGCAGGCAGTTTTGGTGCATGTTGTAATCCCCCTGATCCTAAGGAGTTTACAAAGAAAATAATAGAGTTTTAACTGGACTGTGTGCAGGAGGAAACCTGCTCCCTCTCCTCCAAGATACTTCTCTGACTCATGGTTAGTCCTCTAAACCCATTGCAATGCTGGGCTACTACCTATGCATTTAAATGTCTGGGGTTAAAACCCAGATGGTCTGAGACCTCTATTTATGTTTAGCTGAGAGAAGAGAAGCCTTTTAAGTGATCCTCGGGCCGTATGAACCTGTAACCCACATGTTATCACAGTAGTGTGATGTGACAGCAGTATATATACACCTTTTCAAAAAGCAGAATATATCTTCAAGAGAAAGATCTTAGAGATGCTTCTGGGCTACAATTCTCTTCTAGAAAAAAAAAAAGGAAAGGAAAGAAAAAAAAAAAAAGAAAAAAAGTCCTGGAAGTTTCTTTTATAGTGAAAGAAGCAGAGATTTCCACATAACCACCTGCCTTTGGGGCCTGGGAATTTAAGAAAAACACGCAGAACATAAGGCTTGCAGTAAAATCATTGTAGTGGGGAATGCACAGAGGGAAGGGGACACATGGCACTGGCAGAATGTGCAGCCGTTGAGCAGGAGGGCACTGCGGAGGGCACGTGCTAGTAAAAGCCTTCCTGAACCAGGGTACCTGGAAAGGGCTTTCTGGCATGGTGGTCGTCTGAGGAATTGCACACTTGCCTGCCTGCATCGCATCTGTTCTCTGAACTGCAGCTTTCAGTCCTCTGCGTAAGCAGACTGGTACCTTTCACATTTCCGAAGCCAGGAATATATGTCTAGAGCATAAGTAGTGATACAGTGATACAATATTGTATTATCAATTTGAGCAAATGGTGGTATAGAGTCATTATTTAAAGTCTAATTCTGGAAATTAGGATTCTTTGTTTATTATAGTCACTCCACTGTTCTATTTCAGATTCTATCATTTTGACCATAACTCTGTGGAAATCACTTCTGCACATTTCAACTAAAGATTCTTACATTTTATTACATATGAGCACCGTTTATTCTAAGAAAGACAGACTAACTTAAATACTAATAGATATCAATAAAATTCAAATAGGAGAAAAAAACTATAAAAAGGATTGAATGAATAACTGGTTGATCCTTTGGCAAGTAGAAAAAGTTAAATAATTTTGTCTATAAAATCATTTACAGCTTTTAAAAACTGACATCTGTTTAACTTCTGTGGTTTTCATCAGTATTTTAGATACGTTTAAGAACTATCATATTTAGAAAATGAATGCAGTTAAACACCTGTTCCCTGCAAAATATTCTGCACCAGCTGTTTTAGATTATTTCAGGTCATAGAAATGTAATCAGAGCTAAAATGCTTTGTAAAGCTTATTTAACTGGGTCGTTGGGTCACAGCATTTATCACTGTTGATTTTTAAAATAATTTAATTTCACTCAAAAGTCTCTATTAAAGGCATTGTTTTTAGCAAACAGATGATGGTACAATTTTTTAACAGGTCACATGAGAAATGTTTGCTGTTTTCCCCGGATAATAACAGACACTTATTTTGCTTGTGGTTTTATCTCTCCAAGTCTTTTTAAGTTGTTGCTTTTTAGACTCCTAATCAATTTGTTTCCTCAAAGTAGCTATGGTTTACCAGCTACACTAATTGCCTGGTACTTGCCAGCAATGAAGAACTAGTTGCTGCTCCTGCAGGTGTCTAGTTTGAGGCTTCAGCACAGTTTCCTTGCTCAGTGCTGCTGGGAACAGGACATTCCCAATGTTAAGGGCAGCAGTCAGAGCCCCATAGGCTGCCACAGGGTGTTTTGTTTCTCTGCCCAGTCTCTGTCTTTCAGCTGCTTACTCTCTTTCCTCATCCAGCAGAGCACAAGGGATGGATGCAACCACTGCTGGGCTGTGGGAGAAGGGCTTGAGCTCACCAAAGTTGTTCTACTCAGGGTAGGTAGAGATCTTCCTTGAACACCATGTCATCCAAGAGGATAGACATGGTGTAAGCAAATCACATGGTTGCTCTGAACAGTCTAAATGCCTCCCTGCCTGTCTCTGCAGCACTGTGCAACTTTGGTGCCTGGTTTCCACCTTTCTCCTGTAGAGCAGTACTGCTCAGCATTCATGGGAGGTTCTGCTTAGCTACTTGAGGGGCTTCAGACTCTGAAATGGAGACATCTGTTGGTTTGAATCTCCTTCAGAGCTGAGATGGTGATTAAGAATGAGTAGTATGATTTGAATTTGAATATGAACTGAAATAGGAGCTAAATTCCTAAGCAGCTTTAAGGATCTGTGTCTGGGCTCTTAAAATGCAATTAATTAGTGACTAACTGGAGACCCTCTAGGGCACTTCCATCCTTGAGGTTCTGGAATAGCTTCTCCTCTCCTTAGCCCAAACTGCATATTCTGAAGGCATCATTATACCAAAGAATGGGAGAGACCCATTTACTAATTCTTTGATCTATCTGAAATCCACCTAGGCGGTAGCACGCACATTTTCAAGGACTGGCAGGGAGGAGCAAGACTAATGGCCACAGGACCTTAAGCACTGGCAGTTGTTAGGGCACTGCTTAAGCTCTCCTAGTCTGTGTGTTGTGGCATCCAGTATAGATTGTTAACGCTGTTGGAAATTCATTAGCACCACTGGAATATCATTAGCAATTGAATCAAGGATTATATCCCTTTAAGTGTCTAAGTATGGCACTTCAGGCCAGAGCTCAAGAAAATTAGAAGCAGAAATTCCAGGAAAGAGGCATTTGTTGATGGTATAATGCCCACAAGTGTCAACAGATGTCATTCCTTATACTAAAGCATGTGATTCTAGTTTGGCGCTTCTTGTCATCAGGAGAAACTTCTTGCTGAGCAGATGTCACTTCTAATCCTATCTTTCATGGATGCTTGTGCCCTCTTAGAACTGGCATGGCAGTTTAGAAGTAGGCATGAATTTGAATAAGCAGATGGTCATGAGCGCAAGTCGCGTTACAGATCTGGTGTGTGTAGAAATGTGGATTCTGGGACTGAAGACCCAGGAACATCGACATGTTCCTACCCAGGAAAATTCCCTTCTAAATAAGCTTATACATACAATTACAATGGTTTAGTGCCATGAAAAATAGGTGTTATCCTGACCTTTATAGTTGTTCTAACTTTGTCCAACCGATCCTAGGGGTGATTCTGGGAGCTGAGGTCATTGGAATGTAGATGGGCCCTTGGCAAAAATGCCACTAGTGCTTGGTACTACAGTGAGAGCTCTACAGAGCCTGGGACCTGATGAGGGGTGGAGGAGTCCTCTGCTGAATGACTGGAAGGGAAGTGGCCCCGAGCCTGTATTCATCCATCCGCTGTGTATGACTATCTACCAAACACGTATCTGGAGTAAAACTGGAGAACTATCCTGGAAAGTATATGTAAGAAAAGCATTTTTTAGTGTAAGGAGTAGGATTTTTCCTAGCATTATCATCTGTATTCTAACTTAGCTTTCACTGAGGACAAGACTTATGTATTTCTTACAATATTTCATTAACAGTTCATTTCAGTAAACTTATGAAGCAGAGGATTGCTTTAATTTTGTTGTTTGGATCTTTTTCTCCCAAAACAAACTTGCTGAGATCAGTGTTTAGCTGATATGTAATATATTTATTCTTAATTTGTATCAGGCAGTAGAGCTTCCACAATGTGAGTACTTGCCTGCCTTCATTGTGTGTTAAGGACCAGCCTTTCCTACAATTCATTGATAGACATCAGTGATTATAATAGTGGGTGTATATCAAGATACAGATATTCTGATCTGATGAGTTAGAAACCTTCATCTTTATTTCTAGGAGAAGCTTACAGCAGATAGGTTTCTTTCTTAGTTACAGATAGGTTTCTTTCTTACTTAATGTATCTCCACTTCATACCCTGACTCTGCTCCTCAGGATACTCCACAAGGTACTTTAGCAGGATAGTAAAATCCTGGGATGCTTTTTCTTCTGTAATCAGGACCATACAGAAAGTTTACAGGAAGGATTTGGACATAAATTACTTTGTTATTCTGGATACTTCACCTTTGACAATGCAACTGCAGGTAGTGCCAAGGCATGGCCCTTTCAGAAGGCAAATAGGCAGTGATGTCTCAGTCCTATTTTAAAGGTGTCTACATACCTATGTATCTTCATATGTATCCAAATATGTTCAACAAGACTTCTCTAATGTAATGGTTGCCTTTTGGTCAAATACTAGGATTGACCAGCAAAATATTATCTTGTCTTTAATTTGTATTCCATGGGGCTTTATTTAGCCAGTAACAGAAATGAGCTCAAGTAGACAAGCAGCTGTACAATCAGCCAGTGGTGGACAAAGCTTCTGCCAAAATATATCAAAATTTTACTGAATAATAAAATGCTCACCTTGGTTGGTATAGTTTTAAAATTTCACAAGATCCCAAGTATTATATGATCCAAAGTGTGGCATAGTCAGCAAGCTCTCTGCAAATCCTACTAATACATATGGAAACTTTACTTTGTGGTGGAATTCTCACCTTGATCAACGAAGCCTGTAAAACTTTGATAGAGAGCAGCATGTAACTCCACTCAAGTAAGAAATCCATTTAACTGTCCTTTAAATATATATTTTCATAGCTGAGGTGAGATGAATAAGATGATGGTATTGATACAAGCAGATGCATCAGCAGCAGGCTGTATTTCTACTATCTATTATGTATGAAGGACACTGAAGACAAGTCTGTGCTACAGAATCTAGACCACAAGAATACAGAGTCATGAGAAACAACCACTGAAACATAAAAAAAGAAATTTTACCTGCATATGAATATATAGAATTAGATTATCAGTTTTGTTCGTTTATATTAGTTATTATTAGTTTATATTAGTTATATTAGTTATAGAAGTGCCACAAACCTTGTTGTTTCTACCACCTTCCTACACAGGAGTCAATCCACACAGCTGTCAGCATAGATATAAAATATCCTTCCTTTGCCTTGTCACATGAAAACTTGAACATACTTATGCTGAAAGAATAAAATGAAGGATAAATATTTACTCATGTAAACCATACTTTTATATGGCTAGCTTAAGTCATAATATTTCACTGCTTCACTTCTGTTTCATCAACAGACTCCTCAAATAAATTGTGATTAATGGAGGTAGGGCTAAATTTTAGGACATATTTAGGTTCAGATTGTGATGTTGCCAAAACAAAAAGGGCCAGATTTTTAAGTAGGTCTGCACCAACTAACAAACATAGAACTGAGTTATCGAGACTTGACAAGTTTTTACGTGTTAGCTGAGCTGCATTCGCTGTTCATGTTCATGGTCCAAGACTTAGCAAAGGCAAAACATTTCTGCCTCTCTTAAATCTACTTAATTGCAGGGCTGGCTAAACTGGCTGACCTCCTTTGCAGGGGACTGAGGACTAAGGCAGCTCGAGGGCAGCTGGTGCTAAATGCTGACTGCTTCACTGCACCAGTCAGTGGTGGAGACCCTGGCGGGAGGCCAGTCCAAGCCCCATCTCCAGCATTTCAGGCTGTTCTAACGCTCTCCAAGAAAGCTGCTTATAGGAGGAGTTGGCCCAAGCAGTGTTGGCATGAGCCAACCTCCTGGACCACCTTTATTTAGCACTGCAGATACAGTCTGATAAACTGAGCTTCAGCTAGAAGGAGAGCTGACTTCTGTGCTGTCCGGTGCTGCAGGGTTGCCTCTTTCCTTTGGTCAGGATTATTGAATTCAAATTCAAGCTTCTGTTTTGAATGCTACGATTTCACAAAATGCTACCTTTGTAAAGATGCGTGTAATCACAAACTTCCTCTAAAATACGTAACAAAAGAGAAGGCTAAAACATCTTTGTTTGAATTAAAGAAAAAAAACGTAATGGGAAAAAGGACTTACAAGTAAATAAGCTAGGTTTAAGCAGTCTATGAATATCAATCCTTATGCCTGTCCATGTTCTGGATAGAAAAGAAACCTGCCACCAGCTTGTCCCTAATCTATTGCACATTTGGCCTTGTGTATTGGGAAATGTCAGGCACTAGCTCCCAGCAAAGATAAAATAACAAATTAGCTGGCTGCTAATTGAGTCTACTGTCATGATATAATGTACTAATGTCTAAGTACAAATGATCACACTGTGTAGCTTTGTCAATAACATCGTTTCAGTTAGAGCTGCAGAACTATAAATTAAATTGCGAGTTGGTGATTATGCTGTGAAGTATTATATTGAAATATATAATGTAGAACTTTAAAACATTAACTACTAAAATAACGAAATGAAAAGCACAGTTGATAGACTGCGTATCTTGTCATTAATCTGCAAAAATATGTATCACTTTATGGGTAAAAATGTCACAAATAAACAGTGCACATCATTGCTTTCACTATCCATCTCTGCTGTCGCCTTGCTATATGAACTTGGAGCTGGCTCAGCATCTTTGCGCCTTCCTTGTTTGCAAAGCTCATTGAGTTCTGCTTCTGGAGAGTGCTCTATAAATGCTAAGCAGAATCACTGTTGTAACAACTGGACATACCTCCGTTGTTATTAAGCTTGGCATCAAGTAGTGTCTAAGGATCTGTAAGGTGGAAAGGGCTTGCTATTACCCGGGGTAGATGTTTGTGCTTCAGTGAACATTCGTGATGCAAACACATTCTCAGTGTCTCTGGTGTGATTACAGCTGCAGCGGGGAGCTAACAACTCCAAGCCCACTGCCAGAACAGTTAATGCTTGACCTGCTACGAAGAGCTGGAAACTCAACTCCCTTTCACAGGGCTTCACATAGCGGCTCATGAGACAAGGAGACATGGAAGCAGCCGTGCTCTCTTTAATACTCTTCTGGGGTCTGTTTCTTAGCAAAACAGAGAACTGTACGCTTTGTCAGACAAGCTTGTTTTTTAGAAAGGACCCAAGTTCTCGAACAGGAGGAGCCTTCACTGTTGTCAAGCAAAGGCAGGGAAAGCTGTTGCTGACATGGCTAACCAGGCTTTAGACAGACCCCAAGGTGTGAATTCTGAGAGAGAAATTTCCTGCTCACATCTCCAAAACATAACCCTTTCAATCACCGTCTGCTCTCGAAGCAAGACCTGCCTTAGCAGCATGGTTGTGACACTAATTCAGATCTAAACAAATGCAGAATTCTTCTCTGACCTGTGCTTTTGTTGGCTTTGCAATGGTTTGTAATATCATATTTCAAAAGGTTTTTAAAAGGTCACTTTATAAATATTTCAAAAATAGTCATGGTTCCTACTTGTGGTACCTACAGGTGAGACGTTCTCTTCTGAGGACAAGTAGCCCCTAAGCAAGCTGCTGCGGTGCAGTGGCAGGCGATGAAAAGGAGTTTGGTGCATGTGGAGAGAGCGTGGTTCAAACCATCTGGGAACAGGTGGGATTTTGGTCATGGAAACTACAACATGTTGCCAGCCCTGGCTTCTGTATGTCTTCAGGACATAACACTGGCATAACACTGCATGGGAGGGTAGGTGCAGTTGGGACTCTCTGAAGTTCTTGTGAACTTTCAAAAACTTCTTATTTTATATGTATATATATATATTTACAGGCAAAGGAGTAAGATTCCCTTGGGCTCACAATGAGGTGATAAAAGTAACGCTGACGGCCTTTAGCAGTGAATCATTAATAGGCTGTAATATAGTTTCTTGAAAAGGCAACTCTGCTGCATTACATATAGCAAAGTCTTCAAAAAATACAGGGTATTTTATATAGGAGCACCCAAATGACTTGCTAGTTGCTTCAAAGGCAGGCAGAGAGTCCTTTGTTTTAGATAAAATGTGAAAGTAGAGGAGTAGGAGGCAAGAGGTACAATACGGAGGAAGATGTGATTGCAGAATCACAGAATTACCTAGAAACGGTTCATGCATTGCACATCTGGTGTTTCTGTACAGACTCTGATTGAAAAACATGAACAAGACAGATTCTGTGAGGGCTGATGTCACCAGCTCACCCACTGCAGATATTAATGGAAGGCATTATCTCATGATGGACTGACAGTTATCATCTGATGAATAAGTCTTTCTGATTTTCCTTCAAGATGTGAATTCCTCTAAGTAAATGAAAACCATTATTTTCCTCTGTGATCATGGGGGATATGTATTCCATTGGATCATTTGTTTCATTTCTGTTTTGAGTGCTTTTTGTAGAGAAAAGTGGAATCTAGCACCGTTTGTAGCAATGTGGAGCTCACTGTGCCCTGGTCTTGGGGGGGATCAGAGTGTGCCCTAGTAATATCTATAGGAGCAGCACACCTGTGCTTTGGGGTCATACTATACATGCCCAGGGTGTTGTACCCCATATCCTCCTTCCAGACTCCGTCTTTGAGGGAACAGCAAGATGGGAGATGTTGTCTCCTACACAAAATATTGAGCTTATCACAGCAGCTTTCTGAATCCATTGATACTGCTGCTTGGCTTGTCTTCCAGAGAGTCTGTTTTGTGTTAAAAGATGAAAAGTGGAAAGTTTGTGTTTCTTTTTTTCCTGACCATTTCCCCTGAAGATGTTCATTTACCTTCTTTTCTGTTTTTTTGTTGTGAGCTCAAAACATGTGGGATGCACAGTTGGCTCTCTCCAGGCATAGAGCATTTCTAATTCAGAAGATTTGATTGGGTCATATTTGTTAGGCTTTCCATTCAGTCTATAATCTCTTCTTTAATCAGCAGACCACTTAGGCTTTGTTTCAGAGGGCAGAGATGTTTATAGCTTGCTGCATTTCATGTTAAAGAACTAGAAAAGCCTTTGTGTGTGTGGGGGGTGTGGGTATGTGCAAGAGATTATATAACATCCCTTGACACCTCATTCTTCAAACAAGAGAATTGCTTCCATTTTGGCATTCAGCCAAGTTTTTGAATTGAAATGTTGTCTGTATAATATATTTCACAATAGGGAATAAAGGATAGGCATATAAAAGTTTAATAAAAGAGCATTTGAGCTGTATTTTTTCTGCAAATAATAAGAGTTTCCTCCTCCTTGTTGCCCTTTCTATAATTTAAACTTCTAAACAAATAGCCAAGGAATGAAAAGCTTGTCTACAGGTGGTGCAGCTCAAATCAACTATGTGAGCACATGTCAGAAAATGTGGAATATGTTTAGAGCATAATGCAAACAGATTAAAATGAACATACACACTTTAAAATGTCCCTAGCACCTGGTAGAGATGCCCTCATGCACAGCTGCAGAAACGATTGGGCTAGGTTGGGCCAGACTCATTGCTGACATAGCTCTACAAAGTCAGTAGTGTTTTCTCAGCAGATGTGTAACACAAGTTCTTTAATGTTTATTACAGAGGTGAAAAATCCTTGTCATTTCAGTATAAAACAACTGTTTATTGTTCTAGGGGCTGTTATGTCTACAGCAGTGTAAAGAAAAGAAGTGTTTGAAGCTTTCCTATTCCTCCATAGTGCACAGGATACTGTTGTATTTGAATTTTTAAAGTTGCTTATTAATTGAACAAAGGTTAAATGTGCTTATACAAATCTGTGTATACTCCAGATATATGACTTTAAGTTAAGACCTGTATAGAAACACCCTTAAAGATACAGCAGTACTAAATGCTGTTTTGTTAAACTCAAAAAGTATATTCCTCCTTTATTAGAAAAGAGGATTTTCTTTTTCAGCCTGCACTTTTTTTCTATAAGATTTTCAGTAAAGCAAAAAAACCCTCTTCTTATGTTCACCCACTTGAAAATCCTACATCTTAAAAGTACTGGAGGCTTGGGCATGCCAATTATTTTAATATTGTTATCATTTCCCTGCAGGCAGACCCTAAACAGTCTTGCATTATATCTTTTTTAAAATAATGGAAATAAAGCTATAGCCTTTTTCTGAAATCCTGTGTATTTCTTGCTCCATCTCTGCTCATTTTTTAAACAAAATCTTCATCCTTCTGCAAATGTTCAAGTCTAAACATGCTGTAATCTTTTGCACCCCTTTGGCTTTCTGCTTCATAGATAAAGAAGGTACTTCAACTTTGCCTTTTTCAAGTGTTAAGAAAAGATTGATTTTCTCACATCTACAAGGAGCCTGAGATGTGATTATTCCCTAGATGGCAAATGCAGAAGGAAACTGAATCCATTAGAGGTTTTCAAGGAGGTCAATATGAAATGGAAACCTCGGCAACCTAAGATTCAATATAAGAATATGATTGAAATGAATGTGAGAGTTAAAACTTTTTTTATTATTATTTATTAATCTTCTCATTCAAAGTCTGGAGGGGATCTGAGACACTGTTTGTAGGAAATCTTAGCGTCTCTTTGTAGGAAATCTTCTCTTTGACCCGGAAAAGTCAGTGCTTTGTGCCATCAAGCTTAACCAGTCTCCCCCTGCCACAGTCATCAGCAGCTCCCAAGTGCAGGGGCGAATTCTTGAGCAATCACAAGTGCCAAAAAACTGCTCCACCCCCACAGCTGAGAAACACCTTGATTTCAGCCTTGCAACTATATTCCTTTATGGGGTGAGCTCCAGTGCAGGTGTTAATTTGCTGTTGGGATCATTCTCTGTCACAAAGATTCAGTGTCTGAATTGCTTGGAATTTTTTATTTCAGCATAAGCATTTGTATGGGAGAAAATCTGTGTAACTTAGCCCAACCTGCAATCAGAATATGTTTTTATAAATTGTAATTGTTGATACAAGCTCAATCCGTATGCCACAGTTCACTTCTTAGATTTTCTATGAAGTTTTAATTAGTGCAATTTTGTTCTCCTGCAGGTTCCAGCTTTGGAAATGAAGAACAAACCACTCCTAAGGCAACTGCTCCTTCTAAGGACGTAGCCAAGGGGAGCAGCAAGAACACAGCACAGGCACCCAGCAGTGCAGCGACTCCACGCAGGAGCTTACTGCCAGCACCAAAAGCTACCACAGCACCTTCAGGTAAGCGTTTCAAACTTGTATACCTGAAAAAAAAAATCTTCATTAGGCCAGAAACCTTATTATGACACTATTTTGGTGCTTACTCAGTCAACTTGCATGGATTTCTTGGACACATAATCAAAGCTGACCTGGTTTGATCTCTTTGCTGGAGAAACACAGCTCTCATCTCCTTTTGTGAAGACACTTCTTAGAGCATCTGGACTTGGAGGCATTTAGTGCCACTAGCTGTACATGCCACAGGTTTAATGTGTATATTAAGATTCTGACCAAGCATCTTTTTGAAAACATTGTATTGCTTTAGAGGCCAAAGCATTTCTTTTAGGAGATAATTCATTGCTTGCAAAGATGAAAATACTGCCCTCTGAGCTCAGGTCGTTTATAGTGTTTCCACTCAGAGAGGAAAAGAAGGCAAGTAAATAATGAAAAGAAAATATCTCAATGGACCAACAAATATTCTTAGTGTTTCATGTTTACAGAGTGTACTGCCAAAAGCAGTGTTTTGAGAAATGTGTGCTCCTCTCCATCATCTCACACTCCACACTTGCACTGTTTTGTCCTGCCCCTTCCCTGGCCCAGCACTTGGTCTTAGTACACCAGCTCTGGAAGCCCCCTGTGAAAAAGCAAAGGGATGTGTCTTGGTGAGCACCTGGGACTTGGTAAGCGCCAAGTTTGAGAAAGCAAGAGCAAATCATGCTGCCTCCTTATCTCCCTGGCTCCTTTGCCGCTCACTCCGTGGGGAAAGAAGGTAACCATGCCCTAGGTGTGTGTTACAAAGTCTCTGTTGACCTTGCAGAGACCCAGGCTAGAGTGTTGGAGGAGTTTGGACTGAGCTACATCTCTTCACTGTAACTTGGAAGCAGAAAAAAATAAAATATCATTGGTCCTAATTAAAAAATAAGTTTAAAAACACAGCTGCTGACCCCCTGTCCCCAAGTACATTCTTGTCCTCTGGTAGATAGACCTTATTCCCTGCACTTTGCAACCCTATTCCAGCTTCTGTTTCCCCAGTGCCTTCCTGCCTCACCTGGCTCCAGCATTTGCCTTTCTGCACTGCCTGGTCACCTGAGCATCCATCGACTGAGACATCAGAAGTCTCTGTCCCTGAAGAGTCCCAGAGAAGGGCAGGAGAGTGCCTTGGGGCTCAAGAGATGTCACTTGGGCCTTTGCAAGCTCTCAGATGCAATAGCCTCCATGTGTCCCCACATCCACCTCTGCTTCCTCGTGCCTCGAAAGTCCCTCCAAACTGCTTGAGAGAAGAGAATATTAGATAATCCATAACAGTGTTCATTTTTAAAGACATAATTGGAGACATTTACTGGTGAGAAGCCTGTGCATGAACTGGTCACTGAACTCTCGCATGCATGGCTATGTAGGTCAGTATTATGTCTCTGAATGTGAAAGAGAGGGAAGAGAATGGTTTCAGGATTTATATGCCTATAAAGCACTTCATAAATCACTAAAGCAACGGGGTGTAACATAATGTTTTAATGACTGAAACACACTCCATTGTGTTTGAATGATAGTAGTAAAATGTGAATTTATTTCACTTAAGCAGTACCTGGATTCGTTCCACAGACAATTTGACACCAAGTTATTCTCCAAAGCCAAGATATTTCTTGGAGAGCTTTGAAACTACTGGTAGCAAGTTGGAACTGGGAAAAATTAGATAGGCCCGAATCTTTTCTAGCTTGCTCAGTTTTCATGATTCTACAAGTTTTCTCATGGAAACTACCTCTAGAAGCAAAGTTCCAATTTCATGAACTTAAATTCTGCACTTGCAGGATTTTTCCTTGCATTTCCACTGCCTGCTCAGAGAAAAGAACTGTGTTGCTTTCCACCTCCTATTTTCCCCTCTTTCTTAAACTGCTACTTCTTTGGGTTTAATTTTTTTTTAATGTTCTTCTTTTGTTACTAAAATGTCACTGTTTCACCTCTGCCTGTTTGGAGGAAATATTATGCAGAAGGGCAAATCAAACTCTTAAGAGAAACAATTTGGAGGGGCCAGATCATGGTCTTGTGTATGTGGCTGCATAAGGAATTAAAAAAGAGAGAGAAAAAAAAGAGAGATTCCATAAGGGTATGGCAATTCCATTATGACACTTGCAGAAAAATACTACTACTCTAACCAATAGCTCAGCGTACCTAGCAGGAAAGATGAGGCTAAAACAGTTTGAGTTACGTAGTCTAGCAAACTGAAAACTGAGGGAGATGTGGTCTGTTATTCATCTGCCAGGAATGACGGTTCTTACTCTCTCAAAAATGTTTACTATCATCATGTGCACTCATTCACTGGAGAAAAGATCAAGTTGTCCCCAGACGTCTTTTCTGGTCTTCCTTTCCTCTCTTCTGGTCTCCACCTAGGCTATGAGCTTCGCTTCAGGCTACCGCAGTATTAGGCTAGTGTCAGGACTGCCCCCATGCATCTCAGCTAGTGGTGCTGGCAAAACAATTTTTGAGGCTGAAGGGTAAAGTAGGTGAAATATCATGTGCATATATACTGTTCACAGATTGTTTGAGGCTAGTAAAGAGAAACTATTCAAACATTGGTACAGCTGAGTTCAGGAACAACTTTGCTAATAAGAATGGGAAACGGGAGAAGGAAGAAGCGAAGGACTTATGCTTTGAGGCAGAAGCTTCATAATCTTGGAAAGGATCAGTTATCATGCTGCCTGCAATAGGAAGACAGTCACCTACGAAGTCCCTTCTACCCCCAGACTGAAAAATCAGTCTGGTTATCCATACCCATTGACAAGAATATGCCTGAGTAACATGGCCTATTATCTACCTTGCTTCAAAGAAACTGCTTTTGAATTGCTTATGATGGTGGAGTAGAATAACTATGTAGTACCACACTCAGCAAGACCATAAGATTATCGCCTTTGGTAAGCAGCAGGTCAGGGGTCTCATCTTGAAATATATCTTGAAATACACTAGAAATACAACATAGACTCTGTCAGGGGTCTCATCAAGTGTATTTCTTGTGGTGTGGTGGATGGAGCCCATTGCCACCACCTCCTTGAGTTATATGTTCTGGTCCTGGCAGGGATATTCAGTCAGAAATGTAAAACTTGCCCCTATTTATTCTGGAAGGACACTAAACATGCAAAGTAGTGGGGGGCATGGATGTGTTATGCAAGCACTTAGAGACAGATGCTGAACAGGGGCAGCTGGCAAGTTTGGGAGGTTGCTGTTATTATACACAACATACAGAAGCAAAATAATCTACATTATTCCAGTGCTCTGGTTTGATTTTTATATGAGTCAAGGTCTCATCAGATGCATCTATGATGAAGTCATTTATTTGTGTTATTAGAACACTGTTACAGTTCCTCATAGTGCAAAATATCTGATGGAGGCAAAGGCCCAAATAAATCAAAGCAGTGATAAAGTCAAGCTTTTACAGCAACTGTCTTATCCAGAGAGACTGGGCAGAGAGGTAAAACCAGTGTTTGTAATGTGTTTGAAGAACTGTTAAAAATGAATCACACAATGGTAAATGTGTGCATGAGTAGTAGTAGTCCTTGTTCTCAATGGGAGTGCCGTTACAAGAGATCTGTGTTCCAGCTTTGAGGAGAGGTTTAAAGATCGCCTTTCCCAGTATGTGTCTGTGCTTTCATTTAAATGCTGGATTAAGACGCATTAGCGGGAAAAGTAAATGACCGGCATTACTGAAGTCAGGAATATTGTAAAGTATTTGAAAAACACAGAAATCACAGCCAGTCCTTCCAAATTTTCTATGTGCTATGTAAGCCTTGGCGTGATATTATAATACAGACTGTGGATAGTACTCCTTGCAGTCACCTATCAGTAATTGCTATGTTGTTGCATGTGCACTTTAAAACACATCCTGTCCATGTCCAGTGTCCTGCACAAGACACCCTGGTTACTAGAACTAATGCTTAGGGCACTCCGCTGCTGCAGGCAAAGTGTACAGGTGTTCTACGTCTTGTATGTAGCACCTTTCAAGAAAGCAAAAGAGGGAGAAATCTTCTCACAGTGAGAATGGCAATCATTTAAATATAAGAAATATTTCTGAGAGTAGGATATAGGATGATGTATGAAGTGTATGTGTATTTCAGAGATGTATGTCGTTTTAACTACACAGAAATGGGAAATTAATTTACAAAGGAGCATATCTATCTATATTAATGAGTAAAAAATAATCAGTAAAAAACACATGAAAGCTTTTGTGTGTTAGATGTTACCCGAGAAGACCACCTGTGCTCATTAAAAACGAAAGAAAGAAAGAAAAAAGCTGTTCAAGAGACGTTATGCCCCTGATATTTCATTAAAACTGCTTGTCAAATAAGCTCTATTAGAGGGTATAGATCACCTTTAATTAATGAAAATGGACTCCCATAGCTCCTACTGTGGAGTGATTCAGATGATCAAAAAAACATTTCTGGCAGGGGACAATAGCAGTGGAAGACCATTGTCATGCAAATGGTTTTGATGACATGAACCAATTGCTTTTTGACTACTCTATGAAAGGCATGCATTTAGTTAGGTTTCAGAGTACACCAGCCTTTTTGAGCATTTTTAGACCCCCTTTTAATTTTTGCACCCCTGTCAACATATAGAAAATGGGAAAAAAGACACACACTTGAATGGAAAAATTGGGTCAGGTCCTTTAGTTTCACTTAAACTTATTAACTCTTTCAAGAAATACAGTGAAACTTGAAATGATATTTACCATTTTTATTATTGTTCAATACTTGATTTAAAGACTTATATACAAGCAACTCTACATCTGGAATGTTACAGAAACACTCCCTCTTTCTGGAAGTGTACATAAAAATACATGATCTTTGAGACACAAATATACTGACTTTTCTAAATGACTAAATTCTCTAAAATGTGGCCGCATCTACACAAGGGAATGCTCAGGGATAGCAGATCGACAATTTTCCCCTAACTTGGGAGGTCAGTTTTCTGAATCTCTTGGATTCATGCTCACTGTGCTGCAACTCACTTCCTAAATCAAAGCAGGATCTCATTCTGCCAGAGTTCACCAACAGCCTTCAGTTTGGCACGGTGTCATTAGTAGTATTTAGCCCTCAAGAAGCACACCAAAATCTTGCAGCTAGTAATATGAGAAGAGTCTGTCAATACTGTGCAACGCAAAGGAGATTCGGATGGCAGAGATTCCTGAGCTGGTGCTGACAGGTCTTGGCTCAGCTTCTCTGGAAAGACTTTCCCTCTTGCTCACCCCCACGTCACCCTCAGCAGCCTGGGTAGCTTCCTGGCACGCCAGTGTTAACTGGGACCCAGGGTAGGGATGCCCAGAGCTGAGTGTGCTGGAACAATTTTTTAACCAAACAGCAAGGGATTGTACAATAGACAAAGTCCTCAAAGGCAGCCAAGGCAGGCAGTGCTGGTGCACAGTGCACCTCTCAGGACCATCCTGCCTGGATGCTTGAAATTGATTTGCTCGGACGATTACTAACCAGTGTAAGGGGCTGGGCGGCAATATGTAAAACAACTGGTAATCTAGATTTTTGTCCATTCTTTCATTTTGCACTATCAAAGATATTATTTGGATCACATGGAAAAATATGACAGTCTCTCCCTAAGGACAACCTGTTTATAAGCAATACATTAAAATACTGACATTTTCTGATAAATAGATATGTATTTCCCAGTAACATATAATTATTAACAGTTTAACACAGCACCTTATAAGACAACTAAAATTTGAGCATTCGTATCAAGAAATACATTTCTGTAGAGCCAGAAAGTGAAGCGTTAAGCAGATTTATCTGTTTAGCTCTAGAAGCAATATGGTATGTTCACCCAGCATGGAAATCAGTTGATTATGTTGGTGAAACACTGAAGAAGATTGTTCAAAGAGCCTATGAAACCTCCATCCCTGAGGTTGCTTAAAATTTGACTGGACAACACCCTTAAAAATCTTCTCTATCCAGACCTGCTGGAGGTTGGACCAGATGAGCTTCAGAGGTGCCTGCCAACATATCTTATTGTACAAGTCTGTGTGTGCACCAAACCTCTTAGTCCTACATATGAACAAATATTTCACAACCAAAAGAACAACTAATGTGTTATTTCATACTACAATAGCCTCCCTTGCAAATTTAGGAAGAGTAAATCATGAGTAGAGAAATCTATCAATAAAACAGGTCTGAGATAGAGAGTTGAGTGCATGACTGGCACAGAGGACAACAGGACTTGCACATAATGCAGTGGAAAAAGAAAGGATGTCTCAATCACTGTGTGTAAGGTTTTGAGAATTTGGTTGCTTCTGACCGGTTCTGCATGTGTTTTATTCTCTTGATCTAATACAGCTTCTTCTATCGCCCTCTCCATGTCTTGTCTTGTTTCGCCACATCTTCCTCTGCTGAGAGGAACCCATCTTTGTGTTTCTACACTCCTCTGAGTCCTTTATCTTTCTAGACTGTCCTGAGTCTTTTTAGTTCACTCTCAGGATGCTGATGTCGCTCTGGACTGCCTTGCTTGTGCCTGCAGTTTTGGTCAAAACTCCTGACCATCAGCTTGCTTCTTGTTTCAGACCTTAGCTCTAACCACAAGGCAGGACCTTCCACACAACACTTTATGAAAAAAGAGAAAAGGATTTTATGTTCTCTGTGCTTTGGTTTGGGTTGTGTGTATGTGTTATACAATACCTATTTCAGTCTGTTTTTTATTTTTATTTAATGTTCATCTCACAGACAAGTAACTGTTACTCCCCAGAAGAAAACTCATAATTCATATGCAATGACAACAGCAATAAAGAATTCATATGAGCAGTTTATTTCTACTTGGCCCTTTAAATTAAAGGCAATCAAACATATTGCTCAGAAAACTAACTCAGTCAATCCCTGTGCCTTTACAAGTAGCAGTAAATCATATATAGCAGAGCAGGCTGTTAAATACAGTCAGTCAAGATGAAAAATAGGAAGCTAGTGTCATCACAGCTCTTACCAGCAAGCTCCCAGTGCAAAATGTACTGCTTTGAAATGGCTTTTGCAAAATCTAGGCAGCACAAGGGGTGAGATAAAGCCAGCTGAGGGGGGAAATGAAGACCAGTGTGCTTGGAGAGGTGGAAGGCGAAGAAGAACCCCTTGCCACTGTGTTCTTCTTTGCAAACATTCTATATTAAAAGCACAACTGTAAATATGATGTTACATTCACATCATCCCACATATTGAATATGTGAGTATGCATCACTATGCAGCAGTTGAAAGTGAGATGCTGAACTTCAAATGTCCAAATCTTTTTCCTAGTAATTTGAATCTGAAACTTGCCACAGAAAAACACTGTTAGGAAATGGAGTAAAATGGCAGGAGATCCATGTAAAATGATGGGAAGAGAAAGAGTAGCTGTTCTACCTCTGCAGCTTGTCTATGGATATTCTAAGTTACTCTGACACTCTGTTCAGTGCAAAGAACTTTAAAAAATTGTTCCTCTCTTCTGCCTTGGATTTAGGAGTAGAGTTATTTTTGTTCATCTCTTTCTTTTTCTTCATTTAAAAAAAATCAGAGAAAGAAACTTTCTTTTTAATTTAGAAAAAAATATCTTCGAGGCAAGTCAAGCAAACAGCCCTTGTCTTTCTTCTTTTTTTTTTCATCAGGATGATTTTAAACTTGAAACAAACACAAAGGTAAAGGTACAAGTGTTAGTTCTTTCTACTTCAACAAATATATAGTCTTTCTTTTACAGCTACCTATTTATTCACATCCTTTCAATGTCTCATAGATCACAGGATGTACAGATTCTCCAAAGGGAATAGACTCTTCTTATTCCACAAAATCCATCATATTTCCAGCTTTGCTCATTTTGTCTCAGACAATGTGTGCATGGATGTGTCATTACTCACCAAGGACACAACTAGTCATGGTATCGGGGGAAAGGCAGAAAAAAAAAGCTTGAAGTGGCTATCTGTGTCTGTGTGTGACTGAAAAACAAATCCTTGGGGTTTTTAAACTTGCAAACTGGGTTAGTTAACTTATAAAGTATGCCTGAGAGCAGCTGGAATCCAACTGAATGCAGCAAGTCCCAGGAAATCGCTAATGGGATTCATTTTGGAATAAATATTCAGTACATAATTCCTCAGTAAGTTTTCAATCTGAAGCGTGAAGGCATATTGAAGCTGCTCCCATTGCACTGGCTTTTGAAGACTAAACTACAAATGTACAAGCAAATATGAGTGTTAATTCTACAGCAACTTTAGAGAAGGTGTCTCAGATAATATTTATTTGTTTCTAGTTTCCAGGGTGGCATTCAGTACTGACTGGGAGAAACTTAAATGGATGTCATCATTGTCTTCTGTTTTTCCAGATGATTGTTGAATTATTTAACACATACATAATGTCTTGACTTTTGTTTCTAAATATTATTTCGTCTTTGTACCTAGTATTCAGTTCAAAGCAGATTGTGTGTGTTCATTAGGAAATGTAAATACTGTGTATTTAGAGAACTGTGCATTTGCTTGCATTTTCAAAAGTAAATGCTGTAATCACTCTAGTAGAATACAAGAATATGAGGGTTCAAGAAATGCACACTTTTGATGTTTAAATTAGAGAGATATTTTGCATTATTTTATATATTTTATATTATTTATGTTTATATGCCCCACATCTTTTGATATTTCCTGAGAGATATGATAGAGTATTAGATTAGTTATCGTTTTACACTCATTCAGACCCATGTGAATGACTGAAATGTTTTTTTTTCCTCAGAGATAAGGTGGAGTGTGAAACTTTTTGTGTACAATATAAACTCTGAATTATTTCTAGGGCACCTGGAGAAAGAAAAGATCAAACTGTATAACCTCCTGCAGTGCTAAACCCTGCAGTACAACATGATGGTGATCATCATGCCAACACTTCTAAAACTTAAAATTCTAGAGTTCTCTACAACAAAATATTCTGTCCCCAAACTCTTGTCATTTAGAAATGAATTTTCCCTGCAGGAACTTTTCCTGAAATCAGCATGTTTTCTGAATATTTCTGCTTTAACAGGCTAATATCTGTTGTCTCAAATGAAAAATGAAAGAACAAACTCAATTTTTAGAAAAGAAAAGCATTGAGCAGAAGTTCTTATTTAAGTTTTGATGCCAGGGACAGCTCTTGCCCTAAAATTTCCCTGCGGGTGATGAGCTTAGCAGAAAGATAATAGTTTGCTCCCAGGGACTGTCTTCTCTTTTGCCTTCTGTAGGCTTCCGAAATCCCTTCCCATGGCGGGTGAGGAGGGCCACGGAGCTGCTGCCAGGGAGCTTTCTCCTTGGCAAGGAGAACCCAAATAATCACTAGCGCCACGTTCCCTTCTGCTCCTGCTCATCCCCGCAGGATTTTTTGCTTCTCTTCTTTGCTCTCTACTTTCTTTTAACTGAGCTTTAATTGGGGATTTTTTGTTCCTTGCTTTGGGTTTGAGGTCATGAGTCTGAATTAATTCTCCAGGTGTTCCTTTCTCAAAGCTTCTGAAAAGCAAAAGTAGTTAGGTACTTGTATGCCCCTTCTTACTGTTGAAAGCACAAGGAAGACAGGGTTCCCTTGCTGTTGTCCATATTTGATATTTGCTGTGAAGTACCTTATGAAGGAGTTTGGCATATATCCTGTTTGTGCCTCATTTTTATTTTGAAAAATATAGAAAAAAGAAGGTCTTATTGCCATGAAAAATAAAAATGATCCTTGAATCTGTAACTGTATAAGATATGTCTTATAAAACAAGCTCTGTTTGGTCTCACTGCTCCCATCACACTCAATCCTTAGTAATGAAATAGAACCATAAACTTGTTTTATGTCCTGCTTGGTAGTAAAATACAGTGTCGCAGGTGGCAGGCAGGGGAAATTTATATCGTTTGTCGCTTCACTGTGGAAAGTATTAATCACAGAGGACAATCGTAGCTTCAACGTCTCCCATTTATAAAGAGCGGAGAAAATAGAGATGAACTGGAGTCAAAGTGTGAAGGAGAGCTGGGTGCATGTGACGGATGGGGCGGTTGTCTGTGGATGCTGTTAGGGGACCTAAGAGCTGCTCAAATTGCTCTTTCTCCACCATACTCCCTCAATCAAGGGGTGGGTTGAGTATGGGTGACTGTCACAGCTTACAGACGGGATGTAGCTCCTTGATCTTGGAGGCAGCTGGTGACAGCAAAGCTTGAACAACTGTCAGACCATCTCGAGCCCGTGAAGGGAGAGGTCCAAAGAGATTGTAACGGTTGCCAGGCTTCCTTCCCTGCAAAATTAAAGGAAGAGGAAAAACTTGCAGAGTTTCTGGAGATCATAACCCAAGAGAGCACTGGGGCATCATGATGTTAGTGGGAAGGATTAGTAGCTGTAGGAAAAAGGTAGTAGCTGTAGGAAAAAGGGGAGATGCAGACATCAGGATTGATCTGCAGAGTCACAGGGATGCCCGAGGAGGATGAAGGCAAGGACACAGCCTGGCACTTGTCTGGGTTGCACGACTTTGTGTGGTCCTGCTGCAGCTTCTCCTGTGGCCCAGAAGATCTTTGGCTGAGGAGCCACAGCAATATAAAGAGACTTCGTCACAGGACACGGAGATCAGAACAGACAGGATGGGCTACCCATGTAGCTCTGTCTGGGCTTTAATGGCATTTGTCGTGGAGTAGATGGCCAGAGAACTAAGGCTGTTGAAAAACGCCCGTTCTGCCCCTCTTTGTTGTGATGGATTTTTTATTTATCTATTTATTCCACATGAACTCAGTCGTGTCTGTGGAAACCCAGAGACATCTCTGTGACTGCCAGGTTAGCATCCAAATTTGCCATCATGCAGCATCAGCATGTCTGTGCAGAACACCAGGATATGCACTGGTGAAATATTGGCATTTTGCCGTTCTGGTATGTGTCTTAGTGATATAGATCTACCCAATCGCAAACAAAATTTAAAAAGAGGGTTTCTTTCTAACTTTTTTTTCCCTAAAACAGGTTTGAAGAAAGAAGTACAAAAAGATCAGGATGCCAATAGACCATCTATCTCATCCCCAAAGAGATCAGCAGTATCAGCCACCAAGCCTCATTCACCAGGTATTTATGAACCCAAGAGCTGCTTAAACTTGTCGACTTTGCAGCTCTTATTATTGCACTAAAATCTGATTCCTGCTGTTAAGTGAAGATTGATTGTGTTCAAGGCTCGTTAATCTGGCTGTAAGTACTGCGGGCGTCATCGTATCGATGCATGAACTGAATAGTCTTATGTTTTCTTTGTTACTAACATGCCCTCATCTCTCCTGCAAAATAAAGGGGTGTCGCTATTATGTGTTTAAGGGCACAGCAACATTTTTTTATTCATTACAACTTTCTTCAATAAAAAAAATTAAAAAGAGCAGGTAGAGTGAAATAAAAGACATTCCAAAACAATTGCTTAGAATGATAGTTATATCACTTGGAATCCACTGTCACTGTTGTGCAGAAGCACAATATTTCCTACATTATTTTATGGATAATTGGAAAAGACATTATCTGTAGAAATAACCTTCAAATTTCTATCAAGACATTACCATTGTAGCCCTAAATATTGTGCACAAACACACATTTTTATTATTGTTATCAAGACTACTGTGTATTTACTAAAACACAAATAACTTCTTTCTATTTCTGTCTACTATCACAAATTAACACACCTATAAGGAATGTAACTGGGCAAGAATTCTCTTTTACAGGCTATTTTTTGACTGATCTAAATGCTACTGATAGGAGTGGGCATGTTCACACTGTTCTCATTGTCCTTGCAATATGTTTTCTGTTGGTCTCATTTTTCAACTGTTTTGAAATAATTTAAATGTCATCTCTACAGCAACACGATACCTGAGTTGTAATTATGGGGGTAGAATCCCATGCTTTTCATTTGTCAGTAAATGAAGATCATTTCTTTAACCTGTCTCCTCAGCTTTGTATCAAGACTATCTTCATTTTTTGCTAAACTCCATCCTTACCTTTCTTTTTCCAAGCCAACAAAACCAAGAAAGCAAAAGGCTAAATTTTATCTTTTCCAGGCATCGCTTGAACTCAGAATTTTTCTCCTTCCTCAGATACTAGTGTAAAA
This sequence comes from Crypturellus undulatus, assembly GCA_013389825.1. Lineage (NCBI taxonomy): Eukaryota > Metazoa > Chordata > Aves > Tinamiformes > Tinamidae > Crypturellus > Crypturellus undulatus. The sequence continues at coordinate 510,857 of VWPW01017930.1, read as the reverse complement.
AGATGAACTTACAATGTCCTCTAAAACTCATCATTTTCATGGTATTTTGAATGATTTTGACCATCGAGGTCACAAAAGAGAGCTCCAAAGAAGAGACTGCTGCAGAGAATGAGCACCAGGCCAGCAGCTCCCCTATATTTACACCACTGGAGAGCAGCTGAAGCACCAGCACTGATTATGGTTGTGGCTGCATGTGACAACACAGCTGGTTTGCTTCCACTAGAACTAAAAAGCAAAATGGAACATGGCCATATTTGTACTGCTTGGTTTTAAAGAGGCTTAAAGAGAGTATTTTCACTGGTGACTTAATGATTTTCAAGACTTAAATTTTTGTCATATCCAATTTGTGATGCCTCGGAGGTTTCTTCATTTTCATGAGAAAAGAAGCACTTCCCCTGTCTTTTTCAGAGGATTTCTTAAGCCGATTGTCTGAAATTATGGGGCCTTATGGTTGTTCATCACCATTAGGAGCAAATAAAAAATCTCAATTTCATTTAATTTTTACAATGATCTTCAGCATTCTTTGAAAAACAAACAGCAATAACAAAATAACAAAGTAATGCAGAGGATCGGTTCAGGGCTTTCCCTCTGTTATTAGCCTGCTTACATGCATTTTCCATTCCTCAGCATTATTTTTGGCTGTTATACAGACCCTATTACAGAAATATCGAACATTCATTTTATTTTCGCTTTGGGTCTGATCTTTGGAATTTGGATCAATCTTCCCAAAAAGTAGCAATGGGGTTTCAAGAGGATGAGTTCTTACATGCAGCTCAATTTTATCCATTTCTACTGCCCATTTCTGAAATCTGTGTGTAAGAACAGGTGGGCATCGATGCAGATGCTCTCCCACCACCCACTGCAGGATGCTGCCTTTTTTTTTTGAGACCTGTCATTCTAGAAAATGTTTGATTTCAATCCCCTCAAAGTCATTTTCTTACCTTCCTTCTCAAAATGTTGGAAACTGGGCAGTTAAAAGTTCAGTAAATCACAAGCAACAGCCAAATCCTCACGGGCTGTGTTAATTATAACTACCTACTTGTTATGGCATCTTATTTCAAACACCCAGGTAGATAGAATAGACCTGGGAATTTTGAAGCAGATCAAAGGGTGCTGCGATTACAGAATACAGTGAGTCTGGCTCCCCTGTTCCTACCATCAGCACAGAGGACAGTCAGGATCAGGGCCAGAAGCATTAACATATACCCTCTTTTGTGCAGAGCAACAGAAGAGAAACATCAGTTACAGAATAAGCTTAATAAGCTGCTTTTCAGACCCAAAAGAATAGAGAAATTCAGATTTATCCCCAAGGAAAATATCACGTTTTAATTTACAAGGACAGCTTAGACTACTAACAAGGACAACAGAGAGATGTGCACTTCTGATCTTCCACTGAATTGAAAAACCAGGAAGATATAAGACAAAAGAAGATGAGGGGGTTTTGTTTTAATTAAATCTGGTCTAATTTCAAGGGTTTTCTCTTCCATTTCTGTCTGTGGGTTCTGTTGCAGCATCACCATGCTGCCTAAACAACCAGAGATTTTTATACTAGAAAGAGAGAAATCTATGGCTTTTGCTTTTGTTCATTGCCTGTTTTGTGATAAGACCTATTGTGCAGTTAAGAGTCCCTTTAAATGAAATGCTGTAAGAAAACAATTCCTGCAAAACAAAACAAAAACGGACAAATGAAGAAAGGGGTGCACAGGCTAAGCTGACATGACATATAATAGAGAAAATGTGTAGTAGGCAATAACCATACCTGCTTGAACTAAATGCCAGAAAGTAATATCCAGTATCATATCATTTACGTCCTGCAACATCATGAAGTTAATCTTGAAATGTTTCAAAATCTGGTATTCATCTTTGCAAATGAAAATCATTGGCATAAAAGTTTTAAAACCTGTTTTACACTTGTGAATTTTTGTAGTTGCAGCACGAGCCATTTGGAGATGTAAGGGAGCTGGCTCCGTGTAAGCTAGAGCCAGAATGCAAGCAAACACGTTGGACAACCTGCTCCCAGTAGTTTCACACAAGCTAGTGATGGATCTGAAATGAAGGAAATACAGTCCTGGATCCTGCTTTAAGGAATCCACACCACTTCCTAGCCTGGTCTAGTAGAAGAGTTCCATTGATCCATTTGTACATCTGTGCCACTGTCTTAAAGATCTAACCTGCCAAAATTGCCACTGGAACAAAGCCCTTCTTTGCAAATTGATTCAAAAGCAGCCCATCAGGTGTATCTCTTTGGAAGAACTCTCCAGTTCTTTCAGAAAGGGTAGGTAGTATCTATAGTCAGAGATAATTCCCTGTTGCTTCATTGCTGAGGGCTAGTTAGAGATACTTTTTCTGTATTATTTTTCAGGAACTGCATACATACAAACCACAAGACACCTTTTTTTTTTTTTTTGAGATTCTTCAATACATGACCCTTTCCACTAACACAGCCATGCTTATTTTTGATCTGTCTTCAAGCAGTGTTTGCCCTCTCAGGTAATATATGGCAACAAGACTTCTGCTTCCTTTTTTTTCTCTCTCCTTATTGACGCATTCTGCTGGGCTAAAAACTTGAAACTGGTATATGAAGCTGAGAAAGAAAACCAGATAATCATGGTCTATATTCAGGAAAGCTAAAAGGCAACATCTGAGGAGAAACTGAGGGTAACAAAGAGAAACAGTAAGATGTGCAAGTGTCATATCTAACTGAACATAAATGTTTGCAGGGGAAATTTCTTAGAAATCTGAAGGCAAAGGTAAAATAGATCATCCAAACTAGACCCTTCAGCAACCTAATGCACCCAGGATGCTGTACTTTTTTGCTTCATCCTCATGACTGGGTATTAATATCCAGAGAAATGGATAGTTGACACAAAAAGAATATGAACATAACTTTGGCTAAAAGCTTCACTTATCTGAGATGGTTGGTCATGAGCAAGCTCTAGTTCTGCAGCCATTCATGTGAACGTGACACCGTGTTTGCGCTAATAATCTTTACTAAAGACAAAACATATTGGTGTTTTCACATCTTTATAATGAACCTGAGCTGTTTCAAGACAGCTCAGATCATGGAGGGGAAGTGGAGACAGATAGACCCCATATTGATACAGGTGAGCCTGATGGTGCTGACATAGCAGCCATGCAGAGCCAGTGGTGTAACCACAGTGATATGCTCTTGGATCCTGCCTATGCAATTCCTGCTAAGAATTCAATCAATCAGCCTCTCTAATACTGCCAAGATAAACCAGACATCATCTCTAGGAACCTTAGAGGGCTTTAACTCGCTACTCAGCTTTGTTTCCATACACAGGTAACTGTGTAACTAGAATTCGAAAACTAGCCTGCAGTATTATTGATAAAAAGAAATAGTGATATCCCAGTTGCAAACAATCCACATCATTGTGTCTGCATTCATGGAGGGACAATTTCAGCTCCGCATTCTTCTATTTGGAGACTGAGTGTGAGGAGTCTGAGAATAGTGTGTTCTCCCTACTAACCCTGGACCAATTCAGCAAAATGCAAGGACCAATGCAGCAAAACGATCTCTCTGAGTCCAGGATGAAGTTAAACTTGCAACAGAGTAATCAGTGCTATGATTCTTCTCACCAGTATTTGGTGAGTCCATAAGGATAGTTAATACTGAGTGCATTTTTATAAGGTTCTGTTCAATGTACTTGTGTTCCCTTGCAACACCAATTGTGGTAGCAAAAGCAAGTGACCTTATGTTGCAATTTGAGTAGACACATGCAGACAGAAAGGATGTGACAAAGAAGTTGGAGCTCTGGATTGTGTTTTATCTGTCTGCACTCATCTGTAAAGCAGTGCAGAAATATCCAAAATTGGGTGCTCAAACAGTCAGGTGGATGAACCTCTATCAGTAACATCTAGCGAAGAGAGCACATTAAGTGCTATAGGAGTGAATTCTTTGGAAATCACTGCAACTTTCTGGGAATGCTAAGATGAGGAGATGAAGCAGCCCTCCTGACTGCCATCTTGCCCACTCATCATGGGTCCCAACTGTCAGACCGAGGCCTTACACTTCACTACCCATAGAAGAGGATTTGCAGTTCAGATTAGCATGGCTTTGCAACCCTGTTTTCTTCACACTCTGCTCAGTGACAGAAATCCTGGATCCTCCATGGAGTGTCACAGGCTCTCATGACCGATGCTTATTCAAGAATTTGTTAACAAAACAGGACATCCAAAAATGTACAAATTCAGTGTGTTCTTCCTGGCTGCACTGGTTTTGCGAAGCATCTCGTACAACACACCCTGTGTACTTATTGAGCCAACAAATACTGATCCAATTTCGCACCTCCTCTTAATGCTCTAGTTTGCACTAGGGTCAGAAAAAGAGACATAACGTCCCTGTCACCACCTGCCAGGGGCCGCTTTACTCCCATGTGAGGCCAGGATCTGCCTTCATTCAGGTTGCTTGATTCCCTTTCCCATACAGAGATCTTTTCAAATGTAGAGTGATGTCTTGTTCCAGTTCCCAGAATCATGGCCTTTGAAGTCTTGGCCCTTCCTAGTACTATGACCCAAAATCACAAGCCTATGAGTCTGACCTTGTCGATGTTGAGTCAGATAGCGTACTGGTGGTTATACAACAAGAGAGCAAACAAGCCTGGTGATTCCTCTAATTTTGTTCCTCTCTTTGTGTGTTACATATGTTTCTGTTTGCTATGCTGTGCCTGCTTTGCTCATGTGAGTGAAGGAGGACGGAGTGAGTATCAGAGGGCAGAGAAGATAAGAATAAGAAAATATAAGAATANAAATGTAGAGTGATGTCTTGTTCCAGTTCCCAGAATCATGGCCTTTGAAGTCTTGGCCCTTCCTAGTACTATGACCCAAAATCACAAGCCTATGAGTCTGACCTTGTCGATGTTGAGTCAGATAGCGTACTGGTGGTTATACAACAAGAGAGCAAACAAGCCTGGTGATTCCTCTAATTTTGTTCCTCTCTTTGTGTGTTACATATGTTTCTGTTCGCCATGCTGTGTCTGCTTTGCTCTGTGAGTGAAGGATGACGGAGTATCAGAGGGCAGAGATAATAAGAATAAGAAAATATAAGAATAAGAATAAATCTAAGAATAAGAAAACTGCCAAGACTGACTCTCCAATGTAGTGGCACCTCTGTCAAGTCACCAGGCATGGGTCTTCAGGTGGCCAGAGGTTCATGCCTCGTGTGTAGCTGTCTGCACCCGACAGCTGCATCACAGCCAAGTACAGATAACTGTTCTTCTAGATGTCTAACACAAGACAAGAGGCAAGAATCCTGCCTCTAGCAAGCTCATTTCTCCATAACACTACACTTAGGAGAGCTCTTTTCAACTCTTAGCAACTTTCATGCTTGGAGCCTGATGTCAGATGAGTGCTACAATGCTTTGGCCTCTAGGAAAACATGTTCTGCTGTGTTCTTACTTGTTTTAAAAGTTATTACAGTGTGAATTTTACAGACTTTTTTTCCTTTTATAGAGCTGAGCCCCAAAGGCTTTAGAAGCAGTTTTAGAAGTTGTGTCCGTGCATATAAAAGTACTGACCATGACAGCCTTTTCTTTTTTTTTTCTCATAGGACATCCCAAACAAAGGTCAACTACTCCAAAGAATGGATTTTCCCCCAAACCAGGAGGAGAGAGTCGAGAGCCTGTCCAGAGGCTGAAGGAGAAGTGTGATGAGCAGTCCAGGCAGTTGAGCAGTATTCGGGATGAGCTGAAAAGGGCCAGCTGTGGCTTTGTGGTCTTTGCTATAACAACACAGCACTTCTTCAGGCAGGTAAGCTCAATGAGCACTTTTCACCATTAGAAAGGCACTTGACCTTCATAGCAGTCAGTTGCCCAAAGTTATTATTTCATATTCATTCATATTCCATTCTTGGGATGAAAGCATATAATTCCATTGCGACAGTCACTACAAGGAGTGAATTATAATGCAAATCCGTATGTTTGAGAATCAAAGTTCAGGAGTTTGACAGAGAGAGATTAGTACCTGGAGCACTGGTTACAAGCATGGAGGGTTTCAAGATACTTTTAGGAATGAAACAGATGCAGAAACTTGGAAGTCCCAGCAGTAGAGCTCTGATGCAGTGTTACTCAGATGTCGATGGCTACAAAATGCAAAGACAAGGCACTAAGTAACCAGAGATGATGTGTAAAAGAGAAGATAGGCTTATCTACTCTTCCTGTTCACTGTAATTTGTTGTCCCAGATAGTCACTATTATAACGCTGGCAGTTCCTGAAGACACAGGAATAACATTATCTCAGAATCAGGGCAATCTCTTATGGTAAGTTATAGGGAACATGAAGAAAGTGCTATAGTCGTTAAAGCAGCTTATTTGTTCACTAGATCTAAGACAAAATAAGTAAAGTTTAAAAGACAATCAGAGTGACTGCCAAAGCGTTGTAGGTCCTGCTTGCTTCCAAAGTCAGTCAATCTGGGAAATTTAGCAGGAGATTAAGGTGCCGGATGCCCAAGTCATTCACCTGGTGCCCTGAGTATTTTATACCCCTCCAGGCTAGGCTGGTGTCCTGACAGCTTTGTAAAGCAGACAGAAGATCACCAGCAGTAGGAGTGAAGCTCTGGAAAAGATCTTAGATTAACCTGGTTGTCTAGTTTTGCAAGAAACAAGAGTAAACTTTCAGTATTGAAGGGGAAAAAAATAAAAAACACACAGAATACAGCATCAAACAGCCATTACAAGTACTGAAATACTTTATCTAGTTATTTTTATGTTAGTGGGGAAGTTTGCCTTTGAACAAATATCATGGCTCAAACTTTTCCCTTAGTAGGAGCTGATCTTGCTGGGAGGAGCTTGACTGACCTGAAAAAAAACAGGGAATTTTGAAAAGTGCTAAATACTTTAAATATTTTCCCAGGGGATATTTTCCTCTCTGTTTTTCTTTATTCTTGACATTTCTGGGCTTACTGGGCAAGCTGACAGTGGAGTGTCCTTGATTAAGGCAGAGGGAAACAAAAAAGGGCACAGCAGTGTCGGCACAGCTTTGTCTCTGCATTGTCCACTGGGAAGAGATTTTTCATCTCATGCATCATTCACAGTTTGCTAAAGGAATTCGGAAAGCTTGGGTATATCTCCATCATCCCCTCTGGATATGTTTTAAATGAGAACAGCTGCTGCAGCTGAGTTTGGTGACCCTGATCCCATTGGTGCATGTTGGATCTGTCCTGAGAATGTCTCCTAAATTGAAAGCCTCAGGGGAATTTAATAGAGTCATCTCCAAATGCTGATGGGGCACAGCTGTGCCGCACGTTCCTCCTCTCCCCTGCCCAAGTTTGGCCCGCTCTGCTTGCTCTAATACTCCCTCAGGTGTCTGGAGAGCTCAGAATTAAAAGCAGATAGCCATGGAATTTAAGCACCTTCAGACTGAGGCAGTATTTAATGGAGACTTTTTTCAGATTGATTCTTTTACCTATTCTGGACCTGCGTCACCGCTCAAGCCTGTGTGGAGACACGAAGGCAGCCCAAAAGAGGGCACGAAGAGTCCCATTACGCTGGGAGCAGTGTGATGTGGGCCATCTCTCCAGAAAAACCGCGTGGCTGCCCTGGGTGGCCACCTGAACCTTCAGCATGAGACCAGGGGGTTTTCAATTCTCTGATGGAGGACACTCAGATATTGTAGCTAAGTTAGGAGGATGGATGCTTTAGGCTCCATATGTAGTGAGTGGAAGCAAACAGGAACTTCTAGAAGGTCTTTTACTGCTCTCAAGATCTGGATTTTGTCTTGAGGTACTTGCCTGTCTCCCCTGAGGCTCTAGGGAGCCAAAAGGCTGCTACACCTTTAAGCTGGATGCTGAAGTTTGGAGCTTGCCTGCAGTGGGATGGATCTGGGCTCATTGCACTGTGGTGCTAGCTGTTGCCTTTCAGAGGGAGGTAGACTTGTAAGTCTTTGAGTGGCATTTGAAAATGTAATCTGAAGACAGTTTCTGAGGTGCTGTTAGTGTTTGAAAGCCTGAGCAAAATCACTGTGGTTGGCTTTGAGTTAGGGCAGCATGGAAAAGAGAATTTATTTTCCATTATGAGAAAAAAAAACAACTCTGTGTGTTTGTTTCTGAGAAGCCTGCAAGCAAAATGATTGAGGTCTGAGTAAAACTGCAGTCTGGCAAGGCAATAATAATCGTTTAAGAATGAGGTGGGGCCTTGCTCCAGAGAAGTTTGGTTTTGATTTGTCGAAGTGACAGTTCTGCCCTGCTGAGCAGAGGGCCCAACTCTGCCTTGGTGCTGTGAAGCTTCCTGGACTAATAATGACACAGATAGCCTGATTTTTAGGATAGGTTTCTCCTTACACCACATCAAATCAATGTCTGTGTATGTATATATATACATATATGTATTTTTTTTTCCAAACTGGAACTGAATTCTCTCAGAAAATCTGTCTCCAGGCAAGTGAGAACTGGATTGAACCTTAAAAGCACACCCAAATACTTTGCTTGCAGGCAGGAGCCTTGCTCTGCCCATGGCTCTCTAGGTTTGCTCCCACCTTTTCTGATATATTTCCAAAACTGGAGAAAAAGCTCATGCTATTAAAAAAACTCCTCTGCTTCATCCGTGTTCTGGCTGGAAGGACTATGCTGTCCCTGAACTCTGCAGTTGTCACGCAATGAAGGCAAGGAGCCTTGCACTGCCTTTGAGCAGGGTTGGATCAGCCCTTACGTGTCCCACCCCAGCTTGCCTTCCTGAGCACCCACAAAGACCGGTAAGAGCGTTTAGCTGTTGGAGAGAGCATCAATATGTAGTAATGAGTGTTGGCCCACACCAGCAATTTCTTTGAATGGTTTCCAATTTTAAGCACTTGCTGTAGCAGTCTTTGTATTGCATGACATTTTCTTTCTTCAGATTTTGTATTCTTGCTATTCAAAACTATTGCAGGATCGTATCCTAAAATCATCTCTCTCTCTCAGCTGAAAATCCTCTTAACAGGCAAGATAAATTTAGTAGGCATCAAGGAGTGTGCCGCATATAACGATTCTTAATACAGACCCATTAAATGTCAACTAAACCAATTTTCTATCTTAGAGAAAAGGCTAGGCACTCCAAGCAGATGATGACTCAGCTGGGTGATCAAGGAAAAATTAAAGCAACGCTTCTGACATAGGCATTTAGCTAGTTGTGAAAAGCAGTGATTACTGTACTTGCAGACAGCTTTCCTATTAGTTATTATTTAATTAGCAGATTGAAGAGTTAAAGCCCTCAGATGTGCACACATGACTCCTCTTGACTTTAGGGACAGTTTCAAACTCATCTGCAAGCGTTGCCTGGTGCTAGTCGGTGCCTTGTGTTTCATATTCACCATGTCAGGATAATCTACACGTTGTGAGGGATGCCCTGAAGTGAAGAGCTGACTGGTGGGAACTGCTGTGATACCAGAAGACTTTTCAGACAAAACAACACAGCGTTCCTGACCTGATCTGGGTGAGCGACATTGCCAGCAGTTTGAAGTCCTGTTCAGCCACAGCGCCCAGCTGCAGGCCCTGCTGGAAGTGGTAACAGTGCCATCTAAAGGAGAATAGCCCAAAATGACATAACCTGGAAAACTCATTAACAGGGTGAAAATCCACTAGCACATCTCTAGTGCACCCGGAGCAGAAGTGCTTGTGCCGAGGACTGTCATAACCAACCTGCTCTGAGGCTCTGGAAACTGAGGTAACAGAATCCATGCCTCACCTGACAGTTCCAACACACCCAAACAGCCAAGAAACAGACTCTTGATAGCAAGTTTGGCACCCTGATGTCCAAACTAGGACTCCAGAGAGATAGGTGCCAAGTTGCTTTGTCATCATCTACTATCCTTTGTTTGACCCACACGTAGTGTTATCATTCTTGTTCATATTAGATTCAGTCATAAATATTCATGGTACTCTGGAGATTACTCTTTTTTTCTGGTGTTCTTTGTGGTGCTGGTAGGAAATGGAGCAGCTGCAGATGTGACAGCAAAGCCAGGGTAAAGCAGAACTGCCCTGGCTGATGTGCAGCTGGTGAACCACCTAAACTGCTCCTGCCTCCGTCTGCAATGGCAGCATGGGATGGAGGGTCAGACAAATCCCATTCCAGGCTGGTGTCTACCTCGAGCTGCCACTGGAGTTGAAGCAGTTGGACAGTACCTGACGGTGTCCAGGCACTCTGTGTCCCTGAGTACAGAGCAGGACTTGTCACCCACAGGCAGCGTCGCTGTCCCCACGCTTGAGTGTGGGGACTTGTGGGTGGGCGCATACACACCTTCCAGGCAAGTAAACAGAGAAGTGTTTCTGTGCCTGGTGAAACTTAGAAGAGACAAGAAAGACCTTATCTTCCATTCAAATACTTGAGACATGTCTGCACATGTATCTTCTAAGAGCAACGTTTCTGTCCTGTGAATGGACAATATCCCATGCAGGATCACATAACTACTTCTGCTTTTAACTCCCTCTCCCCGCTAAATTGGAACCCTGCACAGCTGGCATGTTCGGAGGGTCATACTTAACACCAAAGGATGCAGCAGTCTTTCTACCAAATGATTCTCATTCCCAGTATTGCTCCCACTTGCTCTTCCAGCTCGGCTGCAGCAGCTTCCCGTGGCACTTGGCCTTGGCTTTCACTCTGTGCTCCAGCTTCACCTCGTCAAGGGGCACGTCATTACTCATTTCTGAACGGGCTTATCTTGCTCGCTTGTCATGCTGCCCTGGGTGCTGCTTATTCCCCGCGCCACCCTTTGCATGGAGTGTGGAGCGAGGATTTTCCTCCTGGGCTGCGCTTTTGTGTTCTCACCCCAGTATTTGGGTGCTTGGCAGATATTAATTTTTTTCTCCACACCTGCCTCGTGTGATGACAGTTCCTGGGGATCCCCACATAGGCGTTGGGCACTGAGGCACAGGGAGGTTCAAGACAGGCAGCTGCTCCTGCAGCATCCTACCTTTTCTTTACCTGCCTTTTGACATGCATGGCCAATGCACAGGGGGCTGTAAAAGGCCATTTATTTCACTTCACAAACTCAAATTCATTCCTCTGTAGTACTGCCTTATGCTAGTGCTGAATGGGTCCTGCAGCATCTGCACTAGACAGTTTTACTATAAATCTTGCAAGCAAAGGAGCATCACTGGACTGATGCTGCTCTTCGGATGGCAACTCCAATGTATCTATCCTCCAATACCAAATCCTAAAGAAAAGCAACTTAGAAAGTCCTGAATCATGACAAAGCCTCTTTTTGTTTTTTCCTCCCATATAAACAAACTGCTTTGCTTCTCTCCCAGTAAAACATTTTTGATTTATTTCCTATCCCTGACATGTCAGGCTGTTTCTTTTCCAGGACTTAGAATGCAAAGATGGACTTGTTCTAACTGCTGTGGCTCCAGCAGGAGCCAACAGAGACGGAGATTACTCAACACAGGAAATTTAGCCAAACTCTAATAATGATGAGGGAAAAGAGGAGTGGCGCTCTGCTAAGACTTATTCTTAGATTGAATTCTAATATGTTTTTCAGATGTTGGGAAAGTTATGCCTAAAAGACAGAAAGACAGTCTTTTTGTGCTGGCTTTTCACAAGTTTTTTACCGTGAGGCACAAGAGTTAAGTGTGTTCCCCTTAACATATCTGAAGAGACCACTATGAAAATAAAACATTTTCAGCCTCACCTGAGGTACATGCTTGAAATGTTAGCCAAAATTCTTGAGGTGAAGGTGATGGGAAGAATTGTCAAACAATTTATACCTAGTGAAAGCAATTTTGCCTTCAACATACGAGGTCATTAGCATTTTAAACATGAGCCTTGTTTTGAGCAACACCCTAATTACATTAGGTTTATATACCTTGGCTGGGAAAGAATTTTGTTAGTGACACATAACTGCTTTGAGTTTCACAGTAACAAGGAAATAGCCCTGGGTATTCCAGTGCTGACACTGAAGAAGTTTTAAGTCTCTATTAAAATTTAAAGATCTCATTATCCCTGTCACAACCGGGCAAAATTTTATTTTCCAGGATTCATTGGGGTTTTTTCAGCTTTAAAACAGGAGGATCTATTTTTACTGAAGGATCCTGTTCCTTGCAAGAAAAGACAGGTCATGCCATCCTGAGATGACACAGACTCCATGTGTTTGATCACGTCCCAAGTTAATGTGATGATCTCCGTTCTGCTCTGTCTTAGCAGCATGGCCAATCAGTTTCTGCCTCATTATGGGCTTATCATTTTATGGTTACCAAGTTTCTTTCTTGCGGGGAAAAAATGAAAGCATCACATTGTCCATCCAAGGTAACCCAGTTGGAATACAGACAGGAGGGTTTGTTAGAACCTTAGGTTCACTTTGTTAGAAGCACAACAGTCCAAAGGATATAGTTTGGGCTGCAGGTGCCTGCTTTTGTCCATGAAACCATGTCTCATCAGCAAAAAGCAATAGTGAATAATGATGCTAACCATGGTGTTACTCTTGTGTCAGTGCTCTGGGTCAGAACTCTGTTAGCAGCATTTGCTTTAGACATGTAAAAGTATGTTTTTGGTACAAATAGTCTAGAATGGCTCTTTCATTAATCTTTTGTAGATGTCCAGTTGTCAGACCTGCGGTGAAGAAATTGTGCAATTATTAAGTGCTTTAAATCCATTTATAACCTCAGACTCTATCCACTAGATAAGTGCAAATGATTGCAATGTAGCTATGCTATTCTCTGAATTAATAACTTTCCAGCATCTGAATTAATAATTTTCATTTTTAAAATTGCTTGAACAGGGGGTGTAACATTATACTCTGCTAAATTACATTTTCCTCGACAATTGAAGGGGTGAACAGCCTGTATTTTCCTGTAGGTATGTAGGTGTTCAATACCATACAGCTTCAAAACCCACAGACCTGCTAAGAAGTGGTGCAATACAGCCACAACCACTCAGTGTAAACTGCAGAGACAGTTTCCTCAGATCACTCACCCTTTTCTTTCTTTTTCTTTGATTTTTCTTTGGCTGGTTCATTGGTTACTCTCCACAGATAGTCTAGCAAGATTTTTATTGGGAATGCTAACAGAGCAAAGACTTTTTGAGTTATTTTAGATGCAGGGTCCAAGTTTCATATATGGATGTTAGTCACTCAAAAAATGGAAGAATGATGCTTGTTCTATAAAGGGGCAGAAACATTTAACAAACTGGATTTTGTAGATTCTCTCCAGGGAACCCTTTGGGGCGGGACAAAGCTGTCTTTGAGGAGAGCAGATGAAGGGTCCGTAACTCTCATTAGCAGCCATTTGGAGGAGCACTGGCCTGCGCAGGAGGAGGCATCTCTGTGACTCTTCTGTTTGAAAAGAAGGCTAAGGGGAAGGCAGGTTATAACAGGCCTAGAGAGGGACCAAACAGTAAGCTACCCTCTGATGAGAAGCAGTGACCACCGACATACCTGACACGTACTCACATATTGGTCTTTGCTCCAGAGGTCACCACCCTGATCCTTATCCTTTACCCACGCATGGGATCTTATCCTGAAGGCCAATCCCCAAGGCCGGAAGCACATGGATGCCACGGGAACAGGGTGATGCATGGAGCAGATGCAGTCAGGTCTGGCAGCGAGCGCGGAGCAGGGGCTCGCGCTGGTCACGCTCCTTTGCCAGGTCCCTGCACATGTTTTTAACCAGCTGACAGTGATGCCTTTTGTTTGGTGGGTTCAGATTATCCCTATGGCATCACTCTATTAACTCAAATACATCTAATAATGACATATAGAGGAATCAGAATAATGATGGTGTTAGTAATCAGTGTAATAGAAATCAAGTTTGTTTAGCGAATCTTGTCTTTCTTGCAGCCTCACAGGAGGAATGACTTAATATCAGTAACAAAGACCTGCCAATGCTAAATGCCCATTAAGCCAAATCTCTGCAAGGTTTTTATCTGCAAAATTAGCAGGCCCATCCTATAATTTCCTTGACTTATTGTTAGCCATCACAAATCAGAAAGGTTAGTCCTACTTGAGAAATCAATTTTTTATCCTCTCACTGGCCAGTGCAATAAAATCTGTTTAAATAGCATTAGTTTGTTGTGTTAATGAAATTATGTAGGAAAAGGAACAAAAAGATGTTATCTAGACAGCACTGGGTGTGTTAAAAACAGAAAGCACTTGGCTCACTTAATGTATTCTTTTTAGTTAGTATTTGACCTCTATAAAATGGTGTCATTAGGATTTAGATTGTAACATTTTTATTATTCCATGGTTATCCCAAGAGGGTGCTAGACGCTTTGCAGATGGTCTGTGATGCCCCAGTCCCGAGGTGCTTAGCATCTAAATAGGCAATAGCCCAATTAGAACTGGGGAATCAAAGTGGCAGAGCCAAGGGGATTAGCATATGTTAGTTTATGTGGATTTATGTGGAAAAACAGCCACAAGTTCATGTACCTGGACATAGATAAACACCACATAGGCCAGAAATCATAGCAAAACCAACTACTGTGGACCCAGTAGTGGCTGCGCGTGCACATCTGCAGGTGCAGAAGGGTGCACGGTGAGCACGGTTCTCCTTTGGTGGGCAGGAAAATTCCCAGCTCGTTTACCCTGAGCGGGTGCAGTCAACATTGTGCATCCCGTGCACGTCCCTCGAGCCGGCTGCTCAGCGGCTCGCAGCAGGAGCCCACGGCCGGGCGGCTGCAGACGCGGGCAGCGGTACGAGCGGCTGGGCTGCGGCTTCACCTGGGGCGGCTCAGCTATTCGGATCGTCCCACTCGGATTTCATCTGCAGCGAGAAAAATAGATTACATTTGTTCTTTCTTTATTTTTTTTTTGCTTGCTTGCTTACTTTAATAAACTGAGGAAGGGACTTTGGTATAGGGAGTGTAGAGGATCCTGTTTGGAGGAACGTCAAAAATAAAGATTTATAGAAAATGAGTGCTACTAGTAGAATAAGTAGGCAGGCTGGACTAAAACTGAAATCAGATGCTTTTATGATAATTGTGAGCNTTTTTTTTTTTTTTTTTTTTTGGCTTGCTTGCTTTAATAAACTGAGGAAGGGGCTTTGGTATAGGTAGTGTAGAGGATCCTGTTTGGAGGAACGTCAAAAATAAAGATTTATAGAAAATGAGTGCTACTAGTAGAATAAGTAGGCAGGCTGGACTAAAACTGAAATCAGATGCTTTTATGATAATTGTGAGCATCGATATCGTATCCATTAATCTAATGAGGCACAGCCACTAAGTATTCTTAAGGAAAGCTAAGACATTATTGAAGAAAAATATATGCAGTAGTAGACTAAATAGTCTCAGAAATCCTTAATTTGATGTGCACAAAGCGTAGACCTTTAATGATGTGTTTCCCATCCTTTGGGCAAGAGATGGCAAATGACAAGTGGTTGGAAAGATGAACAAAGCTCTCTGCTCTGCCATGGCTTGAGTGAAGAGCAGAGCCGGGACTCAGCCTGGCTTGGGGGGACACTGCATGGGTGCCAGTGTCTGCAGAGGAGGCTCCTGGCCCCAGCAGAGCTCCCACGCTTTCTCTGCCGTCAACAGATAGAGTCAACCGCCTGGTTCCCCTTGGAGGACATCTCCCCACAGACCCTAGGAAGAGCCCAGGACCCTTGGGTTCATTGGCTGAGGAGTGTTTGGGAATAACCACCGCATAACACAGAGGTGCGGGAGCTGGGCCATTGGGGCTGAGGCAGAGAGCTGCACTTTGTGTCTTTATACATTGGGGTCCAATGTATAAAGTCCAATTTATACATTGGGCTTGGGGTCCAAGAATTTGCTTGGGATCAGGTGCTGAGCTGAATACATACTTTTCTACCCACACTTTGAGTACCGGCCTGATGGGACTCACCACAGAGAATTCCCAAGGACTGTTGTGTACTTTATTGTAATGAATCACTGAATCACAGGGATTGGCAGCCCTGAACAAGGGCCAGGACACAAGTTGCTCCTTCCTGGTGAGTTGCTGGCATGGACAAGACAACACAGGAACACCAGCTCCACCACTGCACATCTAAATCCCAGGCTTCCCACTCTGTGTGCTGCCCCACCAAAGTTTGGCTTCTTGCTCTAGAGGGACAGCTTCTTATGCTTCAGGTAGAACCCCAAATTTCCTACCTAGTGATGGAGTGAATGGTGAGATTGCGGTGAGGTGCACAGAGCCGCCGCAGACTGCACGGGGAAGTGAGATGTCATATTGGTGGAGATGCCAGGAGGCCAGCTTGGCCCGGGGAGTTAAATCCATTTGGCAGTAGGCCCCAAGCAGGTCTCAGAAGAGAACCCCCCCATCCCACTGTAGCTGCTCTGCTGTGCAGAGCCACACAGCAAGAGAAGCCCAGCTTTAATTCGTGGCTGGCTGATGCAGTCCCTGGGAGCAGGCTGGAAGGGGCTGGGAGTTCTTCATCCTCTCAGCATTTCTGGTTTTACTTCAGCGGCTGTCACACTGGGTCTGGCATCACCCACTCTGCCTCCCATGAGGATCCCATGAGTTGTATCATCATGAGTAATGACATTACTCATTAGATTAGTGCACTGCTGCTTCTGACCCCTGGCCCTCCTGCTCTGCACAGTGACTCAGCTTCAACACAAGTGTTTTTTCCTTAATCTAGACTGTTACACAGGTCATTCTTCCCAGCTCCAGGATGTTCCTCTCCCTCGGGCTAGGCCATAACCCCTCACTTCTTAGGAGACCAGTCTAACTGTTAAGCAAGCAGTGAACCCCACCGCAGGTGAAAAAGTCAGCTGTAATTCTGGACACATTCAGCTTTCGGAGCTTCTTGAAAAAAATAAACATTGTATAACGCTAAGCCAATTGCTTTAACCTGCACGAAGCTAAACTCAAGCAGGAGGTTTGTTCCCATGCTCTGAGCACGCCGGGGCAACTAAAATGCACAGGTAGCGCCAGGCTGCCTAAGGAGGTGCTTAATGCATGTAAGTGCTGCAGAGTTGCTCTGTTCTGCAGAGTAGGAGGCTGGCATCACTTCTGTGTTTGGCTGGGTTTAGGTGCTTAAATCCTTCAGGAGAGTTTGGAATAGATTAGATGCTGTCCATGGCACCCACATTTCCTCTGTTGCAACAGAAAAGGGTTTAGAGGTTTATTTCTGCTCTGATTATAAGGAAACAAAGTCACCTCTAGATTTGGAGTGATCTTTCAGTATTTGGCCTGAATTTTTTGCTTTCACATTTAGCGAGCTTGTATTTTATAAAAACAAATGCAATAAAAAGGAGCATAGCATATTCCTTAATATATTACAGTAATTGTTTTTGTACATTGTGAAACAATATATACTGTAGTTGTGTAGGTACTGTGCATAAGATTATTTTTTTGAATAGAATTATGTTAGAAATTATTATGCTAGAAATTACTGTATTTTAGCAGTTAAAAATATTTCACTCTTCTCTTGCCTAGAAAGATACTTTTAAATGCCCTTTGCAGAAAGAATTTGGAAAATTATTTACTATGTTCTCTCACCACTGCGTATTCTTATGTTTCAAAGTCCTGCTGATATAACTCACTGTCTCTCCAAAATTACTGCTGCAGTCCCAGGGGGCGAGAGTGTAAATATCATAAGTTTTCTTGTGCGTTTCCATCAGCAGGAGCTTTTTGAGCTGATGCACAGCAGGGATTTTGCAGCAGCATGGTGGAGCTTTCCCTCTTGCTGAGAATTCCTGGCAAAGCAAGGTTTGAAAATAAGGAGAGGCTACAAGTGCCGTTTCCACCTTTTAAGCCTTTCTGCACTGTGTGTCACATTTGCAAAAATCTCCCATACTCATAGAAAAGTAGCATTTTCCTTATTAGTGAAGCACTGGTTTGATCTTTAATTTTGTAGGTGCATCTTTGTTATTGCATTCTGTATGGGTTGTCGTTACAATTTTTATCATATAGGAATCCACATATTTGATTTTTTGACTGCAAGCTACATACACCTTAGGTCGTATATAAATAACATGCTCATATTCCTACTGATTCCTTTTTGATGAGCGTAGCACTGAACCTAAGTTGAATCCAGTCCTGCCTGACAGGAGAATCCTGTCTGTGTACAAAGCAAAACTCCCTCAATTCACCCCTTCATTCTTTTAATCCCCTTCCTCCTATGGCTGGCCAGCATTTATTTACTGCCTGAATCAAAGAGGGCATTTGGACATGGCAGTAATGAGGGGTGGTGTTAGATGGCTCATGCGGTGAGCTGAGACCCTTCCACAAAACATGTTTTAGTGCAGCCAGATGTTCATGGAGGAATCTCAGTGCAGAGGATGTCGGTCATGCCTACCGCACCGTGGTCTAGATGTAAGCTGGAGGGAGGTAACTTCGGAAGTAATTAGGATTCCTGATCACACACCAAACAAACCACATTCAACAGGTGATATCCCCCCTCGCTGCGGAGGCTGATGCTGGAACGTGGCACTCAGCATCAGTGCCCACATTTTGTCAAGGAACAACCAAAAGGTGAGAGGAAGCAAAATGGCGCAACAGGTAGTGTGGGGGTTGCAGCCGTACTGTTAACGAGACCTGTTGTACGTGACAGAAGCAGAGATAGGGAATGGCGGACGGAAGATCTCGCGGTGTCACGGAATGGGCAAAGGTTTAACCATATTAGGGCAAAAAGTGATATCTGGAGCCTAATTGGTACATAAGACAACTTCCGCCTGGACAGAAGTTATAAGAGCCAGCAGTGAATTTCAATAAAGGTCATTTGGCCTATCATCTCATAGGTGTCAGTGCTTCTTGACCCTGAGGTGGATGGCCTCAGTATTCCCTCTATAACCACGGACAACCACCACGGGTTGATAACGAACCCGACAAGGTAGTTTTGAGGGTTGGAAAAAATCCATTGCTATGAGAAAGTGTAGAGCACAATTGGCTTTATGAAAAGGGACAAAGCGGCTTGACTACAGTGTATAACTTTCTGCAGGAAGGTTGTGCTAGTTAAGAGAAGGCTCTTTCCTCCATCAGTGAAAGGTTTAGCAGGAACCACTGGCTGGAAGCAGAAGCTTTCAATTCCAAACATGAAGGCAGGCACATATTTTTGACAGTAGAAGTGATTAGTTATTGAAGAAAACTTTTGTGAGAACTCACGGCTTCTTCACATCCTGATGTTTCCAGTTTGCAACTAGATGCCTTGTAGAAGAAATGTCTCACCAGGTAAAGCTACAAAGTGGTAACTGTGTAAAATATAATGTCCTGAAATACAAAGATCATGCCTGATTGAATCACCTGCTCCCCTGGTAGCAGGTCTATCCACCTGTGAAATATTTACTACTCTTATAGGTTGTTAAAGGGGAGACACATATGTTAAGGTCAGAAGCCTTTTGAGAACACTTTATTATAATTTAATCTTAAAAGCAGCTGTATCTACACGGAGGCAGGAGACATAAAAATTAGTATAAATGAGACTTTTTTATATACATCCTAAAATTATCTGACTTAGGTTTCTCTAGATAAAAATGTCCCAAGCCCACTTCTCATATTTGGATTCTCGTTAACATGTGTAAATGCTATTTCTCCCTGCAGAATGCTGGGAATCTTCTCTTCTCCATAAGAGAAACCTTGGACCGTGTGAAGCTGCTGGAGTTTTTGCCACTGACGTAGCTGTCGCAGGATCTCAGCTCTTGCCTCTTGCTTTGCTAGGCCTCAAATACAGCAGCTTAAAGTTGTCGTTGGCTTTGAGCCAGGATAACTTAGAGGTGGAAGAGAGCAGAGGAGATTCCCTGTTTGTTGGGAAAAGAGGGGAATGTTTCTCTGCAAGGTTGATTTAAGAAAATGGCCATCTGTTTCCAGCTACTCAGAGGTCAGGAATTCAGAAGTAGCCCCAGGGGAGATGTATCCCTGGGCAGAGGGCAGGTGAGGAGTTCACTGAAAATACGTATTTGTTTTAGTTCCTTGTGATCTTGGTGTATAAATGACATTTCTTCTGAGAAAGTGTGAATTCCTTGTCAGCAAGACCTAGATAATTTGGAATTCATATTAAGTGCTTATTTTGCACCACTTCAGGCACAAAGAACTAGAAAACATAGTAATAAAGTAATGCTCTCTGGCACATTTTAATCCATGGCCTTACAAGCTACTGACATAAAAATAAATAAGACTACACTAGTCTTACAAACCATGATCAGTAAATACCCAAAGTCTGAAAGAATTTGGTTTGACTTGTCAGCTGGCTGAGCTTTCTTACTTGAGAAACTGGGTATGTGTAGTCAGTGTTAATTTGTTAAATTCTAGAGTAATCATTCTATTCTTCCACATGCACCACAGGATAACTGTATAATTGAAAAACTACATTAAAAATGTTTGCTGCCATATAGATTGTCCCAGGATCACCGAAACCACATGGCACTGTATTACATTGTGTGTAATACACAAAATGTGAAACCTTACTGCAAATCCAAGGGAAATTGCCATTCCAGAGACATCTGGCATGACCTTCAGCTCTAATGATCCAGCAGGGTTTCGTGACAGACTTCTCTTGTATTCAGAAATCCCCAAATTGCTGCATTTCAGTTTCTGATTTTTTTAAGTTAGTTGAAAGTAGCTAAAATAATAGACAAGACCCAGAAAAATAATGTATTACATAGAAGTGTATAAAATTAAAGAGCTTACTTGGATTGTGGAATAGTGGAATCATGTTACCACGGGAGTAGTGTGAAAAAAATTAGTAATACACCTCCAGGAAGGGAGAAGAAATATAGCAGTGAATGTATTTGCTTTTGTCATTTCCTTAGTTATTGGAGAAAACTTTTGTGAGATACTGTGTTTTCTAGTCTGACAAGATTAAGTGTTCAGGGGCTAATGAGAGGTCTGTCCTCCTCGTGTCGGGAGGCCCAGCTGGCTTGCTACCTCCACAAGTGCTTTTGGCCAGGAGAAACTGCCCCTGTGCTTTAGAGGATCTGTCTCCCCCAGTTTCCCACTTTGCTGCTGGTTTACAAACCAAACATTTGTAGGTCTATAGGAAAGGAAAGGGAAGAAAGAGGTGCAACACCTCCTTTGACAACAGAGCTAATTTTATTGGCTTCAAGTGCTCACTGAAATACAATGTGACTATTGCTCTTCATAAGCAAAGCTTTCAAAAAGAATTTGGGACTGTTTCCAAATTGTGCTGCTTATAGGTAATGGAAAATTTGATAACATACTTCACTTATCTCTTATAGATAAAAAGGTTCTGACAAAGTCCACCTGTGTGTCTTGTCACACAGCAAATAACTGACAGTGTTGAAGAGTAGGTTGAGATAATAGAGAAAGAAAAATGGAAAAAAAAAAGAAACCAGAAAAAAAAGAAAGCAGAGAAATAAAAATAGAAAATAGAGGGAGAAATAGGTTGTTATAATCATATATTGGATCTCATTTCTCCTCATTTTTCTCACCGTCTTTGTCATTCTTCTTTAATGATGGCACATTAATGATAATATGCAGCACCTATCCCCCACTCAATAATCTTCTATGATGGGAAGAGCTTCAATCTATCCTATCTTGATGCTGCCTCAGACAAAACACAGCCCCAACTAAGTGCTACTCACCAGGCTTCTCTTCACATCTTCCTTTGGAGGCGCTCAAGGTTGGTGTCATGATCGTCTCACCGCTGGTTGCACAGAATGCCAGAAGGTGGCGGCTGCAGATAGTCTGGGTTGTCTGTCACTCTCCATGGCTGCAATATTGCAGAAGTTGCAGTGTCTGTGCGATGCAGCCCTACTAGGTCATCTGGATCCGACCTTCATGTCTCTTCTTATCTTCCTGCATTCTTCTGTTGCCTGTCTCGGTCTCACTTCTCTACTGCATAATCCTTTGTCATATAAAACACTTGAAATCTTGAAAATGATTTTTCCTTCCTCCTGTGTTTCATCTCTTATTTTCATTTGTGTCCTGTGGGTTTTTTTTGTTTTATTTTATTCTGCCCAGTCAAGCATTTTTCATCTTGCAGTATGCCCCAGTTCAACCTTCTTTCTGTGTTAGCTCCCTTTGTGGCCCTCTCCTCTTCCGTCTTCTTGATCACATCTAACCAGTCTCCTTCAACTTGCTCCTAGTTTCCTATGTTTATTGCCATGACCCCTAATACTGTCCTATCAGCTGATTCCCAAAGCTGGCAGTCCTCTTGCAAATAAATCCATATCCCTTCAAGTGCTCTGTACCTTCTTTTCCTGTTTTTGTGCTCAGACTGTTATCTATTCAGCATGTTAAATATGTTTGACATATTTCTCATGCTATGCCTCTCACCAGGCATTTTTAGTGCTTTATGAAAGATGAATAGTAAAGAGTTCACTTAAGGATTCTCCTGCTAAGTGACATACACATTACAGTGTCACTACATATATTCTTTCAGCTACAGTAAACGGAACAAAGCCGTTCCCCAGAACTTTGTTCTTCTTTCTCTTGTCTTCCTACCTGGATCTCAGTCTTCACGGCAAGCCGTCCTTGCCAAAACACTTGCAGAACGGCACTGTGGAGATCCATGGAGAGCACCACATCTCTCCTGGGAGGATTAGGTCACCTCCAGAAAATGAGAGAGCATCTACTAACGGGTGAGAGCCCAGGAGTCCAAAACTGCTTCTCTATGTTTCTCATGCTAGAAATATGATTGCCCACAGCTCTGGCAGCAATGAGAACTATCTCTACATAGCAAATTACATTCTCAAGGTTTTGCTAGAACAGTGTAGATCAAAAGCCGGTACTGAAGTCAGTGGAGCTGTGATCTGGTATGAAAATCTATCCTTGTGGGTTTCACATTTTAACATTACTGCATAACCATGAGTATAACCATGAACATCCATGAGTATAACAGAGGTGAGAAGCAACAGTGAGTATAGCAAAACCCATCTTTCCACCATGGGTTTGAGTGGCTTCTTTGCAAATTCTGAAACATTGCATGTTGCTACTATCAGACATGGGTTTGAGACCAGCAGGAGACTAGGACTAACTTTGCACAGCAATTCTTGCTTTCCTCTTTTGGTTCAGCACAACTCTGAGGTACTCATCACTCATCTTCCCCCAATAGCTATTGCCTTCTAATCAGTTTTACCTCCCAAAGCTCTTCTAATCTGCAGCCTGACTGCCCGCTGGGTTGTGATGAGACATGTAAAACTCCTCCTGAGGTTCCACTGTCTCAACTGGGACCCTTAGGAAGTAGGACAGTATTTAGAGCAAGGAAGGGTGTCAGGCTCTGGTCCTCAAGTGTTTTCTCAAACACTCCACTCCTTACCTGCATTATCCTTCATGGTTTCCCTGCAATTTGGTCTTTGACAGCTTGCAAAATTTGGAGTTACTTGAATCTTCATGTTGCAGTGCCCAGTATGATAAATTGTTCTGTTTCTAGCTAGAGCTCCTCGCTCTCACCGTAACAGAAGTAGTGCACACTAATCATAATTATACCCAATTTGCCTGTTAGAGGCACACTGGGAAGATCTACTTGTTTGCCTGTCTTTATGTATATACCCCTTATAGCATAAACTGGTTACATATATGTTTATATATAGTTATACATGTAGTTCCATATTATTTATGTATGTATAAACAGGCATATATGCATACCCAAAGTTATGGGCTATAGGCAGGTTTACAGTTAATCCTTTACATAATGCTTTTTAGGTATCCCACTCTGCATAGATGCTTGTGTGAATTTCTGTGCTATATTGACCCTCTGAATCCTCAGTTAAATCTTAAATCTAGAGGATTCCAGAGTGCATATGGCCTGTGCTTAAACGTGAGCCACATGATATGGTAGAGTTGGTGGCAGGCCAGGAAGGAGCGGTACCTGCGATCCGTGGATGGGTGCAGAGCCTGGGGATCTAGGGAGGAGTATTCGCTCAGTCACTACTGGTCATCTGATCCCCTGGGTGAGCACCAGATTCTTGGCCATTAGATTGGACATTCCAGTCTGGACACACCTGCCCTTCATCTCAGTGAAGGTGTGCTTTAAAATACGTGGAGGAGTGGGACTTTTTCTGTCAAACTGGCACAGTTTAACCTGATCTTTCACCAGTGAAATCAATTTACTTGGTAAAAGATGCTATTTTTTTTCTTTTTGGAATGTGCACACTGCAGGGCATATTAAAAAGAATAAGAAAAAATATTTTTTGCATATACAATTTATATGTTCTCNTAAAATACGTGGAGGAGTGGGACTTTTTCTGTCAAACTGGCACAGTTTAACCTGATCTTTCACCAGGGAAATCAGTTTATTTGGTAAAAGATGCTATTTTTTTCCCTTTGGAATGTGCACACTTCAGGGCATATTAAAAAGAATAAAAAAAAATATTTTTTGCATATACAATTTGTATGTTCTCTCTAATATCATTATTTAAACTACAGGGTATACAAACTGAAATAAAAAGAGAAGCTATCAAACTTTCTGATTATTGTGATATATTTTGATGTTGTTTATGGAAAGACTTTTATAGAGTAGTTTGTGAATGGAACGAGCAGAAAGTGAGTTGCACAATCTTGCAGGGAATTGCGGTCTGCTTCTAAATGAGATAGAAAATTCAAAATAATAAACTGTCTTATGAGCATTCTACTATGTTTATTCTTCAGTGGGTATAAAATCATGCAATAATGAGATTTTTACTGATAATATTATAGGACTTTTTGGCTAACTAATCTTAAGATAAAAATCTGATTTCTTCACATTTAAATGTTTAATTCAGATGGTATTTGGGGTCATTCCGAATCAGACACATTTAAAACACTGTTAAAATGATTTACTGTATATCCTTTACACCACAGATTCAATGAATTGATACTTAAGTGCTAGTATGTAATTAAAAAAAAATACACTCCTCCATTTTGGTCACTTAGTAAATTATGCAAAATAGCTGATTAAATATCATGTCTCCAAGTTTAGTTTGAGCAGATGTAAAGTAAAAAATATTGCAGTTGCTTGAACAGTAAATAGGAATAGTATTATGCCCATCATGGAAGGAAGCATTGATTCTGTCAAGTTAGGGAAGAATTAATACCCACAATGCCTCTTTACCACTAGAATAGGTTGTTTATAGCCTGTCTTGGAAGAGTTAAGAAAATATAGACATTCTTAGGCTTTAATTACCCAGGAGCTTGACCCTATGAGGTGCTAACTACACACTGCTTCCAATGAAGTCAATAAGTGTTGGAGTTCCAGTAGCTTGTAAAACATAGATGTAGTTTGCTGAATACTAATGTTTTGATTTTTTGAAAACTAATTTTAACAGCCTTTTTTTTTTTTTCTTATCCCTATTGCTAACTCTACATATACATGTTTGTGGGACANGAAAACTAATTTTAACAGCCTTTTTTTTCTTATCTCTATTGCTAACTCTACATATACACGTTTGTGGGACGTAATCCCTACTGCTAACTCTATGCATATATGTTTGTGGGACATATATATATAATTTATGCTTCTAGTAAGAAAACAGAGGTTCAGCTCATACACACAGTGCTTTTTAACTGCGAGTACAGGTTTTCCCTGTCTCTGTTGATCTTGTTTTACCTTCAGGCCTCACACTTCTGCCTTGAAGGGCAATGTCTATCAAATCTGCTGGGACAGAGCCCCCTGCGAGGCTGTGTCAGCAGCGGCACGCTCACATTCTGGGTGTGCACCATCCCCATAGATATGGATGGATGTTTAGCAATATATTAGTGACAAAGTACAGAAAACTGGTGTTGCAGGGGTAGGAACATAAGCCTGAAAAGTTCATCCTGTGTCATCAAAACCGGCCCCTGCCTGTTACAGACATTCAGGTACTATAATCCCTTCCCTAAACTGATTAAATTTCAGCTGAAGATTTTTAAATCTTTTCTTCTACTCGTAAAGGAAGACTGTTTCAGAACCTCTCCTGACTAGAAGGCTTATGTGTTTCCAAGTTCACCACCTTTTATTCTTATATTTTTTTTAATCTCAAAGTACTTTCCTTCTCCTTCTCCTGTTTACCTCCCTGATACCTTAACAAAATACTGCAATTTTTCTTTTTGTATGTTTGTTTGTTTTAGGATGAAACAGACACATATACCACCCTCTGAATGGTATAGATTGCATAGGTCAGAAATGATACCCCTGAAATATGAGGGACTAGATAGGTGCATGGTTTTAGGTGAGATCTCTCTGAGACTTTTCCTAAAACTTTTAGATTTCTCTTTTTTTTTCATATTTTTGATTTAGCTTTTTCAGAGCTGTACTATGGACAGAGTTTATAGTCATCCTATGACTGAATAGTAAGCACCATCCTTCTGTTTCTGTTATTTCCAGCTGCTGAGCCTCCAATTTCTGCCTGAAATTCATGTTATTTGTCCCAAATATTGTGACTTTGAGCTTCTAAGTACTTTATGTTTCTTCTCATGCTCAGTCCTGTAGCCCTAAATATCATCCAACTTGAGAAGTGTAATTTTGACTCCCCTCTTGACTAACACATCTCAGTGTCTTTCTCAGACTAACAAATAATTTTGTGATTGGCGCCATATCTGAAGTCACACAGTTCCTAATGGGTGAGAGTTACTATATTGTCCTCATCTCAGAATATCTATTCTCTTGGCAAAAAGAAGCCCCTATCTGCTCTGGTGTGGATCTGCCTTTCATTCCTTGGTGCACTTGACATTTACATTCTTTTTTATTGCACTCTTCATTTCAGTATTTGATCCAAGTCCCACATGCCACTGAGATCTGATAGGCCTGTAGTTGTCTCTAGCACTACCACTACTCTCCTTAAATTAAAAAGAATTAGTCATTTAAGCCTGCCATTTAAAGTGCCAGTTTCTTCAGAATTTAACTATATCAGAGTTGTCCGCCCCACGACATCACATCATTCATCTTTTTGCTCCCACCTCAGTTGTAATCATTTCCGTTTCCGTCTTCTTAATCCCATGGGCTTTGAAGCCTTCAGCTTTATGGCGAAAGCCCTCGTGATGAGTTCTGAGATGAGGCTTTGTTTTGCTTTGAAGTCAATGCAAATTCTTGGACCACCAAAAGCCCCCCTGAATTTTCTTTTTTTTTTATTTGTGTGTTTGTATTTGGCTGAAGATGCTTTTTGAACTAGCTTTTATTTTCCTTTTGCTTAAGTCTTTTCTCACCTTAATGCTACATACCTATCCGTACCTACCACATGAGTCTTAATGTAAACTGAATTTAATTCACTTTCTCTAAAAGGATATAAACTAATCAAAGTGCCTTTTGGTTCTCCCCTAGTCCTTATTTCTTATCAGTGATACCTCCAAGTAAAATCAACATCTAGTGGCTCAATTCACCCTTGCCAGAAGGCCAACACATGGCTTTGGCTTAATTTAGATTCTACTTAAATATTTTATCTTCCAATTTAGTGCTTAAGTGGTTCTATGGTGGTGCACAGACCTTATTATCTAATCTCTAGCTTAGATTTATCATCACACACAGACTGCAAATCTACCGTTATTACTGGAGTGACAGAAGGCAACTGCTTCACTTAAAATGCGTAAGAGAAAGAGTAATGATAGGTTTTTCTTTTCCTTGCCTGACAGTCAGATGCTGCTCTGAACACTATAATGGTCAACTCAGATGATAAATATTTGTGGCAATTTGTCTAAAAGTGGGAGGATTGTTATTACTAATATTTTGCTATAGAAGATAAAATGCTTCAGGTCAGGAAGATCCAAGTCACAGAGATCATGTGGCAAGAAAAAAAAGAAGTTCTTACAGTGAAGATGAAATAATTTCACCAGATAGAGAAAGCCTTTTTATCTCTATTGTATAACTGATCAGTAGCTAGCCAAATTAATTTTCAAGTGCTATAAGGAAAAGTTAGTTCTGGGACGGGCATGTTAAAACACAGGCGTGGCAGGTGAGATTTTTAATTTCTTTGTTATTCTGAAATGTCATTCAAAGAACAGAAAGTTGGACAGACCAGGAAATTACCTGAACATTTAGATGTGATTTAACACAGATTTGGCAGGCTGATTTCTTACTTTTTTTTCAAAATCATGTTATGCAACAGTAGTCACACTAGAAATTATAATTAAACTAAAAATGCCTGTGCAGAGATGCACAGATCTAAGTCATGGTAACATGGTACCTTTCCTAGATGGAGACTGAGCTGTTCAGTATTAAAGGCAATGTCATTTTCTTGTAAATCTGGAGAAGAACAATGCCCAGAAGCGCCTGCCTTTCTGCACGTGCGCGAAGTGCTTGGGGTCAGAGTCCTGCACGCCCAAGACAACTGCATCCCGTTCTGGATATGACCCAGACACAACTACATATTTCAGATAACAAGCGAATCTTATCTACCAAGAGCAGGCAAAAGAGAGAGCAGGGGAAAGGGTGGAGAGAGAAAAAAGTAGATCCCTTATGGTCTGCAGATAGCAATAGGACAGCAAGGGGAGTTGCAGGCAGGGACTAGATAACCTTAAAATTGTCAAGGCAAAGCCAACTACTAATTGCAGAGGTCTGTATGGAGTCTGTGTTAACACTTAGGGCATCCAGACTTGGTTTGGAGGGCAGGCAGTGGGGCACATGCAGGTGCACTTCTTTGAGGGGCGGATGGAGAGGGCCACCGCAGCCTCCACCGTCCCCATGAGCGCAGATCCCCAGGCTGGGTTGTCCCTGCCGAGGCAGTGGCTAGAGGGGCATCGGGGCACCGATCAGCACAGACTCACTGCGGGAGCCGTTCATGCCCAGTGGTGAATGTGCCTGCAAGCTCTTGCAATGCGCTCAGAGATGTTTGGGTTAAGCTAACCAACCTCAGAGTGAGTGCTGGGCTTGGAGCAGTGAGTAGTTCCTAATGCAGCACGAAGACCAGGAGGACCTTGACCCACTTCTCAGGGACACCCAGGGCGCTCCAGCAAGTTTGGGGCTCTCCCTGTTAAGTTTCNTTGTCCCTGCCGAGGCAGTGGCTAGAGGGGCATCGGGGCACCGATCAGCACAGACTCACTGCGGGAGCCGTTCATGCCCAGTGGTGAATGTGCCTGCAAGTTCTTGCGATGCGCTCAGAGACGTTTGGGTTAAGCTAACCAACCTCAGAGTGAGTGCTGGGCTTGGAGCAGTGAGTAGTTCCTAATGCAGCATGAAGACCAGGAGGACCTTGACCCACTGCTCAGGGACACCCAGGGCTTGCCGTGGCGCTCCGGCAAGTTTGGGACTCTCCCTATTAAGTTTCACAACCTTCCCCTTGTGCCCGTGGCCGCGTGCAGCCGCGTTGCGGGACGTGCTCCCGTCTGGGCTTGCGTTTGCCTGCTGGAGGAAGCAGATCCTGCTCCGTGGGAGGCTGGAGGGAGCCGGTGCGCGCTGGCGTGTGGCAAGGGGAGCCCGGCGCTCTTCTGAGGGCGGCGAGATCCCTAACCGCTCTGTTATTCTGCATCTATTGATCTGCCTGAGCCTGGCGCTGCCGGCAGCGAGTGACCCTCCCTTCTCCGGCAGGAGCCTGACATGCTGCTCCCTCGCTCCTCCTCCTCCTGCTCCCGGATTCCTCAAGTTACAGAGAGAAATAAGGTAGCGGAGGGTATCGCAAAGGGAGCGTGACAGCTGGCAGCACGCACACACCTTCCCCGGGTGACATTCCCGCTGCCTGGGATCCCACCCTGCCCTCCTGAATGAAGCTGGGTGCCTTTCCAGCAAGCCTGCCAGGATGGGCCAGCGCTGCTGCAAGCTCTATCACTGCCTCCAGTGCCTGGACAAGACGGTACTTTGCCTCTTTTTATCCTTCAGCAAAGGGGCAGGGAGCTAGCCGTTACCGTGCCTCGATCCGGGCTCCTGGCTCGAGCTAATGTAGGGAACGTGCGTGCAACCCGGGGAGGCGGAGAGGGGAGCGATGTTCGGATTATTTGTCGCGTGACGGATTCTCCCGCACCGGGAGCAAATCTCACCCTTCCTCTCGCCCTCACTGCAGTGCTTACATAATTGTCTCCTGCAGTCTGAGTGTAAGAGTTGGATTTTCATGGAACAATAAGGGACCACCGACATGCTCTGTGGCAGCAGCCGCCTTGATTTCTCGCTGTGCATTTCATGCATTTTTAATAGACCTGTGGAGTGCGAGCTATAAAGGATCCCTGCGTGGAGTTGTAAAGTTCCAAGAGAGATTTTTTCAGGCTCTAGCTGCCCTAAGGTTTTACCTCTCTATTGTTCCTGCTTTCTGATGTATTGCAAATCTGATCAAGAAGTAAAACCAGGTGGAACCACATGTATCCTTGCGTCAGGCTGAATCTAAAGCGAGCAAATTCCCAGATGCCGGAATGGGTCGTGTAACAAATGTCAGTGCAGAGGTAAGGACTGCAGCTACAGGTAGCCGGAGAGGAGCATGTGGGAGGGAATTTGTGTGACAATTTTAACACATAGCTTTTCATGCTATTCTTTTGGACACTTGCCTGGGTTTTAAGTAAATACAGAAGATGGAGAGAATGAACATATGCATTTAATTTTCTTAATAGAAAATATCTTGGCAGAAATACATGCTCATGCAGTATATTTTGTTAGAGTTTGACTTTTTAAAGTATTCCTGTACTAGGTCTAATGAAAAACTGTCAGCGTCTCCCATTTACCTAATAATGTGTTTAAATATAGCTTGAGGTATGCAGCTAATCACGTTAAAGAAAATGTATAGCTGAATGTAAAACTTGTTAAAATACAGTCCTTGAAGGATATCTAGGTGATCAGTTCTGCTTGTAAACTTTAACCTGAAGAGAATTGCAGGGGAGGATTACCTGCTATCCAGCATGATTGAAACAGCAGTGTTGAAACACCCGCTTTTGGAAGAAAGACTGTAGATCATTTTGAACATCAGCTGCAATGGAATTCAACTATTTCTCTCACAAGTTATCATCCAAAATATTCATTGGTGCAAGAGAACTCACAATGTATAGGCTTTTCCAGAGCTAATATAAGGCCTTGCCCCAGGGGACTCCAAATAAAGCACAACAGTGACTAAGCACCATTTGCAGGTCAACTACTTTTTTTTTTTTTTTTTTAAGAACACTTTCGAGTTCCTTAGAGGAGAAAAGTTATTTGAAAAAAAAGTGGTTTTAATAAGTGCCATAGAGTATCTGAACACAGTGTATATTTTTAGGAGGTATTGTAAAGAGCTGGGCAATGTTCATGGAGATACTGTACATATGCCTGGCACTCCATATATAACATTCTGGAGTCATGCTGATTGGCAGGGAGGAGGGATGTGTTGGCCTGGGAAGGCAATATCGGGCTTCTGTGTTTAATTCCTAGCTCCAGTTGACTCCGTGTGCAGATCCTGGCAATTTTCTGACCTAATCTGGCCCATTTGTGAAGTCGACCTACTATCATTTGCCTATTGTAGAAAGGTATAATTAAGAGTATAGTTAATTGGTATTTCTAATGAAGTAATATCTCTTAAGTGGTTTGCAGTTCTCCAAGGAAAGGTCCTCTAAGGCAAACCTCAGCTCTGCCTCCACACCCCACAACTAGTCTTGGTCTGAAGTAAAATCCTGACCTGTCTTCCTAATGATATCTCCTTGAGGAAGTCCAGCTGTCAACCGAAGCAGGATGCAGCTAAACCAGAGCTTTTTCTCTTCCCAAGCCTTCTTTGCCGCTTCCCTTTTTAATCCATTTAGACAACATCAGCATCCTGGCCATTCTCAAGCCTGTGTTGAATGTCATCTTTTACCAAGGTATTTTTCCAGGTCCTCACACTTAGTTATATCTAATCCTGCCTCTTTTTTTCTCTGAACCAGCTCCCTACATTAAATCCACTGTTACTTAACTGGATGAATTCCTCCTTCCTGCCTTCCTTTGCCTACCTGCCTAACAACTTGCCAGTTTTCCTGGAGCTATTTGGATGTTGCACCAATATAAGTAATATCCCAGACTGTCCTTGGGGAGTTTTGATTTGAATAGGGAAAACATAAGTACCATTTCTCAGTAACTGTTTTACTTGCTGAAATGCAGTCCATTGCAGAGTCTTTTATGGGAGAAATTTTGGGAGATCTGTATTTTATAAAACCAGTGATAAGAGAGTTTTCCTACCTCTTTTATTCAACAGAATAATAGTTTGAGCACACAGCAAACATATAATTCTACCCATTATATATATATTTCTGTTTTTTTCTGGTTGAGGAGATGGGAAGACACATTTCAGATACAAGCTTTAACCATTGCCTTGTGTGGCACACGTAAAAGGAAGAAGGTTTCTCCTCTCTATCAAGAATACTGTTTTACTGTTTTTATAACAAAAAAAAAATCAATATCAGAGTCATTTCTTGGGATAAAGCCAATGGAAGGAGACTTTTCACGTAAGTTTTCCAAGCAATATTTAAATCCATCATTCATTAAAAATACCTGAATTGGAAGTACAGCATCCTTGCATTTGCTTTGTATGAAATATACTGTCTTGTTTTCATGTTTTGTCAAGAAAAAAAAATAATTCTGAATCCAATCAAGGCATCTTTTCTCTCTTGAGTTTAACTGCCACAATGAAAAATCAGTGCAATCTTCTTATAGTCTGTGTCCGCTTCACCCTCTGGAAACAGCTTTGTCACTGCTATGGCAGTAGAATTTTTAAATCCAGTTGAATTTGGCCCTCGGTCAGTCTCAGTGACTCAATTCCAGCTGGTGGCCAGCGACGGGAGGCTGCAGAGCTCCATTGAGATGTTGATCTATTAGTCACAAAACTGTTCAGAGCCCCTTTCTGCCTCCCCTGCCTTCTCTTTCAAATACTCTGTTGATATAAATATTAATGAATATTGATTAATTGAGTAGGATATCATGTTTATCTTTCTCTTTGCACATTTGTTTTGGTAGACTCTTCATTGTGTGCTTGTGAATTTCCTGATTTTTTGATGTTTTGACATTGGGCCTGTTTGAGTCTCAGCATTGGACTTGATAGCTTTACATTTTCTCGTCAGATCCGGTTTTGCTGTATTGTAATGTTTGGTTTACATTCCCAATTCCCTGACTGTACTGGTATTGAAATGTTGGTTGTGTGTAGGATCACACTGACGGTAACAAGGAGAGGTTCTTTCATATCATATTAGTGTCAGGTTTACCCCGGTCCCAGGAATACGTGCAATCCAAACCTGTAATGTTACCCTGACAAAGCAGGTTATGGTAATAGGACATGTCAGGGATTTGAAAGTTCACTGCACATCCAGGAGACCATGAGGCTGATATGATGATTAGCTGGAACTGTACCTCGCCACTCTCCCATAAGAGGAAACCAAGGACAAGTCATCAGGGAAGGGTTCTCAAATCGAGAGCTCTGAATCGGGACTTAGGACACTGGATTTTTGTGGTCTAGTTCTGCAAAACAACCCCCTGCCGAAGAGAGACTGCTTCAAAACTTGGCATCGAGTGCAGTCCTCACAGATCCAGCTCCCAGGAAACCTGAACGCGAGGCTGAGAAGAGCACTTAGGGAGCGCCGACTAAAATAAAATACAGTAAGAGAAGTATTGGCAGGGAAGATGCGTGACTGCAAAGGCACATAAGCTGTGCCAGCTCCAGCTGCTCAAGGCAACCCCAGAGGCTGTCCGCAAGATGGGGCATGCGTCATCTGAGATATCATGAATATCAAAAAGCAGTTGCTAATGATTCTTATGAGGCAGCACCTAATTAGCTGGGGTTCCAAATTTTAACAACTTTGGTTTTTTAATTCATTAGGATACCATTTTAACTTGCTTTTCACTTTCTTTGTGTAAGTAGTAGTATGACAACCATCCCATTGAGTTGCGCATGGCAGTGGGTGTTGGCGATGATTTATGCTGAGCTCCCTTGCTTTAAATAGGCTTTGGTTCAAACAGTGGGAGCTGGTGAGATGCGTGGGTGCTTCCCATCTGCGAGCACCATACCCAGTATATCCCTGTGCAGATGCCTTCAAGGGCACCAGTCCTGGCAATCTGTCTCGAGCGCTTCCTAAAACAGCCTCTCAAGTGCTTCCCAAAACAGCTCCATGGAGTTCATCACACTGCATGGACAGATGCAGGGATATGCTCCAAAAGGGGAAACCTTGGTGCCAGTGAAACTACTGCTTTGAAAAATCCCTGTGAAGGGTTCTGTTCTGTAACAGAGCAACCTGTGGATCATTTTGGTTTATTTTATTTATTTTTTTTACTAGAAAACAAAACACAACAGCAACAACAACAACAAAAAACCCCAGAACTTCATGTTGTTCCATGCTTAATGCAGTTTGGCCTGGGAACCCCATAGCTGTGAGCTCATGAGGAGGGTTTAGGTTGTTGGAGAGGCCAAGCTTTACATGTGCAACTTCTCTTCTGATACAATTAAAAAGCCAGTGCCATGGTCTGGTTCTCCTCTGGAACCAGAATCAGCTCCACTAGTTGCTCAGTTTGCAGCAGATTTGCCAGAGAGCTTATTCCTTGGAACTGGTAGAAGTCATCCCAAAAGGACAGTGCGTAGATTATTACTTCATATTCCAGATGCTTTTAATTTCCTTGAATTACTAAAAATAAAGCAGTTATTTAATGCCTAATTAAAGTGGATATTAACTTCTTTTTAATAAAACTAGAAAGTTAATAAAACAGTTAAGAGGCATAGTAAAGACTAAAGACTTTTAAATACATTTGCCCTTCAAAGGTTGGCACCTGTAGGCCAGAGGCAACTGGAGTGAGAGGAGAAATCAAGCCAGTGAAATAAATGTGCATTTCAGTCACCTGAGTCATTATCTAAGAGTGAGGGAAAACTTAGAAATCCTTGTGAAACTGTCATTACCGCAAGGCCTCAGCTTGCCTGGCGCTGTACCTTGGATGAAACAAGTAAATACTGTCCTTGCCTTTACACATCCTTTAAAGCAATATATAAATATAGTACCTATATATATATATAAGTAGTGCTTATTTATTCAAGGCTGCTATAGGGCATGGAATGGCATAGTCTGGGGCCCTTCTCCAAGTAACCATGGGTCGCCTTTACCCAGCTGGAGCATTGCTAAGAAAGTTGTCGATATTACGTGTGTGTAGTTCGTACGGGAACACGCTTTAAAAATAAACCAGAGCACACACACACAGATGCATTTATTACCCTTTTTCTTTATGTCTGGGGTGGTGCAGCCACAAGGCAACAGTGTCCTGCTGCCAGGAGAAGCCACAAGCGTCAGGGGCAGAGTGCGCAGCGCAGAAAGCCCGTGGGAAGGAGGTGCGTGTGCAGGTCAGCAAAGGAATCAGGAATACATCGAGAGGCCTTCTCTTCGTTTTATTATATCGTTCTCTCTTTCAAAAAAAATGATTTTTTTCTCTAATATCTGTACTTGCTTTGCTGTATTTTTCATTCCTCAGAGACAAAAATTAAATAAACAAATCATTAGTCTCTGAAATCCTTTTCTTTTTTTGACATTCATTTTGTTAAGACAGAACGAATTTGCTATCCCATCTACCAGCTATCCTGCTGCAGAACTAATCCCTTTTGTGCCCTAGATTTTTATTAGCCTTGCTTGGTTATTACTGAAAGATTTACCTTCTAGGAATCCTTTTAATTCCATTTGCTACTGCACTGCCTTTTCTCTTGAAAAAAAAAAGATTTTTTTGTAGTGCCTTTTAAAGATCTAAAGGTCTTTTCTAACTGGAAGCCCACTTATAGTAGCCTGATCTAGTATTCCTAATCATTGGTGACCTTCCTGGCAGGGTACCTTCCTTTGCCTTCTTCCTAAAAGGATTCAGGGTACAGTTCAATTTAAAATGGTTTTATGCTTGTAGCATCTATGCTGGAATTTATTGTACTAAAACAAAAACCTATATATTTTCCTGAGTATTTTATTTTTTCATTTGCACAGTGCTTATGAAATATCTGCCATCAAAGTCTTTGCATTTTAGTAATGGCACCTTAGTGTTGTTAGCACAAATATGCTTTATTTTTCCTACATTCAGTTCCTCTGTTTTAATTACTTAAGTATCTTATGTTTCTTTCAAGACACTTGAAATGGGAGGGCTCTTGTCCTTTCCAGACAAGTTAAAACAGTAGAATAAATGTGCCAATACAGGCAGCAGCATCAGGACATCAGTGGTGTCCTTATATGTATGGTGGATCTACGACGTAGAGAAGAGCCTGAGTACAGTAAGCTGCACTGTCCTACCTGAATATATGAGCACATTACTGTGTTTAGAGGTAGTTAAATGCATACAAACAAATTGATGAAAGTATTTTAAAAGATCTAATAAAACTATCTTGTACGTGTATTCCTCCCATAAATGGTGCACAGATTGAACACAGAATGATGCAGAGATAAAAATGTCTTTTTAGACAGCGTATTCTGCACATGCTGTGCACATGGCTTTACGAATATGCCTGCATACAGATAGGAGGTATTTGTTGACAGTGAGTGCTGACTCCTAAACTCATGAGCTCATTATAATTCCCTTTCCCTTCCCTCTCTGCAAAATCGATTAAATTGAGCAATCAATCTATCTGCCTTTTCAAATGAACACGTGAACTTGTTTTTGTGGGATGAACATTGGAGCTATAACTATTTCTCTGTCTTTTTCTTTAAACAGAATGAAAGTGCCCTTGTGAAAGAAAAGGAGTTGTCGCTGGAGCTTGCGAACATCAGGGATGAAGTGGGTAAGTAGCCCAAGCAAAGTGACAACGAAAGTGCTTCTCTCACCTTACACAGAAGCCACTGTTCCCTGTGAGGTGGTCCTGGGGCACCTGCACAGACATGGCAAAGTGTCCCAGAAGCCGATGTCAAGGGCGCTTGTGGCCTTGCAGGGAACAAGAACTTTTTGCTCCTTGCTGCTGTGGAGACAAGTTCCTCTCCATACACACTAGGGCCAGTCCTGCATCGTCTTTCCTAGATGACCATTTCTGCACACACCTGTAGCTTCTGTTCCCAGAGACTGACCACATGTGCCACCACCACGAAGGAGAGAACAGTGGGATGAGCAGCACTTACCGGGTGCTCACACGTTTTGCAGCTCATCTGCAAAGCACTAGACCCAGAGATAAAAGCAGGGTTATTAGTATCTCTGGAGAGTGATTTACCCCAGGACAAGTGGCTGGTGAGCAGGAAGGAGTAGGACCCTGGTTGGTTGGACTAGATGCACCTCCTTTGACTGCATGGGGGACCCCGGGTACAGGGTCCCACACTTTGTGCCATGGGGCAGGATGGAGTCTGGGCCAGCACTGCGCTGCATGAATACTGCCCCACAGAGAGTGTAGGAGTATGGGGGCCCACAACGACTGGCAGTGGTGGTCAGGGAACTGCAAGGCTAATGGGCTGCACGTCTGCTGTGGATGGGACATTCCTTAGGCAGAGCACATCCAAAGCTCTCCTCTCCCTCAAATATCTGTTTCATATTTGCAAGGCCTACCTGTTTCTATCAGGATTTGCTAGTTTTCTGCAGAGGGAGTGCAGCAGAGAGCAGAGGGTTGATCTGCTCTGGTGCATTTGTGAGTGGAGGTGATGTGTGAAAGGAATAGCGATGCAATGGCAAAGACCATGATCTCTGCCTCCGTATGCACCAGTTTTGTACAGCTGAAATGAGCACAGAGCACTGGAGCTTTTGCTGAAGAACTTTGCCACTGATGTAATTTACTGCCTGTTTTGGGTCACAGAGCAGCATATTCAGTAATATGAAATCAAGTTCTCCATGCACCCTCTTGGACTGCTGGTAGGGAGGTATCCCATGAGGGCTTTTACAGTAGTGGTCCCCAAAAGTCACAAACAAAGCGGGTTGCAAGACTGGTTGTAACTGCTCAGCACCAAATCCACAGCAAATGGATGAGTTCTGACCCCATAGGCTTTGCCATCCGACTCCTGTCACCTTGGGATGCTCCTAGGATTTCTCTTTCTGCAGTCCCTGTCTCTGAAGGGCCTAGGGAGCACAGGGTGGGCAGCCCAACAACTGCAAGGATGAGAGCCCTGGTCCTCCCCAAGCACCTTGGGATGACCTTGAAGACACACTTTCCCTTCCAGGGACTTTTATTCCGTGAAACTATGCTATTGCTCACTGTTCGTTTTTATAAAGTTTATATGTATTTTAAGCAAACAGAAAACCAGCACAGGCATAGTCCAGGGGAAGCCTGAGGCAATAGCACAGAACTCATAACTCATACTTTCACATTTTTTTCTTTATTAAAAATCTTTGCAGGAAAGTTCTTCTTTCCTTTTTTTTTTGTGTAGTTAAAAGGGATATTGGCAGGATATTATCTAGTTGCGCACAAAAAGGTGAACAGAAGTAGGAAGTGAAAAAATTCGTCATCAGGATAATTTCTGATATATATCAGAAATATTTCTGCATAGAGAGGTTGTGGAGTCTCTATCCTTGGAGATATTCCTAAGACATCTGGACGTGGTTCTGGGCAGGGTGCTCCAGGTGACCCTGCATCAGTAAGAGGGATCTACTCCATGATCTCCNGAAATATTTCTGCATAGAGAGGTTGTGGAGTCTCTATCCTTGGAGATATTCCTAAGACATCTGGACATGGTTCTGGGCAGAGTGCTCCAGGTGAGCTCCCTCAGTAAGAGGGATCTACTCCGTGATCTCCAGAGGTCCCTTCCAACATCGGCTACTCGGTGATTCTGAGATACATCAGTAGATATAGAAGATGAATGTGTATGATGTGGTTTTTAGTGTGTATTAGAAAATGCTGCACAATCTGTTATCCTTTGACGGAAAGTAAAAAATTGGGATCTGTGAAACATCCAGTGTTTTAAATCTCTGAGCAAAGTGAAATGGCAAAGACCCAGTTCATGAGAGCAGCTCCCGTCAGTGCAGGCCATCTCTAACGCAGTGATGTAAGGCAGGGTCGTGGTGTGTAACTCACCTGCGTGTGAGAAGGTTATGTTAGTGTCACTATCCAGTGGATGTACATTGTACAATAATGTACATATTCTGCCAAGTTTTATGTGGATATAGAACAAAAACGTCTTGTATCTGACAAGGGCAATTATAAATAAAAAAATAGGGAAAATATACAGAGCTTATTCCCTATTTATTTTGATGACGTTCAAGCAATGGTTCTGACTTGTCGCAGGCATTTTGAAAATTAGTTTCTCATTAATTTAAAATTAATCAGTTCAGTTTAGCAGAAAGGGCGTTGGTCAGAAATTCCTGGTTTCTCATGTGTAAGTTCACCATATTAAATTTTCACAGTTACTGAATGATTTAGTAAAACAAGGCTGGACTAGCTAGGGCTAATACACTTGGTCGAACATTCAGTTGTTTAGATATTTCCTTTTATCCAGAATTATGATTCAGAAAGAGTAGTCGAGCATTGGAACAGGCTGCCCTGGAAAGTGGTAGAGTCACCGCCCCAGCAGTGTCCAAGAACCATGTAGATGACACGCTTAGGGACATGGTTTGACAGGTATGGTGGTTACAGGTTTACAGTTGAACTCTATCTATCTCGAAGGTATCTATTCTATGATTCTACAATTTAGGGTCTGAATATGTCTGATGTTGAAAGCATGTATTGCAGGATTCCTAGATACAAAGCAATAAAGAAGTCAGAAAGTATTTTTAAGGAAAACTGGTAAATAAAGCACTGCTAAATCAATACCAGTGATGGAGCTTGCAGGTGAGGATCCATCTCAGTTGACTTCAGTAGCTTAGAGATGGATATCTGGTCTGCACTGAACCTCTGTGTTCTCCATCTAGTCCTTGAAGGGGGAACAGCATGAGCTCAGGGTGACACAGGTGGGGTGAGTACATGTCCGGGGGTGGTGGTCTGATCATGCTCAGATGCTGCTCTCCCCATGAACTATGGGTGGTACCAAATCGCTAGTTTAGATGATGAGAATGTCCTGATTAAGATTTTAAAGGTCCATGTGTGAGCTGGGTGTCAAAGCTCCCATCTCAGGCAATGGAGCTTGAGGTCAGCGCTCAGCTGCCTAAACGCTGGGGATGCCCCAGGGAACCCAGGTCATCCGCACATGGCTGGCAGGCGTAGCACAACCAATGCAGACCTGCGCCCTGTGAAGCCAAGCAGGGTCACCTTTATTTAGACAACACTCACAGCCGGTGAAGTCCCGAGCACTGTTCGGCTCAAGCTCAGCTGCATTCAGTCCCATCTTGTCCACCTCTCCACCACCTATGCTGGGTGTGGAGGCACCTCTACAAGGCTAGTTTATACAGATGTCTGAATCTGTGCTTGAATCTCCAAAGGGTTTGATTTAGCTGCCAGCACACAGTGGCATGGGGGGGGATGCTTTTTCCAAAACATCTATAGGAGACTTAAAAATATACAAAGGTACCACAGAGAAGCCCGTATCTGTCAGCGGTGGCAGCCTCAATGAATAGCCTAGAGCATCTCAGATCACACTGTCACCACTGGTCCATATGCACACGAATCCAGGGTTACCCACCCATCTCACCCAAAATGAGATGAGACTATCTGTTTCAGGAAGGGGCCTGTGAGCAACGACAAATGAGTGATTGCTCCTCCGCTGAGCGGCAGGAACACGCTGAGTGTGTGTCCCTCGCACAGCTGCCAAATAACACACCTCGACCCAAAGCAGCGTGTAGTGAAATAGGAGAGTGCTTCTCCCTTCCCAGCCCTGAGGAGGAATGTCTGCATGCACAGCTCTGTAATGCTGAGAGAAGTGTTTATTTTATAAAATAGGACTTACATTTATTTTTGCTAGAAATATCAAGGCTAGTAAAAACATTACAAGCAGTCATTTTACACTCAACATGCACATCTTTGCTAATT
Organism: Crypturellus undulatus; assembly: GCA_013389825.1. NCBI lineage: Eukaryota > Metazoa > Chordata > Aves > Tinamiformes > Tinamidae > Crypturellus > Crypturellus undulatus. The sequence continues at coordinate 470,406 of VWPW01017930.1, read as the reverse complement.
CTAAATATATGCACTTTTCTGCTGCAACAGTAAGACTATGGTATTTAGAGGGATGCATTTCTGGCTCAAAATACGGGAGGTTTTGATCACCTTCTGTTTACAGTTAAACTAGTGGAAATTAAAAGTTAGAATCATCCATTCCTTCATCAGCAACATGTGAATTGGGTAGAGAGGAAGTATGGAAATGAAAAAATACCTAGATAAATGGAAGACAAACAGAAGTTAAGATTAATATTTAGACTGTTTGAATCAACAAGCGTTTGAAAGCCATTTTGCCGGCTCCTTTGGGATGTGACTTTCAGGTGAAACAGAGTCCTTTGTTTAATGAAAAGCTGTCCCAGGCAAGGGAGACTTAATCTGAATAAGTGCTCTGTGATTTGCCTGTGAACCTGTGGTCGGTGGCCAGAAATAAGGCAAGAGGCTACGTGGTTCATGATTGCTTTTGAAGGAGTCCATTTCTCATGTCAAAGCGAGTGATTCATGCAAAAGCCCACAGTGACGCCCGTCCCCAGCTCCCACGAGAGTGACCACGCTGAGGATGAGGTACTGGGGCCCGCAAGGCTGTGGCTGACTTCATGCAGGAGGGTCAATCCATTAGTGACATTTCCCTTTCCTTCGCCTTCTCAACCTGCCTTGAAGTGATTTTGATCATTCTGATGCACAGTCATGGGAAATCAGAGCAGCTCAGAGCTAGGGCAGTCAGGATGCAGTGTCGGCCACTCTCGTTCAACCTTGCAAAGGCAGAAAATGCCATCTTATGTCAGTCATTTCTAGTGCTTAAGCAGCAACTGAGATATCTACAGAAAAGTTTTTTTTAAAAAAAGGAAAAAAGACACCTTAACTCTGTTCAATAGCTGCTGATAGCAGTTGTGCTTGGTTCCCTAAACGTGGCTGTGGATACCTCTAGTTGCTGCTAAGTTTTACAGCATCCCCAAGCATCCGCCTTGAACTTTCAGTGAGCACCATGTCCCTCCTGCCTTGCCATGCACCTCCACTGAGAGCTCGGTGTGTTCTCAGGATCCCCTTATTAAAAAGAAACATGCAGCCATATCCAGTGCAGGGTTTGGGGGCTGTGCCTGGATGAGCAATAGTATGGACCCCACAGGGACACAGAAGTTCTGCTGTGGTCTCAGTAACTGGAGAAACACTGAGCCCTTCAGATTCCTCGTACCCCCAGGGCTGCCAGCCCTGTGCTCCTGGATGGATCAGTGGGACTTCACCTCTCAGCTGGGATATGGCCCAGGTTCTTAGTGAGAAAAGTAACTTTGCTAAATAAGCATCTGATCCCACATATGTGAGTTTCAAATAGCTCTGAGTGATGAACAGCAAGGCTGTTCATTGGCCAGAAAAAGTGAGGATGCAATAGCAAGGTGCAATATGTAAGCTTGAAAAGGCACTAAAAGTGGGATGGATTTGAAAAGGGTTTTTTATTTGCTGATAGCTACTGTAAACTGTCTACTTACCTGGTTTACTTAGGCTCCATCTGTAGCTATGTAATGCTACTACCTAATAGGTCAGATTCTCACTTGGTATATAAATAAACAGCTCCATTAATTTCTTCCAGCTGAGGGACTAGCACATTTTAATGCTTTTGTGCAGTAACTGTTGCAAGAATAGCTAAATTTTGGTCTTATGACATTTACTCTAAGTCAATATTGTGTGTACATATAACTTTTTTAGTGACTTTTATGGCATGAGAGGAACATTGTTACGGTACCCACATCTCCACGTTTAATAGCAAAATTCAGTGTTTTGCAGCAAAGTTAACAATTCTTCTGTTCAGGCCTCTGCAGTCAGTGCTCTGCTGGATGTGTTTCAGTCTGGTTCCAGCAAGCCAAGCTCTCCAAAGCTGTTACCTGCTCCTAAGGGAGGTAATGGAACCAAAGACCTTGTAGGTGGCTGCATAGGTGTCTCCTCCTGCTGCCCTTGTCCCAGTAGATTCAGACTCAAAGTCCTGCCTGCTGACTAAGAGAAATTCAGTCTTTCCTCCCCAGCTCAGTCAATGGCCTCATTTCCCTGGGTTTAGGAGACAGTGATGGAGAGTACTCCTCCTGGTTAGAAGTGTTTTGTATTCAGCGCAGTGGCCTCATTATTCTCCTCCATTAGTGGTTTTGGGTAGACGGGGAACACACTTCCCCTGCTTTCCTCTTTGTTCCTTTCTGCACTTGCACTGAGGTTGATTTGAAAGACTTGAATACGTCTGTGTTTCAGGTTACGGATGGTTGTGCTTCAGATTGACTTTCTTTTAGGCAGAACATGTCATTTCATTGCCCAGTCCTGGATGTTGGATAATCTCACTGGAGAGGTTGTAGATGGACAAGTTTCATTACAGCTCCAATTTAAAGCCTGAATGAGTTTCAATTCTGCTGAAACTGGAGCTGCAATTTTTGCGCCTGGTCCTCCTGCTCTGTGATGGCTTTATACACCAAGGAAAACTGGTACAGGACGTGGCGCTCTATAGTCACGCAGCAGCAAAAGCAGAAGAGAGTGTTTAGAGCTAGACTCCAAATCACTTACTTAAGAGACAAAAAATTTCTGCTAAGGACCATATAAATCCCAGAGGGTCCTGTTCAGGTACAGCACAGGTAGGAAGTCTTTCCATGTGCTGTTGCTGTAGGCTCACTGGTCCAGCCTCACATTCTGTCTTTCAAGGGCATGAAGGAGGCACTGAGTCCGTTTTATTTCTCCAGAAACCATCCATATTAGAACAAGTCTGTATTAGTGATATCTGCCCAGACATACTGAACACGTCTGGATATTACTGCCCAAAAAATGTGGAAACACAGAGCTTGAAACATAGTGAAAATAGCCACATGGAGGAAGGGAGGATTAATTTGAGAGCCTAGACTACCTTGTGGTAGTGGATACACCTAAGATGAACTGAGATCACAGTGGTCGGTAACTCCTGTGACCTACTGATACTATCTTGAAAAGGTGAGCTCAGTCTGATGACATACAGAAAGAGTCAGAAAAACACATTGTTTTTCCCAAGTGCAATAAGCAAACATAATGTGACAGTCACAGCATGAATGTATTTTTGAAATATTCAGGAGTTACTTACCAGAGAGGCATGTGCAATTTGGTAGGCAAAGGAAGGATGAGTGATCAATATAGAGAGTAAATTCAAAAGTTGGTAATTTTTCTAAATCAGAACGAAGAGTAACAGGGCCATGAAAAACACCACATATTTTCAATGTGTAATTCTGAATATAATTGTATGACAATTTTAATGATTTCTTACCTGTTAGATCTTTGAAAATAAGTAAATTCAATTCCTAAGTGCAGTATGGCTGATTTTCCCAACATGCATCAAGCCTTCAATATCTGAATTGATTGCAGCAGTTTTCCAGCAAAGTAGAGGGCTGAGGAGCACTTTGTAACACTACTGTACTGGGCCCCAGGGAATGGTATAGGGTAGGAACCAAGCTGAGTAATAGGATGAGCATCGTTGATGCAGTACAACTGTTTGGAGTTTTATCTCCTAAAATAAGTTCTAAATACACTTGTAAAGTTGGAGACAAAATTACTAGGTTAGTTCCAAAGAACAAAAAAAGCACAGAAAGGATCACTCCTTCTGATTGCCCTCAGGATCAGCCTTTCATCTGAGCTCTCTGAGTCCCTGAAGCACATAATATAGTAGTAGGAATGTAAAAATATGTTAAGTAAGTATGCATTGGTGGATTCAAGATATTCTTCTTGATGGAGCTGGTCTGTGAGGTGAGAAGCTTCTAACAGATGGAAAATGGGATGCAGGAGGTGTATGTCCTTTTCCCAGTCTGATGGGATGATTGCACCCCTTGCATATCAACATGAGTCAGGATGCACCTCAAGAGCCCATATATCTTTTGCTTTCCTGGCAGGTAACTGGAAGTAGATGCATTGCCAAGACTTTATCTCTTTATTGAGATAAGGAAAAAAAATGTATCCTAGCTGAAAGGCTGTGTGTCAAGTGACTGTTTCTAATACCCAAGGCAAAGCAAAAACTCTGAAGGTTTGATCTGGGGATCCAAGACTGCTGATGGGGAAAGAACACCAGTCAGCCTTGAGATCTATGGAGATCCCTCCTTATTATATTAAACCAGATCCCAGTTTTACAGGGGCTTTTGCAGGACTCTGTTCAGAAGAATGTGTATGTATGGGTGTGTGAGAGCAAGAGCAGGCTGTGGATGGCTACAGTTCCTAGCAGCTCCATCACCCTAATTCAGATACTTGTGTGCTCTGGCTGCACAGGCTCTTGCTCCTAAAGAGTTCAGAGCGTGACAGCCTGGTCTTGTCTCCACAGCCCTCAACACGGCGCGATGCGAAAAGCTGCAGAGCGAGAAGGAGGAGCTGGAGAGGCGGTTCGAGGAGGAGGTGAGGAAGCTGCGCTGGCAGCAGCAGGAGCAGCTGCGGGCGCTGGAGCAGCGGCTGCAGGCGCAGTACGGCGCCGAGGTGGAGCGCCTGCAGGAGGAGCACCGGCTGCAGCTCGCGCGAGCCCACAGCCAGCACCAGGAGCAGGTCAGTCACATTGAAAAGCAGCTCATGCACACATTGAAAAAATTCAGGCAGTCAAATACATTGACCATCTCTAACACGAAGACACTGCTAAGAAACTGCTGACTGGAAAAATAACTTCCAGAACACAGAACACATCTACTGAATTTCCTCACTGTGATTTCCAGTATTATTTCTGCATAGTAGCACAATATATTGCCGTGTATTTGCTCTACATGTCTCCAGATATGTGCCAGAGATATTACGGTAAGCCCTGCTCCCTCCACACACTTTCTTCCTAGCACATTTATTCTCATCAATTTAATTGAAACTGTGTGTTCCACAAGCATATGCCCAGCACAAGTAAGGCCACCATAACCCTGCCCATCGTTATTTCAGAGGATAGTTAAAGGGAGGTAGGATGAAGTGATGCGGACAATATCATACACAGCATAAATATCAAGCAGGCAATGCAGTCCAGGTTTTTGACTCCAGCTCCTCTGTTTAGGCACTAGATGTCTCTTAGCTTGTACACACCGTGTGTTTCCCCTTTGCTTTCTCTAAGTGGTAGCAATGGTCTCACCAATGGCTATTTTGCCATAGCTGGAGTGAATCACCCACGAGCACTGCTCACATGGGGGCAGGATGCCCCGCTGCGGGCTGTGGCAGTGATCCCCGCAGCTGACCTTTATTCATGTTTCATATTGCACTTGTGAATACTGGGGGCCATTCTGATTTTTTTGGCAGCAGCAAACCTTGTCCAGCTTCAACAACCATGATTCACCACGGCGTTTTTTCATGATATGCAAGGGACAGTGATTTGTAAAAGGAAAATGATAACCACTTATTGCCTGTACTTGATGTGCTGTAAAACACCCCTGGGATGGGAGTGCAAATGCAACCCGATATGTGTGCCAGCTGCCCAGTGCTGAATTTATCCCGCAATGCCCGTGTGTGCCAGGGCTGGGGGCAACCCCCATCCTCACTGGCGGGTAGCTGGATAGGTGGGTCAAACAGCAGCTCAGCATCTTGGCCGGCGACCCCTAATGCAAACCGAAAGGAAATAGGAAAGCGTGTGGCTGGGCTGAACAGACCCCTAGGCTTTGTGATATAGACTGCTCCATAGCTTTCCCCAAAAAGGGGGCTGTTGGCAACATCTCCGTCCTCCCTGGCTGTCTAAGACTGCTTGGAGAGTCTGCTCTCGTTTATTTTCTCTGCTGTCGGTGGGCTTGTAACCTGCAACAGCTGATTCCAGTGAGCATCTTTGTTAAGGATGTTTCCCCTTCGTTCTTCTATGTAAGGTTCTGGGTTGATTCCTCTGTGGGGGGAATTTGAAGCATTCTCTCTGGGTTTTATCTATTTTAATTGCCAGGCCTGTTAGTTGTTATTGATTTGCAGCCTTGTAAAGTGCAGTAAAAAGGCTCTGTGTGCCTAGGCTGCTTCATCCTGGACAAACTCCTTTTTTTTTTCTGTTTGCACATTGATCTTTAAAGATGTATTAGGATGTATTTTTGTTGTTTGTTTGCTTGTTTCAAAGGTTTTTGCATTCTAAAGAAGTTTTTTTTAATCTTTTTTTCTTATGAGCAGATAGTCTGTGTTGAGCCATGTGTTTTTGTTCTCCTTTCAGTTTACAAACGATATTTTCCTTGCAAAGCCCCTCAATGTCCTTCTTTAGCTTCCAACAGAGAGGAGAGGGGGTCTCAAAATGTGGGCTCTTAGTTTTGTCTTTTTTGTGTGTGTGTGTTTTTTTTTTCTCTTGGCCATGTCAGTGCGTCAATTTGTCTAAAAAAACAGAGGTGGCAATTCTATCTGCAACCTTGCCTCCCTTGGATAATTAGACATTAAGAGTTTGCAGAAATTTGCAGCACAAGTCAACTTCTTGCTGCAAGAATTCACCAATTTTTGAAGTGTTCACTCCACAGGGGAACAGTGATCCTGCTCCCAGGATCACTAGGGTGGATGTCGCTTTGTTTTTTCTCAGTTTTTCTCAGACTGATCAATGCAGGAACGGGTTATATAGGTTGCACTAGTAGTAGTAAGTAAATATACTATCCTGGCAATTAGTATATTTATGTCTCATGTTCTCATATGTTGTTAATTCTATTAATCCACACACAGAGAATGCCACTTTCTTTCTGTCTGGCAGGCAGTTCTCCCTCCTCCCAGTCCTTTGGTTTGCTCCAGAGCTGCTCAGTCCCATAATAATGGAGCTAATTAAAATCTTCCACTGTGCTGCTTGGAAACTGCTACTGTGTCCCTAATTGCCTCAAGTTTGAGCCCGTCTTTTCAATTCATTTTTTCCTTCTCTCTCCTGATGAGTTTTACTAACTTTTTCCTCCTGATTCATGCTTCACTGTGTTCTCATCCTGTGGCTGATGTTTGTCCCCTTATTGCAGTAGGTTGACATAAGGCAGACTGAGAGCTTCTGGTTGGAAGTTCAACCAGCCCTCACCATCCCTGTCCTTTCTGGACCAGGACTTGGCACTCAAAACAACAGAATCATGGAATCAAAGGTTGGAAGGGACCTCTGGAGATATTTAGTCCAACTCTCAGTGCTCAAACTCCTCACACTTCCAGCCAGACACAGCTCCTCCTTGGCACTTGCAGCACTAGGTTTACTATTGCATGAGGAGAACTACATGTTTTCCCATATGTGACTGCCTAAGACACACATTCCCAGCAGGTTGATCAGGACAGGTATTTTATAGTGTTGCCCTGGTATTAGTTTTGCAGGAATCTTTGACAGAAGAGCTTGGGAGATCTTTTTGTCAAGACATACTGCTTCAAAGAAGGCCAAAAATATTGCCAAAAGAGACTCATTCTGTTAAGTTTTCAGTATGGAGTTTCTGGAGCCTTGGAGCTACCCAATTAGGTCTATGTAAAAATCAGTAGAATTCCTTCTCAAAAACTTGCTATTTCTTGGTCTAAAAATTTTGTCATAAAATATTTAGTGGAAATTGAAAGTTTGGGAGTCTGTTCGAATGCAGAAATGAGACATTGTTATAATCCTTCAGGAGTTGTTAAGAAATGTAATTGTTCTTCTCCAAACATCTCTGAATTTTTTTTTGATTTTTTTTTGGAAAGAAAACAGTATATCCAAATCAGCAGGAAGGACTGACTGTTTCATTTCTAATGCATTGGAGCAAAGACACATAATCCATGAATTTAGAAGCTCTTCTACTTGAGCTGTCCATCTGCATGGGGAGAATTACACCTTGCTTTCATGCAAGCAATCATTAAATGTCTTCATAAAATCCTTTTAACTGTGCATCCACACATCTACTTTGCAAGTTGATCATATGACGCTCTTGGGTTGCAGTCGTAATTTATCCTTTCACGTATTATTGTGCTGGTCACCTTTCAGTGTATTGTCAAACTGAAGTTGTTTCTTTGGACACAGTTGTCCCTTTGAAGGCTCATGTGCCTCTGAGTGTAGGAGCATCCTCGGCGCTTTCAGTGTGGCAAGGCATGATAGCCAGCCTCATCACAAGCAGATGAGGTGTAGCAGTGCATCCCAGTATTTCCCTATTCTTGTAACTGGAGGACAAAATTCCAAAGTCAAGGCTAAGATCCTGACTTGCCAGTATTTCGTGCTTGTGGTATTTAGCTGTTACGAATGCATCCACTAACCTGTTTAGTTTCTCCTACTAGAGAATCCCCTTGATTTTATTTTATTAAACTTTGAAAATGCCACCTAAACTTTTTGTAGACAAAAATAACTGTGGCATAGGGTTTAAGTGAGTTGAGTTGATCAAGGCTATAGAGTAAGTTGATGGCAGAGTTGGAATGAGAGTCCAAAGGGATTGAATACAAGTGCCAAGCAGGCTATCTGCTGTGAAAAATTGCAGACAGGAGGTCACACTGGAAGCATAAAAAAAGTAATTTGGATTGTGGATAGGAAAATCAAAAAATCCTTGGAGATCATTTGGAAACTGCAACATATTTAATTGGCTTTATAGATAAATAACCTGCCAAGGATGGTGGCAGAGAAAGGAGACCTCTTCACCTATGAAGGGCACTGGAGTTGAGCCTAATCATTCCTATGGGGTGCTGCTTGGCTAATAAGCAATTAGAGCATGAGTAAGGAGTTAAGCAAGGGTGACGTAAAGGACGTAACAGTGCTCAGGAGGTATCAGCACAGGCATCATAAACAAAGACATAACATAAAACATAAGACAAAAGCCTGATGATAGCCCCACTCCCATTAGTAGCCCGCTGAGTCATCTAGCCCCTCCACTTCATGCAATATATCAGCAAACTGAGCCCTGCTCTCTTGGGTGAAGAATTCTTCACCACTGAGCTGTCTCTCGTGTTCTCATGTTATTGGAAGATTGCAGATTCCATGTTAAATGCCCATTTTTCATTCTAAGAGCAAGCCTTCTACACTCTGATTAGAAATTTTGCTCATGCTAGGTAATCTAACAGATTACATTTGACAGCTCAATGCAGTGAAATAACAAGTATTCCAGACAGGACGTGCTCAGCTGCAGCATCTTGCTTCCATAATTCAGCACAGCAGTGAATATAAAAGCTGTGTAAGTGATGTGACACTTTGCAAGGTCTAGTTCGTTGTAAAAGAATAACTTTATGTTCTGCATTTCAGGATAGTACAAGTGTTCAATACAGGGAATAAGATCACTGTGATTATAAACACAAGAAAAGTAAATCAGATAATCGATGTGTTACGTTCAGAAACTGCTTGGAAGGAGACTTGAAACTCTGGGGATCTGGAAATAGGATTCAAGGCTTTTTTGAAGTCTTTCTCCTTTAAAGCTCATCTTTTCAGAGCTGGCAGTCCAGATGCATTTCCTCTAGCGTGACTACTAAATAAAACAGAGGTAGAGAGCAAGTTTGAGCCTTGGACCCTGGTTATCTGAGCTGCTTAGTGGAGACCTCACCTTCAACCTTGCTTTTGGAGCCCTTTCTGCAGGATAAATCCACCCTAGAAAGATTATTCCAAGCAGTGCAGAGATAGTCCAGTTGGGCCATTAGGCCTCACTCCTGGGGCTGTTATTTTAGCAATCTGGACATTGCTGCTGTGAAAGGTGGTGATGCTGGGGTAAGGTGGGGGTATCCAAGGGCACAAAGCTGAAAGATGGCTCTGCCAGCTCTTAGACAGAACAAAGAGGGACCTGTCTCCTGTTGCACTGCATTTGGGTTGTGTTCAGCCCATACTTCAAGGCCTCTTTTAGCTGTTTACAGGGCCAAGAAGGAATTGTTGTATTTTTTTGTTGTTGTTGTTATTGTTTCTCTGATACGTAAAACATTTTCTTTTCTGTGCACTACATATATAGGTTGGGACTAGGAAAAGGCTGCTAGGCAGGATGCTCCAGAGCTTTTGGTGGTTGTAGATAAACCTCTCAGCACCTTGGTCTGGGGGTCTTTCTCACATGCTCAGAATTAACTTACATGCCAGATTTGAAGTCAGGGAAGAATTTCCATGTATCAGGCCTGCAGGGACTACAGTGGGTCTTCTGCCTTTCCCATCACCTGTGGGTTCCTGAGGCTGTTTCTAGGTGTTACAGTGGCCTTAGCTTAGTTACATTGGCCTTAGTGCCAATGACCTGACCTTGCCTGCTCTCTCCCTGTGGTGCTGAGAAGTGTTTGTGACTTTCAGGCTTTAGCAGAACAATTTGTTTTAGAGGGAAGGAGTTCTCTGTGGCTTGCAGCGGATGTCAGGTGTGAAACTGATACGCTACAGAGATTCTCAGGAAACACAAACTATGTAGTTGTGCAGGCTTGCCTTCGTGACAGAGAGGCCACCCTTGTGTGTCAGACACAGTGCCCCTGCCTGTTAGGTAAGCTGTCTGTTNTGTGGCTTGCAGCGGATGTCAGGTGTGAAACTGATACGCTACAGAGATTCTCAGGAAACACAAACTTTGTAGTTGTCTGTGCAGGCTTGTCTTCGTGACAGAGAGGCCACCCTTGTATGTCAGACACAATGCCCCTGCCCTTTAGGTAACCTGTCTGTTAGTGTGTAGGGTTTGCCAACCTGTCCCATTTTGAAGGTGCTAGAAATGCAGAGATGTGGGAAGGCCCCAAGGGGCAGAGCCAGAAGTGACTGTGCAGGATCTGCTAATGGCAGAATTAGGGTTGTCGCCAGGGCCACTGCAGTTGTGCAACCTCCTACAGAGCACAGGCTGCTTCGTGTGAGTGCCCTGGTCACTGCCTGCTCAGGAAGCAACTGGGAGAGGGTTTCCAAGGAGCAGGATGCCACTAGAGTCACTTCCCAGAGCCCTGCTAAAGGGGTGTCACACAACTGGGTTGCGTTATTTAACTCTGTACAAGTCCCTGCAGCTAAGGCAGATCCATGTTGCAAATCAGGCTCTTAATCCTCAGAGCTCTTTTAGATCTCTGACCCTTTATATGTGTTTGTTCTTTATCACCTGCAGCCTACCAAAAATACATCCATGTGCGTCCATGTGCAATATGTCAACTGAACCTGAAAAGTTTAAGCGTGCTTATAAGAATTACTTTATATCTAATTGTCTTCGTGGCTTTCGGGCCATACTGTTTTCTTCTTCACTTCAGCATTAACCTAAGAACTCTCATATTTGCACTGCAAAAATGTTGTCACCTCTTTTATCAATTAATTGGATGTTGACTCAAAATAAATATTTCAGGAGGGCGTGGAAATTTGGCATGGATGACTCTGTAGGATGCTATTTTTTGACTAAGAGTGTGATAGGTCTCAATTCATTATACATGCCCACTGATAGTAATTTCAATGTATCCGTAGAAATAAATATTTTACAAATATGAATAATGCATAGACACTTTCTGTGAAAGTTAATTCAAAAACTTACAATACAAATACTTGCAGTAAAGTGGCAAGGAAAAAAGGGAACAAAAGAAACAAGATGGCTTGGAACTGTGCATGCCTATCTGATCATCAGCAATTTATTAATATCATTTAGATTAATGGAATGTTGAGTTTTTTTACATTTCATAAATTGCTTCTTTGCTTAAGAGCATTTTGGTCTTTTGCTTTCGTGGGTACTTCTTTCTTTTATCATTAAGTTAAAAGAGAAAAAATATGAGCAGCAGTGACCACACACTATCACTGAAGGAGTCATCTTATCCCTTTCATAATGAATTAAACCAGCTGGTGTACTAAGTGTCCTGCTCATTAGCTCCCTTTACTGTTTCCAGCTCACCGGAGCTCTCTAATGGTGCTTTGTCAGTGTGCCACAGCACGTCTAAACTTGTGTCCATGTCTCTATTTGTTGTCATTGGAACAGGTGGAAGATATCACAGCTACACACGAAGCTGCGATGCTAGAGATAGAAAATAACCACACCGTTGCCATTGCAATACTGCAGGATGAGCATGACAGCAAACTCCAAGGTAACCCAGAGGCAACTCAATGCTCATAAAAACATTCTAGACCACACACTCTCTCTGTGGTGAGACTTTGTAAGCCTGGAGCTTCTCCCTTCAGAGAAGATGATACCGAAATTTGTGTTGGTCTATGTGCTTTCATGCTACATGGAACACTAGATGCATTGGGATTGTAGGGCCATGGGGGAGCTGTGTGCAGTGCATACAATGTTTAATATACAATCCAGGGTGTTTAAGGGATCTTTGGGGAAAAGATAAGGTTTTCTCCATGAATCATTAAATACAAAATGAAAATTTCACCTCACTTCAATGACATGCATCTCCTAGGAGATCATGTGCCTGCCTAGTCCTCAGGTGCTCCAGACGCTAGAATGGATTAAATGTCTCTGAATTTAGGTGTTTAAAAGCCTGAAAACAGAACTCATCATCTTCATTAATTCTAGTCTGGCAGTGCCAGGCAGCGTCACACACAAGTGCAAAGCTGGGCCCTGGCAGTGTCAGACATGGTTTTCCGTGGGATTTGATGCAAGAGCCAGAGGCGTGTTCTCCCCACCACTTGGAATCTAAAGCCATGTCTTTGCACATGGCTTAGCTGTCATTTAATGATCATCTGTAAAATCACTTTCTTTTTATTACTGTTCACATTTTTAAGTAATTCTTGTAGGCTTTCACACAACATTCCCCAAATTGAGTCAGATTGCTTAGTTATGCACTATATCTTTTAGAAGCACAGTTTAGAGCACAACATTAGCTGCAAACAGCCTGTTCCCCTCTCCGCTAGGCTGAGATGGTATAGATATAACACTGTTTATACATTAGCACACATATATTTTTGAAAATAAAAATCTGTTCTTTGCTTGAGGATATAATCACTTGTCAATTTTTGTTAGTATTTTCTAATGATAAAACTTAGCTGTTATCGAGGCTTTTGTGGCTGGAGTACATGCTCTCTGGTGTGTGCATGAAATGCCCTCCTGTGCATGGAAATGGCATTGCAGCAGCTGCTTTGCTGCCGAGCTGTACAGGGCCATGGCAGAGGCTGAATGAGCATTAGTGGTGTTGTCAGTGGTGCAATTATTAGGCTGTAGTTAGAGGGCAAAACTCCTTTTGGGGCGGAAGACAGAAAACAGGGTATCTGTGTCCTTAAAAGTTAGATGCCACTGTACTGAATAAGTTTCATGTCACTGGTTCTGAGGTTAAGCCTTATTCCATTTTCATTATTAAGCTTTTGGTTACCAGCAAGTGCAGAGTGCCATAATCTAGTAGTAAAGTGTATAATTGGTTAATAGAAATATAGGACTTTCTTTGGGGTCTGGTAGCCTCATTAATTTAATAAGCTTTGCAGGTCATGTCACAGATCCTGGAGAAGACCTGTCATTCACATTTTTGCATGTGAATTACTATTCCTCATTTCAATGTCTTCAAAGAGATCACAATACAAACTGATACAATCAATATCCACTGATTTCCAAATCCTTGGTTTGGAGACTACCACCCTGAAATGGGGAATCACCTATTTTCAGACTGGAGTCCCTAGGAGCTGGGATTCATCTCTGAATCTGAAAAATGAGGAGGTGAACACAGGTACCTGAAATTGGTGAAAGCTTTGGAAATCTTGAACCTCAAAACAGTCTTTCCAAAGCTCCCCAGATTGCTACTTTTAGGGCAATCTCCCTATCCTAAAAGAGCTTTCTGAATGATGCTTGGCTTATGAGCTCTGGGCTCAGACCCTGGCTCACTGGACTTCACGTAGCAAAGTCATGTCTGTGTATTTTCCCTAGAACTGCTGTCTGCTCACGACCTGGAAAAGAAAGAATTAGGAGAGACTTTTGAAAAACTGCGGCTGTCGCTCCAGGTCAGTTATTTCAATACTTCACACCTCCTGGTGATGCTTGCCGAGCAGCTCTCCATGGTACAGGCAGAGGGTGCAGGTCCATCGCAGCGCTAGGCCACACTACTGCTTCTCCCCGCTCCCCTGCTTCCCAGCAGCTACACAGCAAGCAGACCTCTGTACCAGGGATACTGCTGCTTCCCTAATTGCCTCCGGTCCTTCAATGTCCAAGCTGGGATCTGTCAGCAAAGATGTCTGCTCAGGTGATTTCCCCACAGATGGTTGATGGTTCAGCAAAATGCTGTCTGTGTCTCAAGGAGAATGGAGGGCAAGGCTAAAGAGGGGAAACACAGCAGGAGAGCAAAAAGTGCTCTTGACCCTGCTGACTGCTGGCCTAATACTGAAGTCAAGAGAAGCAAACTCTGGCTTTTCCGCCTGCTCAGCAGGGAGGGCTGCACTGTCCGTGACATCCTTGTGCAGATGTCCCTGGGGTATCTGCTGCATCCCCTCTGAAGCACTCATCTATCACCACATGGTCTTGTGTCTGTGCTGTGTTTTCCCTCTGTGGGACAGACCCAGCCAGCATTCTTCTCTCTCACAGAGGGAGTTTAGATGAAATCATCTCAATTTCACCCGATTTATATCTAGATGCAATCACCCATCTCAAATACAGATATCAAAAGTGAAGTGACACGAATCCCAGGCCCAGTGGGGCACCAGGTGCAACAGCCTCTCTGTCCCAAGGACTTGGGTGCTCTGCCCCATGCCCTGGCAGACCTCATGTCACAAATAGCACCTTGCAGAGATGGCTAAGGCATGTTCCGCTCCCCTGGTGCTTCCACCGTTGGATTGACTTGCATGGATGTAGTAACAGTGATAACAGGATGGTGCTGCTTTGATTTGTCCTCCAGGACCAGGTGGACACCCTCACCTTCCAGAACCAGTCACTTAAGGACAAAGCAAAGCGATTTGAAGAGGCTTTGAAGAAAAACACCGAGGAACAACTGGAGGTAGATGGCAACTCTAGTTATGAACTTACATGCTCTCAGCATGGCTTACTGTGCGAGGGGATGAATAATGTTGGGAGCCTTATCCCAAGGGCTGAGTGGGACAGGCTCAAGCCAGGACCAGAAATCTTGAGGTCTCTGTAAGAGTAAGAAATCTTGAGCCTGAATAAAAGGTCTCTCAGTCAAAACTGGGCAATTATTCACTATTTTCTGAATTTATTTCCTTTTCCATATCCTTACATGAAGCATCTGTAGCTGTTTCCTGCACTTGAACGCTGTCTGTTATCTCCTTCTATTCATCTTTCTTCTTTTCCATTCTTTCTCTTCTCCTTTTTTTTTTCTGTCTTTCCATATTTATGTTTCTTTTTTATGTCCTGTGAGTGAACTTCTCTGATGTCCTCTGTATTCCCTTATTTTTTTCTGGACTTGCAGAGAACTGCCCTATCATAGGAAATATTTATTTGACTACTGTGTATTGGAGACATGCTATTGCAATATCATTATTTATTTAAAATGAAATAACCCTGAAATGAGCCTCCAAAAAGAGCTGTCTTTTGACTTGGGTCATTTTAGTGGTACAGTTCACAGTGCAGCTCTATCAGTGTGACAGAGGGGACAGTGAATGGAAATTGTGAGTGAGCGTCCGGGGGCCCAGTAGTTTTTAGGTGGGAGAACTTCAGAGGAAATGAGTGCAAACATCTGAAGCTGTCTTGTCCATAGGAAACAATTAGAATCAACCTCCCTTCCACCCTTACTGCAGTATTTAATTTACCTGAAAGGACAAATTCTGCTGTGTCACAGTGATGTAAATGCCAAGTACTGCCAGACACTTCAATGGGGCGAGTTACGCTGTCAGAAATCCAAAACAGCTTGAGTCAGTGGTGTTATTTAATCACCATAATGCAGAGTATAGCTCTCGCCCAAGAACCCTCACATCCCCTACATCCAAAACTTCTGAGGAGAGGGTTATCTTACTGATAGGAATCACTGCTCTTCTCACCAGGTTCTGGTCTTCATTAACAGGTCACCATCTCTGTGAGGTGGTCATGCAGAACAGGCAAATCACTTTTGTTTTCACCCTCAGCCACCTGGCTCTCCTCAGTTTCGTGTTTGTGCTCTTCTGCAGCTTAAATCTCTGCTCAGTCATAAAACACCTCATGCAGCTCTCAAGCTGTGAGCAGGGATGAGGTTGCTGAGCAACACGGCATCCACCATGCTAGCCATGAGGTTGGTCAACAGAGAGGTACCGTAAAACTAGCTACCAAGTTAGAGAGATGATTGATAGCCTAGCAGAGACTATCATGATCCCAGAGGGCTGGGGGCCCAAATCCAGCTGGCATAGCAATAAGACTCCTAAACCGCTGATAGATTGAGGGAATTTCATTTTGTTGTCAAAGATGTATTTATGGCTAACAAATGCGCTGATATTTCCCCTAGATTGCACTAGCTCCATATCAGCACTTGGAAGAAGATATGAATAGCTTGAAACAAGTTTTGGAAATGAAAAATCATCTGATTCACCAACAGGAGAAGAGGATTATGGAGCTTGAAAAATTGGTGAGTTGTCATGATTCCTCCAGGGGAGCACCACAGAGATGTGAAAATAAAACTGAGTTTACTACAGATTACTTTAAAAGGAGTGAGATAAAGATGAGCTTGTGAAAGACGCAGCAAAAGGGTTTCATAAAAGGCCAGCTCACACAGCTTCTTCTACTACAACGTCTCCTCTTTTCACTCAGAAACTGACATCTTTTCTGATCCCTTCACCCACCCATAGCATCCTTGATTTCTCACACATCTGTTTCTTTTCTGTGTGGATGAAAAGTTCAGCCTGTGAATTAGACAATGAGGTAGCTGGTGTGGGAAGTATGAGAAGGGAGAACTTCATGGCACTGCACAGGACATAATTTTGTACACTAGCCATGACTGTATTCCCTTTCTAGAGCCTGATGGCCATTTAGGGCTGGGTCATAGAACTTTTTGCACTACCTCCCCTGTGTCCTCATCCTTTGTTTGTGTGGGCACCTAGCAAAGGATTCCCCAGGTAACTATTAATTTCATTTTTATTAGAAATAGGATTTGCTTTGTGAGGCATAACCTAGAACAGCAGTCAGTGTATAGGGGGTAACAGGATAAGGCATTACCTCAGCCAGGAGCGGGGACAGCTGGTTCAGCACAACACTCAGCAAGATTTGTTTCCATTTACGGGGAAATCTGAGAACTCAGTTGATTATTCTGCTGAACAAATGCTTGGTAAATGGATATAAAGAAAAGGGTTGCTTTACAACTGAGGTTTGTTAACTGTGCTGTTTCTAACGTGCTGCTCCTGGAGATAAGCCAAAAACTGAAAACATGCACTGTAGTGTTATACAAAAAAAAAAAACATCAGTTGCTTACATGGTTCCTGGTCATTTAGATATATTTGCAGATTAACCATATATGATCACACAGTCCTGCTCCTGCCCTTTATCACAGCAAAACTCTGGTTCTGCTGTGGTCTAAGGGGACAACTGCTTTTGGTTTAAAGATCAATTTTGTAAGTGCTTTAACATCTACAGGGTACATCCAGTTGCTCTGGTGTGCCTCATGAGCAAGCAGGATGGGATTTCAAGTACAGGGTAAAGTAGGTGAGAGGGTCCTGAAAATACAGTGTGTGAAAGAAGCAGGTTTTGAAAATGTTGACAGTCAGTCAGAATTGTCCAGCATGTTTGCATAGATCAGCTTGCCCAGAAGAACCTCAGCTACCCACTATTAGGAAAAACTAGAAACCTTTTTTTTGGGGGGGAGATATAATTTTGGATGTCAGTACTGGGCAGAGCCTAATACTCATGAGGTGAGGGAATTACAGCAGGAAAAAGGATCAGCTGTTGGGGAAAAGTGTTAGGTGTAGGTGAAAGGGGTCATAAAGGGTATTGGACAGGGGAATTTAGTTGTTTGTCCCCTCTGGTCTGGGCGATGATTTGGATGACCTCATCCTTCTGGGGATGTAGCAGCCAGCTCTGGTGCTTTGCCCTGTGCTCTTCCTGAAAGGTCTTGAGACCCTCCTCCTGTTCCTATATCTGAGCGGAGACTGAAAGGAAGGCAAAACAGGGACTGCAGCGGGGGTTGGCCCCGGCCAAGGACTCCAGGACATAGTGGGGATGTCCAGACTGGTGGCCTGGGAGGCACTGCTGAAGCAGGGCACGTTTTGGCCATGTGGCCAGCAGCACAGGACACTGAGACCTGGCTCCTTACACGCTTAATGAGGCCGAAAGGGAGCTGGGAAATGAAGGTGACGGGAGAAGGGTGAAACAGGTCGAGAGCTGTGGTGCAAAGGGAAGGCAATACACAGATATCCTCGCATGTTTCCTGATAACGTAACCACTACTTAATAAAACCATTGAGATTAAGGGAGCAGGGGAGGTAACTTACGATATCTCTCTCTGACATATTGTCTTGGAGCATTGCAAATTGTGTCCATCCTTTACAGTTAGCCACGTTGGCTGAAAATAACTGCTGAAAACTGATGTCTCCACTGTAAAATGTGAGTTATTGCTAACTCCTGTGGATAGTATTTCAATTCTTTATTAAAGGAAAGGAAATTCAGTAACCAAAAATGCTGCTCACCTGGAAATAAGACTGCCCTGTGATATCTTATTTTCTTCCAAAAATGTTGAATTCAGCAAAATTCAAACTGCTAGAAAGCCAAGAATAAAGGAAATAGATAAAGTATGTCAGGTTCAAAATTTCCAAAAAGCAGGGCATATGAGGCTGTGGTTCATGCCTATGAACATCTTAGTCATGTTTTAATATACTGCTATTGACAGTGTCAGACTGCCCTTGAAATCTACTGCATGAAAGTTACCTACAGTTGGACATAATTTGTTTCATCTAATTGTGACTAAAAGGAAGTTAAGTGCCTAATTTAAGCCTGTTATTTAAGCTGACACTGTCAGAGTGGAGCTGCTCATCTCGAGCTAAGGCAGAGCTCTAAAATTGCAGAGGAGTCGTGGGCAGCTGGCTAAGGTTAGGGATCAAACCACAGCTGAGGCCAGCTGAGATGAATGCACGCGAGGCCACCTCAACTCTTCTTTCATCACTTCCTCACCACACTGTGTCCTTGGTGCGTGGTGAAGTTCCCGTGCGTGCCAGAGGCTACATAGCTGAGCTGAGGCACACGGGGGCTCTCAAGGTCTACCTTTTCCCATACCTATGAAGGAGGAGGAAGAAGAGAGATTCACAGAGTAACAGCTCTACCAGGCAGCTGCGTCTCGTGTTCAGCCTGACCGCGCACGGCCTAGCAATTGCACCAGGCTGCATGCAGCACATCTCCACTGCTTCTGCTGACAAGAGGGGCAGAGCTAAGAGCAAACGGGCATAAAAGTTGGCTGTCTTTCCCAGTTTTCAAAAACTGGGATCTGGCATACCTTGATGCTTGCTTCTTCATGTCCAGAGGCTTGCGTGGCATCAGTGACGACGTTTGGCAAGGCTGAGAGCAACGGATAGTAATTGTAACTCTAGAGGCACGACTCTCCTGCTTAAAGGTGTGGGGGCACCACAGGGGAAGATGTTTTATTCATGTAGGACAAGATAAGACTCTCCTCATATTCAGTTATAAATAAGGTTTATTTGAGCTCTGCCTCCCTTCAAGACTGTGTCGATGACTCCAGCAAAATGATATGGTGAGAGTCAGACCTCTAGCACTTACACAGCTGTAGTCGAAATGACCAACTTTGTTTTTCAACAAATTTTAGAAGATGCTATAGGAACAAATGTTCTCCTTTCCTAGGATAAAGAACAAATCCTTTTGAATCAGGTGTTGAGACTTCTTTTGGCTTAACACAAGCTTTCTTTTTTCTTTTTTTTTTGTTGTTGCAGGCTGAAAAAAATTTAATCCTGGAAGAAAAAATCCAGGTGCTGCAACAGCAGAATGAAGACCTCAGAGTCAGAATTGATCAAAATACCGTCGTAACAAGGTTTGTGATGATATTTGTAACCTGTCTGAGCTTGACAGGACACTGTAAATTATAACCACACAAGGCTTACACTTAGTTCAGAAGAAAAAAAAAACTAAGTGTACTTCCTCCTGGAAGCCTGCTGGCATCCCCGTTGCTTATTTTATTAACAAAGAACTTTTATAATAGAATCCTCTTACTTTAACATGAGGAAGGCTGCACAGCTATGTGAAATTATTTTGAAGATTTTGACATGCTGCTGAGGTCAAAATCCCCATTTGCTTCTGATTCCACTGTCAGTGTTGTGAAACCCTTGGGTCAGCAGGTAGCAAGCAGTAGAGAAGTGGCAATTTCAGGAGTGAGATCCTGACAGTGCCTCTGTCATCCAGGCAGGATATGCTTTGGGATTGTGTTGATGGTGTTGGGTGGTTTTTTTTTGTTTGTTTGTTTTGTTTTTTTGTTTAATTTGCGCTGGCTAATAGNTGTTTTGTTTTGTTTTGTTTTTTAATTTGCGCTGGCTAATAACCTGACAAGGCTGAGACAGAAAGTTTATAGCTAGGCAGAAGTCAAGAGACCACTTTTGCAGCCAGGCAGAGAGGAGAAATCAAGGAGAGATGACAAAACTGAAACTTGTCTCAGCACACCAGCTACCTACTCTTTGCAGTTTTTACCAAAAATTATGCCATTGGCCTAAAATGTGGTTTATTTCTTAATGTGTCATCTCTGCTTTAAATTTAACTTTTTCTTTCTACTCACTCCTTTAATAATGATTTAGCCTTAAAAAGAAGCAATTATCCTACACGTAGATATATAAAAAGGCAGTATTACTTGTACTAACATTCAGGATAGCATAAGGGTTATGTTTCATCTTACCTAATCTTAAATATCTGTCTGAAGTAATAGAATCATAGAATCATTATGGCTGAAAAAGAGCTTCAAGATCATTGAGGTCACTGCAAACCCATCCCCAGCATATCCCTAAGTGCCTCATCTGTGCATGTATCACTGAGCTGGTTATGTACATCCTTTCTGTGATCAGGGAAAAAAGGAACATGCCTGGGGTTTGGCATCAGTGTTCCAAAGGTGTCAGTCAAAAGCTTAAATACTGCATCCTAACCCAAGATTTCTATTTGTAGCTAAGGAGAAGCTCCAAGGGAGGGAGAGCAGCCCTGTAGACGGGTCATGCACTGTCTTTGAATATGGGATCTCCACAGATCTCCTGCCTGAGATTCCCCCAGTGACTTTACTAAGTCACTTACTTGTTTGCTGGAGGTATCGAATTCTCTCTCATCATCTCTTTGGCCCTTCATGCTGAGGGTGTCTAAGGAGAGCATTTTCTCTAATCAGCAGCACCCCAGAGATGGAGATGACCTGTCAGTGATTGGCTCCTTTGACCTCCTGGTTCTCATAGCCCTGCTGCCTCCTTACATCTAGATCATTTTGGGATGATTTTAACATGAGTCATGGCCAAGGCTCAAGCAGCTGCCCCGGCTCACTAGGACATCACTCTTCCCCTGCGCATCTCTGTTATATTATGGCTGTGATTCCCACTGTGACTTGTCTTGACTGGTTAAATTATCTGGTAGCTGGGACAGGGACAGTGACTGATAATACTTCTGCAGTGCTGGGGATTAGGGATTTCCCAGATAGGTTAGAGTGTCTCAGTAGAAGATACAAAATTTGCTTTTATGTAGCCTGTCTTCTGTCTTTTTGCCTGAATGATGAGGGTGAGTTGAGTGGGCAAGTGCACCCTTTATAACCCATCGTGTTGTGTCTGTCCATCCCTGTGTGCATGATGCAGCAGAGGTAGACATCTCTCTGAGCTGCCTGCCTGTCACTCAGGTACCCTGCAGCCTGCCTCTGCCAGCAAATTCCAATGTATTTTAGTGCGAAAATGTCCCCTACGTGAGGCTCTCCAGAGTCCACAGTGGTAGTGGGCATCATGCCATGCATTCCGCAAGCAGCATTAAATGTACAGGCTGCTGGCTCGGAGGGCTGATGTCCAGTATGCTCCCTGTCCCTGCCGTACCTTCAGCAGAAGAGAGACCTGGCCCTGCCACGAGTGCTCAGAGGGCCATGCTGGGGAAGGGCCTATTGCCAAAGCCCAAACAAGCTGTAACCAGCCCTGGGAGCCAGTCACACGTTCAGTACTGGCAGCACATGTGCTTTTTTCTTTTTCTTTTTTTTTTCTCAGCACACACTGATTGGAAAAGGGTGTAGCTGGGCTCTGTGCATAATTTTTATGGTGTGTCTTGCTAGATGCTGCAAAAGAAAAAGTAATTCCATGTATAGCAAAAGGTTTCTTATGGAGTTATTTCTCCGGGGTGAGCTGCCATGTGGACTTTCTCATGCCTTTTAAGCTGGGAGCTCATGCCACAGCTGTGTCCCTGATGGGACCATGAATAGGATCTTTCTTCTCCACCAGGCAAGCAGCTTTCACAAAATTTCTACCAGCTCATATCATTTAATCCTCGGCTTCGCTAACTGCTACTGAATCTAGTTCAAAACTTAAGGGAGTGAGAGAGGAACAGACACATGCATGATCAGAGGAGTTCCATTTCTGCAGGAAACCAAGCTAGAAAAGCTGAAATCCTTTAAAAATATTTTTAAACAACTCCTCCTTGACTCTCACCCCCAGAGAGTTTGGATCACACAGAGAGAATGAGGCAGCAGTCCATGACTTTGGCTAAGGGCTGCAGGCTGTGCTCAAGAACAGAGTTGGGCAGAATTTAACATCTGTATCCAAAATCCACACCCAGCTGCTACTGGAAATAGCTAGGAGGATTTTAGGTGTTTCCCTGTTTTTTTCTAAAAATTCCACATTGCCTGAAAGCCTAGGTACATGTCTAGAGCTGCTTGAGCCTGGTTCTTGCCCAAGCATAATTGGCATGCAGAAATCAGGTGTTCCTGTATACACCTGTGGAAGTGCTTAATTCAAGCTGTGTTCCCAGAACAGGGCCTAAATGCGCCCTGAACAGACTCCCATGCTTTGCTTTCACTGCTTCATTTCTTTAAAAATAGTCAGCTGGTTTGATGAGAACAGACTGGCCTTAGCACTCATTGAGGTAGTGCTCATGTCCCACCTTCCAAAGAGCCATAGCTTTGCAGGGTATTCTGAGGAAAACACCCTCCTGTCCTCATTTCATCCTTCAGTGTTGAAGATTTCCTCCTATGGCAGCAAGGAATTCGGGAATTCAGGTTTCATGAGGGCCAAGGAGGAAGGAACTGAAGGACTCCATAGCCTTGCAGCTGAGCAGAGGGAACAGCTGAGCAGTATGCAGAGCAGAGGGAATACTTTGGATCTGAGCTGCATCCTACATCAGGACACCAGCTGAAATACATGATGAGCATTGGGAGTGATGGCTCCCTTCACTCTTGAGCACTCTGGCAACTGTTAGGAAGAGTCAGGATGCAGTGACTCTCACTGCCCTCTTCACTCCTTCTCCCTCTCTCCACAAACTCTCCCTTTTCTGGCACAGTTTCAGAAACAAGGAGGAGAGGTACAGCCGTCCAGGAAGCTGGGCAGTCTGATCTTTGTCCTCAGTCACATGGAAAAGGATCTAAAACCTAGGACCTCCCTTTTCCAGGGACTGCTCTAGCTCTTGTGCTGCTCAGTAAAAGATGGGGCAACTTTGCCAGCTTCTTTGGGTTGTGAAGTGCTGCTGGGCAAAGGTGGCTGGAGCCAGACATGAGAGCTGGGGAAAAAACAGAATTTAAGGAGTCCACCTGTACTTTGTGCTATCACCAATTAGCTGAAAGTAGTACCCTGCCTAGGATGAGGCCTGTTTTGGTTTGCTTTCTCTTCTTCTCTAGGTGCTAGAGGAGAACCCTACCCAAGAGATTTCTTGTGTAGGTAGCCCAGGTGCCTAGCACAGAGCTCTCAGCTCCACCTTGGGGTCAGGTCCATCTCCACAGAGGCTTTTAGGCATGTTTCTTTGTAGAAATTGTTGGGCCCATGAACAGGTTCTGCAAGTAACGGTTGCAAAGCCATGCAGGGCACGTGTGTTGAACAGGAAGAGGCAAATGCCTCAGTTGCCTTTCTCCCAGTGAAGGTTGGTGGGTGCATAACCACCTCCTATCTCAGACTGTATTTCTGGGACTCATTCTGAGAAGCACTCCTGAGTCCCATGATTTATACATACCTTGAACTGTCCTTTTGACTAGTGATAACCAGCTCGGTTTCTCATGGATCAGTGAGTGGCCATGCCTTACTCTGGTGAGAAAAAAGCCAGGGAGCTCAAGCACAGGCTCCAAAATTGGTCAGGGCTCAATCTGGGGAAGTATCACCATGCACACACTACTTACTTAGGTCAACTGATAAGTCAACTGACAGACAAGGCTGCAGAAAACCACTCCTAAGCCAATTCGTTCTCCAAATGGGCTGTGCCACTATTCCATGCTGGCTGCCAAACACTGATTATATGACAATGTTTGTGAGGTTGTGTTTGCTCACTCCATACTCCAGGTGCAATGACAGTCTCTGTATACCACTGTCCACACTTGCTCCATCCCTTCTGTTTGCATGAGTGAAGAACCTGTTCTTGAGTGCATCACAGCCTTGTATTTTAGCAACTTTTGAATATACATATAAAGAAGCAAATATCATATTTTTTAGCAATTTCTCATTTGTGCTCCATTTGCTATATGAGGATGTATTCATTTCTAAACTCTTTGGAGCATGTGGCCACTACATGGAAGTCTTCAGCACTTTTGAATGCCAGGCATGATGCCAGCAGCTATATGAGGCAGCAGATGAAGTCCAGGGCTTATCCCATCTAACCTTTGTATCTAATGCACCACAGAGAGGTGCTGGGCTAAGACACAAGCACCTCTGAGACTTTGGAGGGCTGCCATTACCTGTGGAGATGCTTTTCTCACTCTCCTCTGGCAGAAGGGATCCCCTGAGGCAACTGATGTCCCCAACTTGGACAGCTCAGCTACAGGCTTGAGACAGATGGGATGACCTGGCGGTAGGTGCTCGGGAGCCTCACTCACTCTTCCTCTTGCACAGCACAGCATGGATGCAAGGCGCTCTGAGCTAGGGCCAGGCACTTTGATGTCAGCAGTGAGCCAGAAGCCTCCAAATGTGCAACCCAAACAATTCTGCTTAGAAACATCCAGGGAAATCCAATGCTGTGCCCATGTCTGATGATAGAAAAGTTCTCCTGGACTGGGGACAAGTGCCCATTTGTGTCTGGTGTTTTCTTTAATGCTCTGTGGAGCCTGATGTGGTGTGTTGCTTCTCTCTCCAGGCAGTTGTCAGAGGAGAACGCTAATCTTCAAGAACATGTCGAGAAAGAAACGGAGGAGAAGAAGAGGCTGAGCAGAACTAACGAAGAGCTCCTTTGGAAGCTGCAGACTGGAGAGGCCATGAGCCCCGTTAAACTGTCTCCCACATCGCCTACTCCTATTTATCGCTGCTCTTCAGGGCCTCCCACTCCAGCGAAAGTCAGCACCGTGCCAAGATGACAGTGCCACCCGCGTGCTCAAGATAACCTGGCTTTTACGTGCGTTCCCAATCCGCTGAATGTTATCATCCAAGGAAGTATTACCAACAGCACGCACCAGGATTCGTTACTGCAAGCATGCTCTGTAGCTGCGTAGCTTTACACTAGGCAGTGTGCTCTTACAGTCCCAGTATAGGAGCTCCTGGTTCCGGCATGCTGATGTGTTAGGATAGCATAACCAGTCTAGTATGATGTGTAAAATTTTAACTGTGGTTAGAGCCAAAAGAAGGAAAATACTACTAGTAGTGGTTCGTCAGAATGAACTTTTGCTGCAGTATTCCAGGTTAGTTACAAACACAGTTCAAGTTGTGGATATCTCTATATGTGTGTCTGTGTTTATATACATGTATGTATTCTACCTTTATACCTATATATAGACGCACACACATATATATGTAGTTGAAGATGTTCTGAATTGCATTTTTTATATTATTGGATACTATCAAGTGCTGATATATTTTCATTACAGTCAGCATTTTTCTAACTCGTGCCTAAGACTTGTATCTAAACAAAATGCATTTCTGTTTAGCCTCCCAGGAATATTTCTACCCAAACTAGAAGAAAGTTAGACAGAAGTAGAAGCGCCTTCCAAATGACCACCAAGTGGTACTCTATATAACGTGAACACCAGCGACTTTGAAATTCTGAAACAGTACTGCCTTCAAAACCATCACCTTTGTATTGAACACCAGACAGGAGACACACACCATTCTCTGCTTTTTAATTCTTAACATCAATATTGTGAGTGGATATAGGCTAGAGAAGAGAAAACTGAGGGGTTTAGTGAATTTGGTAGAGGTTGATGTGTTTCAATCTTAGTATTTTTAAATTTTGCTTCATCTTGTTTAAACTTGCTGTGTTTTGGATACAATCAAAATCTCTGGCTGTAGGTTTCTGTCCATGTTGGTTTATTTCAAGTCCAATAAGCAAGAAGGAGAAAACAAATTGCTCGTTCTTTGACTTTTGCTGGCCAAGAGATTCCCAGCATTGGGACCAGAAATGGTAGCACCTGCTAGGGCTCTAAATTCCTCCTGGCTGAAACACCAAGTGAAACACAGAGGACTATTTGGGAGCAAATGAGGACAGATTTTTTTCCTTCTATATTTATATGTTATTTTGCATTGCTAAATTTTACCCAAAGTTACAGAGCACTTTCAAGATTCGTGGGAAAGATTTGTCAAACTACCTTTAACTTCTCTACCTTGTAGCAAAAAAAAAAAAAAAAAAGAAAAAGAGGAACATGTACCCATTCCTTCAGCTTTCCCCTCTCCCCAGGACAGTGATGCCGCACATGTGGGCTGCAGAAGGGCCAAGTGGCTGGTGCTGCACGTGTCTGGCTCCAAAGGGCTGTTCCTGAACAAATTATAATTTTCCCAGGGCTACAGGATCAGGGATGGGAAACAGCTGGGCCAAAACATCAGGACACCAAGCAGAGGCTCTGGTGGAAAGAGCTACAGGGCACTTGCCAGTGCTGCTACCACCACAGGGCTGGCCATGGATTGCATAGGATTAGGTTAGCCTGGTGTGGACGTGTGTGCTGGAGCACAGTGCCTGGAATTGACTCATCCATCCGTAAGAGAGAAGACTCCCTTAGCATAATCCAGAAAAAGGAGATCTGTAGGATTCTTCTATATTCAGCCTGTGGCCAAGAAATTGCATTTGTTCCTGCTTTGAGCAGAAGGATCTAAGTAAGCGAGAGACAGTATGTGCAGGGAATACGTGGGATGTGGCAGCTCTGCGTAGGAGCGCGGCTCTCGGGCAGGGTGCGTGTGTTGTGGATCGGGTGCAGAGACACAGGTCTCGTGTGAGCAGAGCTGGGGTTGCACGATGGGGCTGTAGTGCGCGCGAGTGGTTTGACTTTCCTGGGAAGCACTCAGGATTCAGAGACTGCAGCTTAGATGCAGCTTCGATCACCATCAAAGCGTCTGTGACCCATTCTGTGACGTAAAAAAGATGTTCTTTTTTTTTCTCCTTTTTTAGAAAAAAATATTTTTGTAGCAGCCCTTGCACGATACTGTGATACTGAGTAAATTGAGCATCTTGTTAGAATAGATCATGCCACACCGGCTACCACTGTTGAAATGCATTAGCAGATTTTAATGTGTCCAGCAAGTACAACCTGAAAGTAGAATAGATATTTGACACACACGCATGCACACAAAGCCCTTCCTTGCCAAGTATAATTTAATCTCTTTCATATTGCACTTGCTAAATACACAGATATTCTGCAATACCTACCGTGCTGTCAAGTCTCAGTCTGGTGCAATGTGTTCTGATACAGTAAGAGTTGTTACCACGACGCTAATCCGAACTTTTCCATGTTTTTCACTAAAACAGATTATCAGCCTGGGGTGGGCTGGCTGAGCCAGTTCCTTCCATCTCTTCATCATTTTCCTCTATTTCTGGTGCTTTCCTTATCCCTCTGTTGGCTGAAATTCATATGAAACAGATGCTTCCAGCAGTGCATTGGGAGTGGGGCTTCTGTAGTGGGCGCACTGGTCTGATCCCAGTTGCACCATCATTTTGTATCATTGCCAATCTCCCCCTCTTGTCTAATTTTTACCTCCCAGTCCTGCCTGTTATCGATTTCTTCCACGGGGCGGCCTCTCCGGTCCGTCAGGTTGCAAACAAAGTTGTAGGAAGCTTTTTCCTGTCCAGAAGGGAGCTAGCACACCTTCCTGCAGAGCTGTGAAGGGTGTTTCCTTCCAGTGCAAACCCAGCGAAGTACCAACTTCTTTCCAAAAAAAAGGTCATTACTTTTTCCAGCTCTTCCCTGTCTTACCTTTCCTTGCCTCTGCGTGCAGCAGTGGGTTTGGAAAAATAAGACCCAGTTCCCTCAGGTAGTGGGAGAAAGGGAACAGCTCTGGTTTTAAGCAAGTTAGGGGTAGGAGAAGCCCCTTGGGCAGCTGTGGCGTGCGCAGCAGGAGAACGAGTTGTTCCTGGGTGCCAAGGCCCTCTGAGTGCCGCAGCGTGCGCGTTACTGCAGCTGCAGCGTGGGCTGCTGCGCCAGCGAGGAGCTGCGCCGCTGCATGCCCCCTTGGGCACGGGTGCAGTCACATCTCAGCAGGTCACATCCCTGCTGAGAGCCCAGGCCTGGCGGTGCCGAGGGTGCCCCGGTCTGAGAGGGAGCAAGGACGGGCTCTTGCTGCCAGGGTCAGCGCGCAGGGCCTGCGTGGGTGCCTTCCTGGCTGCACAGCACGGCCTTTGGCGCGAGAGGGAATTAAGGCAGCTCTGAGTGGAAAAGGGTTTTATTGCTCTTCCGTCTTTAAAAAGTAGCCGTTTGATTGGGTTAATGTTTCACTCCATTCAAAGCGAAAGGCAGCTGTGACAATAAACCCAAGCTACGATTTTTCTGGAGGGGCTGAAGCTGCTTCTGGCGCAGACTGCGTGTGCAGTGGGGCCGCAGGAGGCTCTCCCGGCCTCTTCCCACTCTCCTGCTGCAACAGGGCTTGGACCTGGCTCCCGAAACCTGCCCTGGGGCGGCAATAGCCGCCGCCGGGACCCGTGAGGCCGAGGCACGGGCACTACGCCTGCCCCCATCGCAGCACCACCGTCTGCTGCCGCAGGGAGCACCAGTGCACAGGGACTGCGGACAGGGTACAGCCCTCCGGGTGGGTGCCGTGACCGCCCGCTCTGGCCGTACCCATCAGCCACAGCACTTGGGAGGGCAGCGGCACAGGGAAATGCTTTTCCCCAGTTATCGCCCTGAAATCAGGCGGGCAGGGCCCAGGGCCTGAGGCCTCGTTTGAGGGCAGGAGGGGCTGTTTTAGCCTTCACGACTCAATGTGCAACCACCCCTGCGCTGCCAGCAGCAAGTCTTGCTTTGTGAGGCCTAGGAAAAGCTGCGGAGAAAAAGGGCTAATTTATGAGGGGCTTCCCCGCTTGCCTCCATCCTGACAGTGCCCAGCAGGACTGCGATGGTGCCCCCAGTCTGGCCACATCTCCCGAAGCACAGGAGCAGCAATTCCCGCCAAATCCCTCCTGCCACAAGCAGAGCTGCTCTAAGGAGCTGCTGCTCTACTCGCCATGGAGGCGATGCTGTGAAGCCTGTCAAAAAAAAACGTTTTATAAATGATGAGTAGACAGAGCCCAGGCACCACCAACATAGGTGAGGGCACGAGGCAGCCTCCAGTGGGTCAGCTGAGTAGGAGCTGAGGTATTTATGGGGGATTTGGCCAGGCAGCACCTCTGTCATGAGATCCCAACTGGGACTGGCCTTCTCTAGCGATGACCCATGTTGGGACAGTGAAGTTGGTGTCCTCCACGCTTCCCAACAGCATTGGCCGTGCATTATGTATGCGCTAGCGAGAGCTCCGTGGGGAAGGATCGGGCTGGGCGACCACAAGGGGGTGAGCCTGCTGCAGCAAACCCTATGTGAAGCCTCCCGGGTAGCTCCAGCATAAACCCTACCCGCCCTGGCCCCAACCATTGCTTCTCTAGGCTGGGCTCCACGGACAAGTTGTTCCGAACCTGCCCCACCACCCACCGAGCTCACAAAAGTCTTCCTTGGAAAGAAGGAGCCTGTGAAGTGCCTCGTGATGATCACAGTGGGCTTGCGTGCATCCTCACTCAGCGTGAGCTTGGGGGTTGAGGTCTTCCCTTCTTCCTTTGAGCAGTGTCAGAGATCTTTGAATTTATTAATAAACGTTTGCATAAGTGAAATTGATAATTCAGGCCTTGCACTTCCTGCTGAAATGATGGTTGGTTGTGTACGATTAGCTTGCACAGGGGCAAAGACTTGTAGTGGTGGTTGGAGGAGAAAAGGAAAAACTAACAAATACAAAATCAGGTATTTTATGTCTCTGCACTGATTGTGTTTGTGTCCCGTGGACACGCTGAGGATCCTTCTGTACAGTTTCCCACGCAGTAGGAGTGCTGTGGTCCAGTTTACTATGTGGCTAATGATTACAGGAAGAGTTTGTATTATTTCAGTTATGATGTACAGATAAGTGTAATATATTCCTGATAATAAATACATGCGCACACACACAGGTGGACGCATGCAAACTAGTGTGTACTGCAGTCTTTTCTGTACATGTAAACTACAGATGAAAACCAAAGCAAAAGTCCATTTTAATACAGTAAAGCCTTAAACTAGACAGCTATTCATCCTCCTGGCAAGGGAGCTGGTTGAATGGGCTACCTGATTATGTTTCACATGCTATAAATTCGTTCCAAATTGTCTGGATTCAGTTTTCCTGGGATTTGTAGGCTTTGCACATGCTTCTCTCACAACTGAGCCTCTCTTGAGACCAAGAACGGTGCCAGGAGAGAAATGGGGTTACTCACAATCTGTTTAGGCTGGATCCTGCCAGAAGAGTTTGGCACGGAACTCACACAAGCGCTTTGGTATCACACAGGCACTGCCGCTGCCAAATGCTTATTTTGCAAGCTCAAGGCAGCCACATTTGGATGTTCTCCCTGACAGAACCACCCCTCTGCTTTATCCAGTCTCCGAGGTTGCTCAGAATGGCCGTTTCATGTCCCGCCTTCTTAATTTGCCAGACTTTCATCACATTGGCCAAGATGATTTTGTTAAGGTTGCCGTGATTCAGCATCAAGTGACAATTTCTGCAAGTGTTGCAGGTGCTTCAGCAGACAAGTGTGTCCCTAGTGTGTTGGACACCCCCTTCCCCTGCCCCATTTTCCCATTATGATATTTAGTTCTTCAGTCTTTGGCGGAGAATTTAGGAAGGGCCCAGGCCTCTCCTATGTCAGGAATATGCCTGATACTTTCCCAGTGAAAGATCTGATCAGATTTGCTCATGTTCGGTAGAGACCTGCTAGATTTGGGAGAATAAACCTAAGCATGAGGTAGACATACTTGAGCCCGGTTGCCTTAAGCACTGTGTTGTGGAAATGGAGAAAAGCAAGGATCAGAATGTTGAACAATTTCTGCTCATCATGCCCAGCTCAATGAAGGAAAAATGAAAAGTTTTGGTTAAAATGAAGACTAGGACTGGAGGCAAAGCGTTTAGGAATGGGGAATGGAAAGCCAGGCCATGAGGAAAGACGGGAATGGGGCAGAGAGCCGGCTGCAGGCAGCAGCAGCGGACAGGCTTCAGCTCCATGGCCTGAACGTTGTCCTGCGGGCTTGGACTCTGCCCTGGTAAATCCCACAAGCAGAACTCATTCATCACACAGCACTTACTTGCTGAGACAATCACATTTTGCAATGCCAGGAGCTAGATCCACGTGGAGGTTTGCTGCCTTCCTCTGCCTTAATTGCCACTACTACATCCCAAATTCCCAGGTGAGCTGCTAACAACCGGCAGTGCTCACAATGCCGCTTGTGAGTTATTGCATGGACATGTGGAAGGATCAGATCGATTTAAAAAAGCCCTGTCCACCAATGTTGCTACGGTCCTATTTTGTCGCTGCAGTAAATGCTGATCAAACACAACACCAGGGTAAATTCCGACCACTGGGATGGCTTTGTAGGCTCCTGAACTTCCACACAAACAGCTGCAGATCCCAGCCCAGGCCACATTTCACAAATTGTGTGTTGTCTCATCCGTCTCGAAAAATCTGAAAGAAGAGTTAACGATACAGGATTGAACAGTTCGCCAGAGAAGGGGCTCCCCTATGAAGGCTGGGACAGCCAGCAGATGTTGAAACAAGTGGGTAAGCAGAGGCAGACCAGAAAATGAGGGTAAACAATAAGCATAATTTATTTGAGTATCGAGAAAATGTTTTAATGCTGTACCACAAAATTACAAGTGAATTTCTAAATTCAAAAAGCATAGATGAGGGGAGAAGTATTTACAGTGTTGCCAGGATAAAAAGTATCTACACACTCATGCTGTGCTCTGGGGGCAAGTTTCACATTTTAAAACTTAAGGCTTGCATCGCTACATTAGTACAGTAAAAAAAAACAACAAAAAACTAAAACAGGGACCAAAAGAAGGATAAAAAAGGATAAAAAATAGATTTGTTTGCAGAACAAGCATTAAAACTATTGATCACACCTGTAAGAAACTCTGAGAAATCATTAGGAAAATAGACCATCGAACAAATAACAGAAAGATATATATATATATATATATTTTGCTTAATAATTAAAAATTAAAAAATATACAGACTCTTCCATGGCTTCAGTCAGTAAAAACCACATTACTGGAAATGATCCACACTGGAAAGGTTTGCTAACGCACCAGCTCTAGGTTGTCATCAGTCTTTGTGCTCCTCATGCCAGCTGACGTTGAAAGGCACAACGTAAAGCAAGGAAACTCTTCACTGCAAGGAAACTCTTCACTTCACACAGGTCCCAGCCGTCCCATCGTCTCGAAAGCAGAAGTTACCACGCCAGAAAGGAACGCACTGCGCATCCTCGAGCGGACGAGATGCCTCGCTGGTGAGAAGTGTGCCGCGCCGTGGGCTCCCCTCGCTTCCTGCAGCATGAGCTAGGAGCAAACACCCTGAGAAAGACTGAGGCTTGGCTCTGGGTAGCAAACATGTTCTTGGATGATCTCGTTGCCAGCTAGGTGTCAGACATCGCAGGACGTGTTTATTATCGTGCAATCAGCTCTGCATAGGCAGGAGGCTAAGTACAAACTGCTCTGGAGATGACTGCTTTCCATGTCAGGCAGGCAGAGGCCTGGACACGGCGCCTGACACGTTCGCTCACCAAGGAGGCTCTGGGTCCTCCTCCATCACAAGGGCAACAAAGGCCTCTCTCCCTCTAGGAGGCTGAAAATATAAGTAACGCCAACAGCTACTGACCTTCAAATTCTCATCAGGCCTCATGCTTAGAGAGGGAATACTGTGCACTACGCCACCTGGTCATTAGTGTTTCATTAGAAACCTCATCATCTTGGTAAAACCGACTCCACGGCACCCGAGTGGAGAGCTCTTGGTTCACCCACCCGAGCAGACTCGCATGATGTGAGGAACGTGCACAGGAAGGCAGTGTTGAAGCACCGTTCGCCCCCGCAGGGGGTGAAGCAGGAGTTGCCCAAGCGCTCCCGTGTGGGAGCACCCGTCCAGGCGCAGCTCCTCGCCAGAGGAGCTACAGGCAGCGCAGAGAGGAGGAGTGAACTCAGACTGAAGCCTCTCCCACAGCCAGGATGGGCATCATCACCCTTGCACACGTCTAAGTCCCTCAGTGGGGACCCTCACGTACGGTGGACGTCCTGCCTGGGAGCTTTCCCATGGGGCACTCACCAAACAAGTCCCCACCAAACAAGCGGACAACCCGTTAGGGTGCAATGTCACGTGAGATGGACACCCTGCACGTTCTGGCCTCCCTGGAATGAAGAAACGTGACCTCCCTATGAGCTCACATGCAGCAGACAAGCCCGTGGTGTTGAAAGATATCTAAAGATTAAGAAACAGGGATGCTTTTTTTGTGCAAGATGCAACAGGCACTCTTTCAAAGACAGCAGTACTGAGATGCATGCAGGCAGAGGACGGACTGCAGGGCAACTCTTGTTACAAAAACAGCATTACTCGCTCACAGCTCCCTTCAAAACAGGTTCCCAAACCCTGAAAGACCAGCATGATCATTTATTCATTTGGACACATGATAGCAATGCTCATTTGTAAGTGTTTTCTCAGGGCAGAAGTTCTTGTTCTAGCAGGAATTTAAGAAAACCCACTGGAATTGATCAATATGTAAAACACAATCACTACAGAAGCTGATTTCACAAAAGACGAACAGAATGTTCCACAGTATTGCTTTCTGTTCTCTGAGTTGGGAGGAAAGGAAAGACATTAGCTCCCTACTTCCTAGTGTGAAGTAGCCAGCGGTAGGAACCCTCTGTACACTGTGCATAAAGATTTGTTTTCATCTGGGCTGGGCGAAGGGTAGAAGTGCCAACAGAAAGCCCTGCCAGTGGAAACTTCACCCTTCCAAAACCCTGCCTAAACAATAACTAGGACTGCAGAACACTTCTGGCATTCATGGCCTCAGCCCTTTGAGCATTAACAGTGTTTTAGTGAGAGGTTCATCCCACTGCAGCTCCCTCTCCCTGGTGCGACAAGCAGGACACGTCTGGTCCCTCAGCCGGCTCTGAGCCCTGTATCCGAGCCCTGGATGGGGCTCCCCAAGGAAGGGCAGCCCAGCACCGCCTCTACTGCTTCCAACGATCCAGTGAAAGTGAGGAGGAACCAAGGATGAGGAACTGATCTGCCACGTGGCTGCCGCTGCAGTGAGGAGCTCGCCCAGCCCCAGCACTGCCGCCACCGTGAGGCACTCGCCGTCTTTAGGACCTTGCCTAACCTGCCCTCCGTGCCTCCTTCCACGTTGGCACACTGGAAGTCACCAAATTGAGTAAAATCGAGGTCAGCCCTTCAGGCCAGAAACTACCTTGAAAAATCAGATAGGCCAATTTCATTACATCTCTCAACTTTGCCACAGAGGGACATAGTCTTGCACTAAGCACCCCAGAAAAGGCATCACTTCTCTAGTCCCACCTCTTCATATAGTAAAATGCTCTACATCTGTACAAAATATTCTTATAATAACAAAGCAAAATAATTATGAAACTATTTACAAAGAAAAGCCCAAATGAGTGCAGGCATATTGTTCACAAAAGCAAGATGATAGCAGCATTTGCATGTGCTCAAAGACACCTGGCTCCATTTATGTCACATGCAAACATCAGCAGGGAAGCAAAGGAGACAATAAAAAATAAAATAAAATAAAATAAAATAAAATAAAATAAAATAAAATAAAATAAAATAAAATAAAATAATCACCCATTCAGCAAACTCATTGTCATTGTCCTAGAAAGAGGTCAAATTCTGCCTTTCAGCTTACAAAATGAACAAGCAAGGGGCAGGCGCAGCCATGAGACAGGCAGGGAAGGAGCCTGGAGCTGCAGTTTTGTCCTACTCCCATTCTCCTCTCCAGGGCAAGTCACACAGAGAGGAGAACAGGATGTCCCCACCACCAGCTCAGCAGGGAGCAGCAGGTACACAGAGAGCAAGGAGAGACCTGAACTTCCCTGTCGCTGCGCAGGGTTGTGGACTCTCTCCAGCACCTTGTATTTGGTGAGGAGCAATAAGGTTGTGGAAATCGTGATGGAAGAGTTGGAGACGGTGCTAAAGAGCTCTGATCCCCAACAGAAAATTTGCAGGTAGCTTTGGGACTGGTACAGGTAAGAGCACATTCAAATACAAAATGTAGTGAAACTGAAAGATTTTCCTATGGACTTTCTCAGAGAAAAAGGAAACTGACAGAAAATGATCCCTATCAAGTCTTTCCCTTTCTTCTAAATGCTGCCATTAAATGCCACAAAAGCAGAAATAAAGTCATGGAAGATAAACACTAAAAGAGATCCCTAAGTAGACAACAAAAATAATTTAACATTTATATAAAAAAAATACATACAGCAAGAAACCTGCATATCTTTAAATAGCTTTCTTTGGAAACATACAGTCAGAGTTCACCCCCTTCAAATCTTCACGCTAAATGTGGTAATTGCTCAGAACCCGATATCCAAGGTGGAGAAAAATATCCCTACATTTTTGGTACAGTGGGAAACTTCCCTTTTGAGTTTTTATTTTTTACCCTCCCACATCTTCAGTGCTTTCCAGGAGGCTGTGGAGTGTGATGAGTTTGTCTGTGTTTAAGAAGGTAGAGCTCAATCTAGTGGATTTCAATTTTGATATTCTCTCCCTTGCTTGAATAAGACTTCATATAGGCACAGAGAAAACAGGCTTGGCAGACAGTAAAGACCCAGCATTTGGAGCAGACCATAACTTTTCATTTTGCATATGAAAATGCAGTCAGAAAGTGCATTGGAAATGCACACACACGTAATGAACACATTAATTCCATCTAATTCCAACTCCGAGAAGAAAAGCCTCCCAATTTGATAAAAATGAAGGCCATGACCCTACTAGGTGGGTAGCAGAGCTTTAATTCTCTCTTGGAAACCTTCAAGAGAGATGGTCCACGGTCAGGCTGTACGTTCTGGGAGATCTGGTCCCTGTTTCTGCTGCACCAGGTTCCCTGTAAGACCTTGGCCAAATCGTTCAGGAATCTATTCTGCAGCTTTCCATCTATGTGATGAGGGGCACAGCACTTCTCCAGAGAAGAGCTGCACTGACAAACACAGCAAAGATTGTCAGGTATTGAGAGGCAGTAGTGTGCAGGATGCCTAAGACAGACAGCAGCCCCTCAAAGAGGCAGAGGGAATTCTGCAGTAACTATGTGGGATATATTTTCCAGTAAAAGTTAAAGCACAAATTTAAATCTGTGCCATTATATGGGTATAATCCACCACTCTGATGCTTCAAAAAGCCTGTTTTAGAGTTGCATATTTGGATAGGGCATTTAGAGAGAATTAAAACACCTTTCACCTTGTAACCAAATCAAGGCTAAATCTGCAGTGCTGATGGTGCATGGACCTCAGCCTCATGCTCTGCATTTCTCATCCTTCATGATGCCAAGCTCTGGAGCATAAGCAAGCTGCAAGCCAAGCCAGGGCCTTGGCATGACCCAAGAGGATCCTGGCCAGGTGGAACAGAGCCCCCCTCAGCCCCACACAGTGTCACATACCTCATACTTGAGCATATTTATTGATCTTGGTGAGTATAAAGCACACAGACCAGGGAGCTCTGCTGAGCCCTACTGAGGCCAATGCTCCAAATAGGATCATAGACCAAGTCAGTAACCTGTTTCTAGAGATGATCTCCCGTGCCACCAAGAAAACTTGTCTCAGCAAGCCAGAGCTCAGTTCCATGGTGCCATGGGGCAGGAGGTTACCCACTCTACTGGCAGCACTGTTAAGGAGTTGCTGTATACCCTCATGTCCTTCACCCG
The DNA here is from genome assembly GCA_013389825.1 of Crypturellus undulatus. NCBI lineage: Eukaryota > Metazoa > Chordata > Aves > Tinamiformes > Tinamidae > Crypturellus > Crypturellus undulatus. The sequence continues at coordinate 433,543 of VWPW01017930.1, read as the reverse complement.
GGAGAGGGGCTAGAAGCTGCAAGACCCTTGGATTCTGTTCACTGGAGGATTCTGAGGACCCTGAAGATCTTTCTATGCAGCTCTTTCTAGGGGCAGGAATACAATTCACCCACTGAAGCAAACCAAACTCTCAAGGCCAAATTCTTTCTTATTTCAAGTGGTCTGTACTGGTGGTAATTATACTGATTTCAAATGAAATAGATGCACAGAAAGGAAAACAGGGCCCTACTTGAGACCTGGGCTCAAAAGCACTTCTGCCAACCACCCCCTATTTCGGTAAAGGTATCAATAATTCTTGACATGAAGAGGTAGGAAGGCTCTTTGGAGACATCCGTTCTATTACAACCATTCAAGTACTTGCACCAAATAGTTTTATGACTAAACCCTCTGCTGAGTGTAGAGTTAGCAGAAACATTGTCCTGCACTATCTGCGCCTTTGCAAATGGCCATTCACCTGGCAAGCAGCGACCATAAACCCTACCGACATTCCGTAGCAGCAGTGAGCTATAAGGAATATAAGTACTTAATCAGTTTAAAAAAGTTAAATACAATAAAACCATGAAACCTGATATTTTAAAGAATGTAAATCTTGCAGGTGTTTTCTTAACTGGGTGAAAGCGTAGGTTTGGCGAGGGCCTTCTTTGTGTGCTCACGTGGTACAGCTCACATCAGGTGAAGTAACCAGCTGATCTAAAAATGACATTAGCATCGCAAGAGCTGCCCCATTTACAATCAAGTAGAGTATCTGTGGGGAGGTAATTCACAGGGTTACTGAGAGAAAGACCTTGGCAAGGCCTGGTTTCATAGCAGCATTTAAGGTCATCTGGCACACAGAAGCAGTTTTCTTTCTACACATTGCGAAAAAAACAAGAGAGGGAGGAAGGTAAGCGCGTAGCCTCAGATTAGCTGACAGTGTTGTCGGGAGTATGCCAGAGGTGTGGCTTTTTCCTTGTGATCCCTTTTAACTGTGCTACTAAGCAAATTGCAAGCGTAGCAACAAGGCTGGGGATTCCCACCTTATGCTTCATTATTCCTGCATTACTGATTAATCAGATGAAACACTTCAGGTTCCCCCAACAAAGCATCTTTTGCTGCAGGAGTTCCTCAGTTGTCCCTAAGCCAAACGGGCAGTCATTTGCAGTTCTCTGAACCAGTGTCCGCATTTCTCTCTGTGTCTGCTGAGGCCGCATATGTGGCTTCCACACTGTGCCATATTCCATAAGCAAAGTAGATGGTAAAGCCTGTGGGAGCCAAGTGGAAAGGACAACATTAGATCCATAAGGAAACAGAAATCACTATTCACAGCTACAGAAACGGGTTGTATCAAAGGAAATCAAGCCATCCTGATGGCTACCTTGCAGCAGACAACTACTATCTTCCTCAGGGGAAAACAAAACCAAAATAAAAGAAAATAAACCCAAGAGGTCATTCTTTAAAAATTGATCTATCCCTGCCCCAAACATAAGAGAGAAACCAAGAATGATTACAGAATAAACTTCCTGTTTTTGAATAAGTCCACCCAGTGCTTTGCCTTCTATATAGAGCCTTCTCTCTCCATTTGTGTATTGATAGCCTCTGTTGCAATAAAAAACGTCCATAACTGATGGCAATTAAGCATAATCATTTTTATCACAACAAATTCTGCCTTTTCCATGTGGCTATTTGGAATATCCTGGGACAGAGCACAACTCCTCCAACTAAAAATCACCAGCCTCATCACTTGGATGGCAATCCAAGTTCAGCAGACAAGGAAGGTTGTACAGCTTCTTGTGCAATGAGCAAGCAGCTCTCACTCCACTAAGGAAGCAAAAGTACTATATACACACACATTTATGCGGTTAAACATACACATACATACATGTACTTCCTTACTACCACCTCTCAGAACTCAAGTGCTATCCATCAGTAAGAATATAATCATGATTTTAATCCAGATGATAAAACCATCTGTGAAAAAAAAAATTATTCAGGCTGTTCATTTGCATACCCTGCTCCTTGGCTCAATTAAAAGCCCAAACCCAAGACTATTCAGGCTGTTCATTTGTATACCCTCCTCCTTGGCTCACAGCCATTCTACTGCTCTGCCTTTTAACACAGATTTCTCTCAGTGTGACACCTATTTATCACATCCCCCTTCTGCCTGTTGTCAGGTTTTGATATCCAAAGGGCAATACCTTGAAGTTAGGTATACCGAGAATTCTACAAGTTAAAGCCAGGAGGTTTACACAGGAGTTTTGAGTGAATCTCAGTCTCCTATTGCATAAGACAATGCTTTTGTATACTTGTGATATCCTCAGACCAGGACACCTTGGGAAAGTGTTAACATTCATAGGTAAAATTATTGGAATGGGGAAGGGGACTACTATAAAAACCGGACATGGCAAAAAGGGAAGCTACCTGGAGTTTGCCTTGACCAGGCTCAGAGCAAAGAAATAGGCAGTCACTTCAGGAAGCCATCCTTGACTCTTACCTCTTTGATCCTCCAAGTCTTTCTACCATCAAAGATAGAAGCTATAAAAATGTATCCTGATAAAGCTCTTAAAGCCTTAAAGATACCAGAAAGTCATGTGGCCATCATTGACCCATACCACATACTGGTTAAGATCTCCTTCTTCCCATAAAATGGTGAAAAAAAGGATAACATTTGCTTCATTTTTATAGAGCTGCAAAGGAAGCCATTATGGAAACAATGCACAAGATGGTTCCTATGTAGTTTGGCCAACATAAAAAGTCTCTTGACACTTAAATTTAACATGAAGCTTGAGATACACTGCCTGAATGGCTTCAATAAAGTCAATATGATTATCCAAGGATGATGAGAGTGCAAAATCCCTCCTTAGAATGCCACAGTAAATCTATGGTCAATAAACTCAAATAACTTTAAATGTATGTTATATTTTTCCTCTGTTAAACTCACCAATGAGCATCCAGACTGCAAATCGTATCCATGTGCCTATATCTAGTTGCATCATGAGGTAAACATTCACAAAAATACTCACAATAGGAAGAAGAGGCAAAAGAGGTACCTGAAAAAAAAAAAAAAAAGAAACAAGAAGGATAAATTACATCTATAGGACAGATTAACAGGCAGGCAAGAACATCACTTCCCTTGTACGCAACAACTGATGCCTGTTCACAACTCTTTGGCTGTCAGATCCTAGAAAAGGCAAGGTTAGACCAAAATGCAGGATATGATGTAAGACTGATGTGAAAACTGCCCATTTTAAGAATAATTCTGCTTGTTTTGTGTTTTGAAAGAAAGAAACAGGCAAACTTTACCTGGACTCCTCTGGGGGAAGGAGAGGAGAAAAAACAAGGACAACATCATGACAGGTACCTACCAAGGAAGAGAAGAGGGCAGCAGGGACTGTCAGGACAGACATGAGGAAACTTCATTCCTCCAGTTACCCCATCAGGGTAATGAGGCAATGCACACACCATTTAGTCAGTTACTAGATTGTGGGGGGTTCCTTTTTTACTTCCTGAACTGCCAAACATAACTCATTGGACTGCAACTTTAGCTTCACTTCTGTTCTGTAGGGAAAAGATTATTTGGAGATCTGAAGGCAGAAGGCCTTCACAACATACGAAGGTATGAACCACTTTAAAGAAGCGAAGAAATGAATACAGCAGAACAATCAGCTTGAAAAACTCTGAAGTTGCCAACAAATTCAAGATATCAGTAAGTAAAGACATTAGCAGGAAAATAAAAAGGAGTTTCTAACAGAAGGCAGTGAAAGTACAACTGAAAATCATCACAGAGGTACAGGAAATATAGAAAATATGCAGGAAATACAGTAAGAGACTAGTGAAGCAGTATCAAGAGTACTTTAATGATCTGGGAATCAAACAAGTGATTCAGTAAAGCTGAAATGCAAAAATTAGAACATAAGGCCTATAGAGACAAAATGAGAAACAATAAACTACCAGATCTCTAATGAAGAAAATTCCCTTCATTCATAAGCAAAAAGGAGATGTACAAACAGAAACAGTCTGAAATGCTGTAAGCCTGTTTTAATTCAAGTTTCATACACACACACACACACACACACACACACAAAGACACGTTTATGGCGGTCAGTTGCTCAACAGAACCATAATTAGAGAAGAGGACTGGCACATGGATTAGAAAAAGAAAGAATATTTTCCTAAATGAGACCTTGTCAAGTCAGTAGGCACAAGTGAAATTTCCCTAGGGAGGTGAAGTATGTAGCTAGAAATCGCAGAAGTAATCCTTGGACCAATTATAAGCATCTCTGAAAGCTTTTTGGCAGGCCAGTAAGGTCTCCAGGTACTGGAGAGAGGAGATGAATTACCTATTAAAGAGAAATACAGAGAAATAACTGGGGAACAGTGAGCTGGGAATCCAAAGCAGTAAGCTTTGGAACCCCCCAAAATCAAGCAGTAAGCTTTGGATTCCCAGAGAGAATTTCAGGAAAAATTCCTAAACAGTCAGGCTGTAAATGCCTAAAAGACAACACGGAGATAAGAAACAGCTGCTGCAGATTCATCAGTGACAGATTTGTTATTTTTTTCTTTGACAGTATAGTGGCTAAAGCTAAAAAGGAGGTAAAATATACTGAGTCCAAAGTAGAGAGAACATCTTAGAGGCAAGTTCAGCAAATAAAGTCTAGATGACCATTCCTGAATTTTCTGCTGCTGGCCACTTCTGCTTTCACTTCTTTTGAGGGGTAATGGGTGTAAGTCGAAATACAGGAGGTTTAATCTCCATATGAGGAAGAACTTCTTTCCTGTGAGGGTGACAGAGCCCTGGCACAGGTTGCCCAGAGAGGCTGTAGAGTCTCCTTCTCTGGAGATCTTCCAAACCTGCCTGGATGCCACCCTGTGCCCCATGCTCTGGGTGTCCCTGCTGGAGCAGGGGGTTGGACTAGGTGATCTCTAGAGGTCCCTTCCAACCTCAACCAGTCTGTAATTCTGCAACTATATGCCCAAAATGGCTGCAAACACAAATCTAGGAAACTGTGGTTGGTTAAAGTGTTCAAGTCTGAGCATTTGCTGAAAAACTGTAACTGAAGAGCAATCAAAATAAGAATAGTTTGAAGGACAGGACAAGAACTCAAAATGATCTTGATAAATTGGAAAAACAGCCCCAAATTAATATAATAAAATAAGACTTCTGCTCTGGCCGCATCCCTGCTCCAGACTGTGCCCTCTCAGATTCTGCTGGACCCCAGGGCCATTGACATGTCAGTACTCGTCTCTCTCCAAGTCCTCTGCTATCCCCGCTGTCCTTACCATCTGTGGTTTTTCCTCCCAATTCCATACTAAAACCTCTCAGGTAACTCCTTCAGTCTGTCTTTCCTCACTGAATCTGCCTCCAGCCCTGGGGTACTGCTTGCCACAGTGCGTCTTACACTGTGTTGCGCTTTGCAGAGTCCTGAAGAGAGCACAAGATCTCTCTCCCTCTCAAGAAATACACTGACGTTTGAGATTAAGGAGGAGACCATACTTGGATGTTCAGCTTGGCTCTGACTGGACATCCCTTATGTGATGAGCACGGACACTGAAAGATTGCAATCACACTATCTGAAAAGCTCAAACCACCAGATACATTGGAGACCTACATAGAAAAGTTCACATCAGACCCATATTCTCATCCTGTCCACTTGGCCAACTCCCTCATTCTGATGCAGGCCAACATGCATTTCCTCCTCCAACCCGCTCTCAAACAGCAAACTTCTAACCACAACTCCTGAGACACTCACCTTAAAGGAGAGCTTAGTTTTGCTTTCAGGCTGTTTCCATATAATGAAGCTGACAGTAAGAACCAGGATTGCAGCAATAATCCACACAGTCTTTATCAGAATGCTTGGCTCAAGGGCAGTCAAGATACAGCTACCCACAATAAGGAAACCTGTAAACAGACACAAAAACATATTGATTTTTTTTTAGGAATGAAACAAAACAAAAAATAAACAAAAAATACAAACAGACCGCAGAATCTGAAAGTTCAGCAAACAAACTGCAAATCAAGAAAAAGCCAACAGTAGCAGATATGCCCTTGCCCTCGTACAACACTTCTTTTCAAGTGAGAAATTTAATGTTCGATTTGTCTTCACCTTGTCCCTTACAAAGTTCATCAAACTTGCAAATCACCAGTTACAAGCTAGAAAGTGAGCTTTCCCTTAACAGCGAATCCAGGGACCTACCAACTGGTTCAGTGCCCCAAAGCTGTACAGCCCAGTGCTTACCAATGATGAAGGTTGAGAGATTGACCACATAGCCAGAGAATTTGGAAGGGTCTGAGTTTGGGGGACATAGTATGGCTTTGAGGGAACATTTCTCCTCTTCTTCTGGCAGAAATCCTGTCTGAGATTCACTCGTGCTTACAGACTCGTTGTTATCCGTCTCCTCTGTTGTTCTAGCCATCTGGTATGCCAAATTAGGCTGCTCTGGCTGATACCTGGGAAAAGGGGAATGAAACAAAGAGGTTGTTTCCCTGGCACAGAGTACTGCTCATTTAAAAGCCACACAAATAAGCATAGCTGTTCCCCAGATCACCACAGTGATGACTATATGATTACAGTTTCAGACATTGTAGTCACACACATTGTCTGCAACTTTCTGTTTCAGGGGAAAAACTGAGGAATACTGTGGCCATTACATAAGCAAATACGGTCCATTTTCATCATCTAGAACCTGGCTGTACTTCATAACTGTTTTAAGCTGGACAACCTAGTCTTTCATGAACCATATCACTGATATCACCATATCATGGCTGGGCAACAGTAGTGAAGATTGGAGAATATGGCAAGAGAACGGTCCTTTTCTGTTTTTTTATCTCTGGGAGTTCAGCTGCAGTGTTCTGGAGTAAAAGGCAGTTGAACGAACATCTCAGCAGATACCAGAGTCTGGCAGCTGCTGATCCCATGTGCTGTTCCTGGTGCTCAGTGCTCCTGCTCTCTAGTTTCTTCTGTCAGCTTGTCTGCTGCCACATTGGGAATGAAGGAGTATTCAAGGCAGAGCTCTGATGCGCAGACAGATTTACACAGGAAAACTACTCTTCCAATCTTAAATCCTCTTTAAGGGAAGTTTTGTTTGTGGTGCTCTGCCACAAGCCTGAGTAAAGGAAAGAGTCACTACAAAAGACCTCTTAAAATCATTTCTGAGGGAATGCATTTGTGACAAGGGCATTTGTGAAATGTTGTGAATTGCAAAATGTCTCCTACAGAAAGAGGAAAGGCTGAGTCCTCACAACAAATCCATTACACTCCATATGATAGACACAACAGCTTGCAAAAACAAATTAAGAAGCCATTTGCAATTTTATGGAGAAGCGGGGACTGGGAAAACAGACAAAATGCAACAGGGGAAAGGAAAATCCTCAAAGTCTGCGCAGTGAGGCAGGATGGACAACATAGCCACACAGCAAAGGAACTACAGCTAGGCCTTTCTCCAGCTGAGAGGCACTTCCCAGTTCCGTGCATTTGCTGGGAGCAGGTGAAAGGCCTCCAGGAGGCTCCAGTAGGACAGAAACATCGCTCACCAGCCTTTTCCCTTGAGTCCCTTTTCAAAAGACAATACAGACAGAGGCTGTAGCCCCTGTGCAGACCAAGAACAACGATGATGTGGACACATAGAGCGCCCTCCTCTCACCCCCTGCCATAGGTACATCTTCCAGGAGACTCAAAGTTTGACCATGGCAGAGGTGGACCAAGGCAAAAACAGGTTCAGTGGATTCCACTGCAGATCCAGTTAGCACACTGCCCCATTAAGTAAAAGAAATAAGTCCTCCACATGAGTAGCTGGAGATGTTCACAGTTTTGCTGAGCCTACAGAAATGACAAGGGCATCTAACTGCCTTTTAGGTGGATTTTTGTCTATGTGGTAAAAGAGGAGCTATTTCTTTCTCCATACCTCAGTACCAATACGCAGGCTGCCACCAAGGAATAAGCCAGGAGAGTCCCAATAGACATGAGATCTACAAGATCTTTCAAGTCGAAGAGAAAGGCCATAACAGCTGTGGGAGAAGAAGGTGAAAGAGGGAAGAAAAAAATCAGTTACACTGTGGAGTAGCCACATTTCAGCAGAGTAAGAGACAAAGCAGACAAAATATGACCGTTTCTCCGGATGCAACAAGGGATTCGAGCCGCGCCACAAAGCATGACTCAAGCATGCTTAAACACCAAAAGCCTTGCAAGGCTCTGAGCCTCATAGGGTGTCACACCACAGACTCACTAACTGAAACCAAAAGCAGCATTTTTTACACTAAGTGCCAGACTTCTTAAATGGGTGTGCTGAGGCAGGGTGTGCCGTAACACACCCATTACAAAAATCAGACTGGGGCTGCTGCTAAGTTTTTTACTTTACCTAGTTCTTTATTGCCCAATCTTGACTCAAGACTCCTTGAAGATAGGTGTCTGAGAAGTAGCTGTGTCAAACTCAGCAGGGCCCAGGCTGCCCCTGAAGGAGGCTGAAATGTTTCACAAGAGCTTAGAGCCCAACAGGACAATCTGGCAACCACTGCTGAAACACGTCACATCCTTACACCAGTGACTTATCCTGGATTTAAAACAATAGTGCAGAGAAAGCTGCAATACTGGCCCGTTTGTTAATTACTTGGAGGAAGGGGGCGGCTGTGAGGAGAAGGTAAACCGATCTTCATTATCTGGAAGACTTAATTCTGTGTTCTTGTGGAGCACAGGATGGCAGGAGAGGACAGGAATACCACCAGCTGTGGCTAACTGATTAACAAATGCCTATGCCACAGGGCCCATCTGCCTGTCTTTGGCTGTCCTGGCATCCTCTGCCGAGCACCTTACCTTACAGGCTGTGCATGATGTCTGCAGCCGAGCCAGGCCAACAGCCCCAAGGAGCCTGGGGCACAGCTGGCTGCCCACTGCAGGGGGTTAATTATTTTTAAAGCCAGCAGAGAGCACAAGGAGTGGCTGAAGGCAACTCTTGGTGTGACACAGGACGCCAGCAATGGGCTCTGAGAAGGAGGTATGAGCACAGAGAGCTACTCGCGCTCGCCCAGGCTCTGTGCTCACAGCGGTGCAGGACAGCCAAACATTTTCTGGCCAGTCATGCTGGGAAGCTGTGCTGTGAAGCACAGCAGCTAAGTCAGTAGGCTAGAACACGGCAGACTTACCTGCTCCTATGACAAGTTTCTGCTTTCTTTCTACTCATTTATGTAAATCTTTTGGCTCTTACCTGCAATAGTCCCTGATGTCACTGTTGCAATTATTGGAGTTTTTCTTTTCTCATTGATTCTAGCCAAAAATTTAAAGAGAAGCCCGTCTTCTGCCATAGCATAAATTATTCGAGGCATCGGAAACATGGAGCCAAGGAGACTACGGACACAGAGGGAGAGATAATCTACTTATAGGACCTCACACTGAGCCCAGGCTCACAAAAGGAAGCATGTTTATGGCAGTACAAACACAGAACAGGTGGCAGTGGCTTTCATTCACTTCAGCTTCTCCTTCAACCACCCCCCTACAAATACCCATACTGCTGATGGCTGACAACTGAGCTGCAAACCTAAATCTAAATCTAACCATGAGGCACAGAAGCGGACAGATTTTACGGCAAAATAAACGTAATCTCTCCAAGCTGCTACGATCTGCTCACCTAACTGACTATGTTTAAGTTGTTCTAAAGCAATAGGTGCCTAAAGTACAAGAGAGCATGATATATTCTGCCTCCAGCTTGCTCTGCTTCCCATCCAGATGGCTGTCATGCCGTCAACCTGCCCCGGTTATGGTAATCCCTATATGTTCCAGAAGATGCACTCCGCAGGTCTGCTTGCCACCCAGCAGGCCAGGATGTCTTCCAGGTAGATTTAGTCATTGAACCAGACTTATATTCAAGAGATGCACCTGCCTGGTTGCTGGTAGGATGGGAGTTTCTGAAGTGATATTGGCCATGCATATCTCTGTCATCTATCACAGGATGAAACTCTCCTGAAGCCAACAGATCCGAATCTCACCCCTAAATTCAATTTCTCTGCTGATAATGCAATGCAGAACTGGAGAAATGAGTGAAGGCAGGGAAGCTGGGCAAGAACTGACCTCTAACATATTTCATTTTAAAAGGAGTTGGAGATATATATTTGTCTTGATAAATATAGAAGAAGCACAGTGTCTTACCTTGTCGAAAGTGCACACAGTGAACCAACAGCCACAGCATAATTGGCTCCATCCCAGCCTACATATTTAAAGGCATTGGGTAAAGGGCTATTGGTATCCAGCTGATAGTAAGGCATCATGAGCGTGAGAGCAGCTGACACACCAAAATAAGCAACAAAACAGATGAGCAGAGATGCCACGATGCCAATGGGAATGGCTTTCTGAGGGTTTTTTACCTCTTCACCTGGAAAAAAGAAATTGAAGCATCAGGTAAATGACAACAAAAAACTTCATCCCATTCTAACATATTCTGCCCGGGGCTTTCAAAGGCTCTATGAGCAGTAGGTTGTAGTTCGCCTGCATAGAGTTGCCTACTGATCATGGCCTTAAGAAACCACTTCACTTGCATCACCTGGCTCTTTGCTGCTTCTGTTGCTCCTGTCACTTCTTCCGACCTGGAGGTCTTGTAAACTCAGATTGGACTAAAAGCAGTTCTTATTCTAAAAAGGTTATTTTTTGTTTCCAGCTATCCCTACTATCCCACTGATATTGTGGTCCCCAAAATAGTCAGTCCAGTAGTCACAACTGATGGAACAACAAATTATCATCCAGTTGGGAAGCAAAACTAGAGTGAAAATTTAAGCTGGTATTTCCACCAAGACTGTGAATTTGTGAAATCAGCAACACAGGTGCCTAGCTCTAGGGACAATCAATCAGAGTTGCACAGCATCTTACAGTTAGATAGACCTTTGAAAAACCCTCTTAAAAAGAGGAGTTTCTTCCTTCGTTATGGACAACCAACCTGAGATGAATGTGTAAAAAACCACATCGTCAAAATTCAGGCTCTGTTTAGTTAAGAAATAGTTTTGAGTGTTCCCCTCCAGAGCCACTCACGGAATCACAGAATGGTTGACGTAGCAAGGGACCCCTGGAGAACCTCTAGTCCAAGCTCCCCGTTCAAGCAGGGTCACCTAGAGCACGTTGCATGAGATTGCAGCTAGGCAGTGTTTGAACTTCTCTAGGGAAGGAGACTTCACAGTCTCCCGGAAAGGGCAATCTCCTGTGGTGCTCGGTCAAGAGCTTCTGATCTTTGCTATTTCAGAAGGAGGGAGGAACTAGACACCACATTGACCCCACAATTGGACCCCATAAATCTAGGTGGATATGTTTCTCTTTCAGGGAGAAGCTCTTGGGTTAGTTGGAGTACCAGAGCTACAGTTTTTCAGACTTCTTGGAACAAGAAACTGCGTTAACTACCTTTGTGATGATCTTCTCCTTTTGGTCTGGATTTGAAACAACTTAGTTCTTAATAAACAGGAAAGTGAGGAGATTCCTTTCCTTCTCCGGGAAACTGAGATTCTTACAAGACAGTAGAAATCAGTCACTGCTGAAGGCTGCTCTCTCAGAAGGAGATCTCTGAACCCTGGGAGATTCTCAGTTCGAGGAATTGCTTTAACTTGCCAACTCCTGCTCAAAAAGTTCCTCTTTCCCTGGTTCTTTAAATATTCCAAGCCAGGTGGAACATATTTAGCCACAGGCACTTAAACATCCTACTCCAGAATAAGTTGTTGATTAAATGATTATCTGGAGTTAGAGGTTCAAACTCGGTCAATCATATGAGGCATCCAAGCATGTTTTTTTTTCTCTCCAGATACCTAGCTGTGGAGTCTGACTGGGTTAGTGTCTTCAGCAAAAATCCACGGAATTGGGCCCTGCAGGCAAAGTAGGGCAGAGAGAGCTGCTTTTGTGGGTTATAAGGTCTAGCTGTTTGCCACAGCAGCTGTAAGTCAAAACTAGCTAGAAGTCAGGCACCAAGGGGCTTGTGACATATTTAGCTCTGTGAGAATAAGGAGACAGCTGAATCCAAAATGTATTTCGGGCTGAGGTTCAGAGGGGTAATGAATGCTGTGTCCCGAATTACCCATTACTTAGTGCTACCCTGTGTAACATTACTGAAAGACAGTCTACCAGCAAACAGGCTCATAGCAGGAATGAAGACATCCTCCCTCTTACCTGTGGTGGCAATGCAGTCAAATCCCACGAAAGCATAAAAACACGTGGCTGCCCCTGAGAGGACTCCGTTCAATCCATAGGGCATAAACCCTCCAGCACCATAAAGCTTTTCTCCCTGTGTTTGACTAAAAGGCATGGCTCTTGGTTAGAAGATATATTACCCAGTTGGGAACAAGACAACTATTCACTCAGCTCATAGCAAAATCCAAGTTAGAGTTCAGAGGAATATTTTCTCTTTTTCACACAGCCAGCAGACAAACATCAGACAAAATGCTAAACCCTAGAAATTACTGCAATTTGCAACAGCCTGGGAAGTGCATTTTAAAAAATATGTTCATGGTTTCTTCCTATAGCCCACATCTATTAGGATAAAAATGTCTTGGCTAAGACAGAGAGAAAATAATGAAGATTAAAGTACTTCTACTACTACCATGTGCATGCATATATGCACATTTACATGTGATCATTATAATAAAGCCTTTGAAAAAGCACAGCACGCAATTCTGGAAAAGGAAGAAGAGATTTAAACCACATGCTTTTCATCTAAAATGGACTAAGGTAAAGTGTAGATAAGTACACACCAGAGAGCAATTCAGAATGTTGTGACTCTCTAAAATGAGCTCAATCCTGAATCCTGAACTTTAAAATTGACTGTGACAAGCTCATATCCAAACCCTGCCTGCAACCCTGCTGGGAGGATAGGAGCCTGCATCGCTGGTAGAAGCACAGTCTCTACAGACCATACCTAAAGCGCAGCATTAGCATTAAGTGCATGAAACACAGCAAATGTGTCTCCAGAAACATGAAATAGTGGCAGCAAGGTGGCAACAGGCAGAAAATCATTATTTGTAGATAATAATAAGCAAGAATTTTTTTTATCTGAGTACTGAACATGAGAAATATGGCAGGGCAGGGGAGTCCTGAATGTCAGAAAAAAAATATATATATATACTCTTACATTTCAAAACATGACATTATTCTTCACCCAAAGAAGACAAAACCATCCCATTTGTGTGTGCAGGCAAAGCTGCAAAATGTAATCTCATTATTAATAATGCAAGCAAATGCCTTGCTGAGCCTGATCCAAAGTTCATTAGAGTTAACAGGCAGGCGCCTACCGATGTCAGTGCATTCTGGATCATGTGCCTGTCCTGAGTCACATGTATACAAAATACCCTTCAGTTTAAGTAATTTTGGTCAATCAGAAATACAAGAAAAGAAAATTTCAATTAAATAAGTGTAAATCCTGGATCTGTGAGCCTAATCACGTATAAGCATTTCAACTCTCTTGGCTGCAGAAGTTCAACTGAGACTTACATGAAAATTTGTCTCTTATTTATAGAAATCGCACAGACAATCCAAATGTGGATTACTTTGGAAATGAGGATGGGGTAAAATAAAACCTTAGGTACATTTTACAAAAACAAGAAGTGCTATGGGTAAGAGTGCTACAGTTATTGGTAATTACTCAAAAATAGCATTAGGGAAGGAGGACTTTTTTTTTTTTCCCTATAGAAGCAACTTATTTGCTGGAAAAAATTCATAGCAGGCCAATTTTTTCAGAGTCTCCATAAATAGCTTATTTGTATCCAAGTCAAACTGACCTATGAAACATGTATGAATCTCTCCAGGTAGTGCCAAACTCTGCTTCCTTGCAGGCCATCACAAAGGGTTCAGGTAGCAAGCCAGGACTGAACGGAGGTCCATGGGGATACTTAAAAGCCAGAGCAAAGGGTCTGTGTTGCACAGTCTCAAACAAAAATGAACAGCCCTGTGTCACTGGCAACCTTTCTAAGCTCCTTCCTTTTGATCTTGTGCAGGGAAAAAGGATTTTGGCAAAGCAACAATATGTCATTAAAAATGGATTTCTCATAATCTTGCTGCAACGCACTAAAATACTCTGCAACTTGCTTTCCTTTTTACTGAGGCATTTAGGACAAAGTCTCCCAAGGTACAACGGCAACTTGAGGATCTTGTCCAAGTGTCCAAAGGAGCCACAAAGCTTTATTTGGCAATGGTTTAAGACAGTTACCAGAGCCAGCATGGTGTAGATTTGAGTATGAGGTTATATAAAAAATAGTTTTCCTCAAAATTATATGCCATATTTGTCATGACACTGGAAAAGGTCACTTATCCAGCAGGACCTACATTCAGACTATATGACTCCTTCTGGTTTCAGCTCACCAGCCTAGCCTACTTTCAGAAAACTCCCATGGAAACCTTGCCTTGTCCCCCAGAGCTTTTGGTGAAGAAGAGAGCAATCCTCTCGAAGGATTTTGAGGGTATCACTGCACAAGGCATCCTACAAATTTGCAATTGAAAAATGCATCAGTTTCAGAGATGTGAAGAAAAAGTCCAACCTACTTGTCTCCATGAATGCCATGGCTGATGTTATATATGTCTTGTTCAGTCAGCTGCCAGTTTTTAATAGATCCTTTCACGAAGCCAGATACCATGACAAAGCCGAGAACAAGAATGTTGATACACGTGAACACTTTGTTCACCAGGGCAGACTCCTTCACTCCAAAAACTAAAAGTCCTAGGAAAAACAGCAAATGAGCAGTCAGCAGTATGCACGGAGGGCATAAAAATAGCATAGTTACAAACAGGACAGATCACTTTCTGAAAACAGAAGAGCTGCAATAACGATGTACTCTGCCCTTGTCGCCCCTCAAAGCCAAGGTAGGGTAAGCACAAATTCACCAGTAAGGAGGATGGGGGTTGCAGCCCACATATTACAACTGCCCAACCTAACACCTTCTCACACAGCACTTCCACGTGGTGTTTGCCACAGGTGAAGTGCTCTCTGCAGTTTTCCTGCCTGCAGCAGTTTCAGCCCTAGCTCAGGTCACATCACTGCACTATGCTGCCACTTAGACAGAGTCACACCTCCATCCAGAGACCACAGCTCCAATAATCCCAGTGTCCTGGAAGGAGGTACTGCAAGTGTTTTTTTCACAAAGAGACATTGCTGTGGAGGTCTCTGCTAACAGCAGAATTTACACACGCACACAAAGAAAACCCTTTCCTTAGGAGTAGGGAAAAACGTGATGCTATCCCAGTAGGGATGCAATAAGCACTGGAAGCAGCTGACCTGCTGTAAGATATGAAAGAAGGTGGCATCTTAGGAGCCTTGCTCCTATTTAAATCAGTGGTATTTTTGCCAGTGACCTCAGTGAGAGCAGGAATTCAGCCTGTGGTCTTAGGGGTGTCCATGTGGAGAACGTTTATAAGCACTAGCAACCACCAGCCTGTTGAGGCATAACTCAGCTACTCAGAACAAACTGGTCATTCAAATTTGCTCCTCTGGCCTGGCTTTCAAGAACTTTTAATCCAAACCGAATGAGATGGCTAAGAGAGATTTTTTTTCTTTTTTCAAAAAAAAAGAAAGAAAATCATAAGCGCCTACAGAGGAGAGTAGCACCAAATGTTGCCCAGGCTGCTCACACAACGTACTTCACAGGGAGGAGAGAATCCTGGGCACTCACAGCTTCTCCAGCAGCACAAGGGAAGCACCTAGCAAAGCACTGCACCTGAGCAGGAGAACATGTAGGGCACCCAGGAAAAATCAGAAACTTGGGACAGAGGAAGAAGTAAATTAACACAGCTTATATTATGCAGTAAAGTTTCTCATTCAGAATCTTTTTACAGAAAAGGGTTGCATTTTTTTATTAGCATCCAAGGAGTTTGTTCTATACAAGGGCATAAAATCATCAGTAATCAGCGTCATTTTACTCTTCAGAAGTGCTAAGATGAGGAGTCCTAAATTGTGTAAATAGTACCTGAGCTGAAAGACTAAATTCTAATCCGAAACCTGAGCAACTCCTATTTTATGTAGATGGGACACAGAAAATCTTTCACATTCATTCTTGGAAGATTTCAAGAGTCCTAGATGCAGCTCTAAACCCCCATTCAAACAGAGATGTCAAAGTGCTATTTACTTACAAACTATCCCTACGAGCACAGGCCACCTCAATCCTGATCAGAGCAAAAATGTCAGAATAACCTTGCTGGGATAACATTGTAACTTCTGCCTCTGGGAACCACAAAGGTGCAGGAAGAGTGCAAGTTTTTACATTTGTTTAAATTTAACAATGTTTTTCCAGATCCAGCTAGAGTATATGAAAAGGTTCAGAAAGCTTTTCAATTTAGAAAATTTCAAAACTTTTTCCCAATTCTGATCAAAAGCATTGACACATTTTAGGGAAAAAAAAGGGGGGGGGCATGATTATCTCTCACATAATTATTTCTCTTACGTCTTGCATTCACTGCCACAGACTAAAGCTCATACAGATTTTCTTGTTTCACACGAAAAAAAAAAAGTAGTACATGAGGTTCTTAATGAGTCCCATGCTTTTCCCTCTCACTTTCCTGGCCCAAGCCATTGAAAACTAGTAGATTATCAAAACAGGCAAGTACAACAGAGCAGCAGATGTCAATTCTTGTGCAATAGGATTTGGGGGAAAAGAGGAAGAACCATGCCTGATTGAGGGCAACAGGTCACCTTTTCCTTCCTTCTTTCCTTATGTGAAATTTGATTAAAAGTTTTAAAATTGGCTCACAAAAGTATCTAGAATGCCCCCCTGTAATTAAGAAGTAAACAGTATACGCCCAGTGCTAACTCCAGGGCAGCTAAATAGGTCAATCCAGTGTTTGTAACAAAGAGCTTTTAATAAGGTGCCCAAAATAAATGAGGATTTTGTGTCTATTCCAAAAGCAAACAATGAAATCACAGAAGAGGAAAGTCCAAGACTCCGAAATTCCTCCTCCAAGGGTTTTACCTGTTAAGATTATGATTATGACCACAGCAAAGATGTCCGGGTATTTCGCTAGCACTCCAGGAGCATCCATGGTCATGTATTTTTTACAGAATTCTTCAATGTGCTGTCCTATGATTTCATCAAACGTTGCACTCCATGCTCTGGCCACACTGGACGTTCCTGAAAAAAGGACAGAAATGGTGCAGGTCACTTCTCATGGCTGGCACACGTTCTGAACAGGGGCACCTTGTACTTGCCTTAAGTTAAAGCCTGGAATGTTCTTAACACTGTGCAGCAGCCTCCACTTCCTCAAAACCTTGCAATCTGTGCTGCTGTGGAGGTCTGAATCTCTTGTCATGCTGGCATGAACTACTAGGTATGTACCTATACCAGCGCTACTACAGCGCAGATGGAGAGACCTTACACGAGGTAGCCTGGCTTACGATAGTGCAAAGCTGAAGCACCAAAGTCTGGATTGCAAAACCCACCGCAACGATACCTGTGGTCTACTCTGGCAACCTGCAGGTCAGCTCAAACTCTGCTACTGGAGTATCTGAGTGGGATGAAGGCACATCTGGCTCCAATGCAGGTTTAAATTACCTGAGCTTAAGTATCAAGATCCTAGTGCTAATTCCAGCAAGTGACATGGCTCTCCTTGAAGTAAGCACTAAAATCATCCCGTCCATGGCCTCTGCTTCCTATGTGAGGAACAACAGAGTATGCACTGCTTGCTAGAGGGAGGACTGAAGCCAGGGTGTCACGGAGACCAAGTCTGGGACATTATCTGGGCCAGAAGAGCCATTTGGGAGAACGGAGATAGTAACAGCAAAGAGATATCACCAAGGAGTGACAGCATCATACAAAATAAACAGGTTTGGGTTTGGCAGTCTGCTTCTCTCCTTCTGTGTTACAGTAGTTACCATTCCAGCAATGTCTCACACAGTGCACTACAGATAACAGCATCTAATTGCATAATGAGTACATAATTGCCTGATTAAAACAGGAGTTAGCTTGGTTTTGGTTTGCAGAACAATTCTTTAGAGGACTTGGTCTGGGTCCACTCCTGCCTAGAACAGTTTGTCCTGACACATTAATAGTGTGAAGTCAATCAGACTGGATCTGATACAGGCAAGTTTCAGCTTCCAACTCTCGGCTCTTGCGATTGTGTTAAAGGAAGGTCTGTGCTTATCCAGAGTGAAACCCTCTTCAGCAATGGATCGGCACCACTTGCAGTAAAATCAGGAACATGCATCACCGCAATCTGGTTTTTCAACAGTATAAACATAATCCAGCAAGCAGAAAAGACTGGATGTAGTTCTGTGTGCCAAGGAGAGGTGAGTAGTGAAAATGTATTTGAAGAGATAAGAGATCAACACCATCAGGCAGCAGGGCATTTAGCTTTGAAAAACTCCAAAGTTACTGCATATCATGCTGAAATTGTTCACTTGCTTCAGTGCTACTCTGGAAAAGAGGCTATTTCTTTAGTTCTGTTTGGTTTTGTGGGTATTCTTTGTTGTTGTTGTTGTTCTGGCTGTAACGTTTCGTGTTCTAGGACAAGAACAGCCAGCTCCTGTACTCTTTAGTTTGGAAGCCAATCTCACACAATTCTCAACAGTTCATACTTGACTCTGTGTTACCAAAACCTCAAGGGAGTGGGAGGAATCTTACATATACTGCAAGCATTGGAGACACCTGCGTAATACCTTTACTTGGGCTAGAAAGCATGCTGCAAAGACACGGGGCCATGTAGCCAACCTGCTCCGGAGGACTGATCAGTTTGGGCCAGCACAGCCCTGCCAGAATCAAGCTGGTTCCTGTCTGCATCCACACAGGGCTTATGAGCTCTGCTGCAGATCTCCTGCTCTCTCCCATAACAGAAATGGGCTAGGAGGTGACCACAGGCCCCAGGAATCCCCTTTGCTTGAGCAACTGATACTCTCCAAGGATGCTGATACTCACTGCCCTGTCAGCTACCCGCAGCTTCCTGCTCTGGGAAGGTTTCCACAGTCTGGCACAGTCCCCACAGCTTCATTGCCCCAGCAGGAAGCCCAGACCAGTTTCTGATGCCAAAAGCCCCTCCAGGCCAGATAACCACCAACCAGCCACGCTGTCACCCACCTGCAAGACCCTGTGAGAGCTCCCGCCCCAAGCCGGCTCCCAGCACCCGAGCCCAGCCAAGCCCCAACCCCACCAGACGGCTGGGAGGACAGTGCTGCCATCCTGCTGACTGCTGGTTTCCCACCTTGGCTGGACAACACTTGCGTGGTCCTCTTGCCATGGTCTCCTATTATCTCCTTCCCCAGGCCAAGTTATAGTAAAGTTATAGTTAAAGGCCACAATTCTCTTGTGGTCCAGCACTGCCCTGCAATTCTTTTTCCCCTCTACAATACTGCACATTGCCTGGGCTGAACAGAAGTCACAGAAGCTCCAGTGTGAAAAATTACCACCGTGGCCAAGTCCCTTAGAGCTCCGAGTTCCCGCTGGCTCGGCCGGTCTCGGCGGCCCTGCTCTGGATTTTCTGCAGCACAAGTGAATACAGACTTGGCTGCCTGCCTCCAGGCCACCCTAGTTCTCTACCACAGAGCGTGCCGGCCGGCAGAGCCTTCCCTCCCGCACCCCCGGAGCTGGCGGGAGACGTCGTGGGCTCGCCAGAGGGGCAGCGAGCGCGGGGAAAAGCGCTGCGTGAGGTAAAGCAGAGCCTCGCTGCAGCCCACAGCCCCGTGCGAGGCGCTGCTCTGCGCTGCCGCCCTTCCTCCCACATTGGGAAGGAGACAGTCTCAAACTCACATTGCTGTCACAGGACTGAATTAAGAGTAACAAAGCTGTGTCATAACACCTATATGGACAATAGCTTATTTTTATAATATTTTCTGTAATAAACCAAGCAACCAACTCTAAGATAACAACTCAGGCAATAGTCCAAAAGCTGTTATGAGAGGACAAAATCACCTCAAAAATATCATTTTCAGCCTAGATCCTGTGAGTGTGATGCTACTTCAGTAAATCTCACTGTGCATTTGGAGAATCAAGTTTTGGGATGCTACAATGGCCTCTCCACAACTGCATCCCTCATTCTGGTGGTGCAGTAGCGTGGCAGGAAAGGCCATACAACTAACTAGCTCGACAGCATGGAGAAGATTACCATTGCCATTTTGGAAGAGAAGATAAATTATTAAGAAATTCATTCAATTTTCTCACATGTAACCTAAGCAGAGTCAATTTTAGGAATCTGGAGGAAGTTTTACAATTAATTTCCTTTAAACCTTTTTATCCTCTACCTGCAATGAACTTGCCTCAAAAAAAATTGCTGCACTCACATTTCTTAAGGAGGTGAGTTTAAATGATTCTGACTTTTCCTCTCATTCCTTATTAAGAAAAAATGAGCAAGAAGTTTCAAGCTGCACAGAACAGAGCCAGCACCACCTCAGAGAGCTGAGACCTGAGAAGCTCTGTCTTTCCGGATCTGCTCTCATCCTCAGCACCACGGGAACAAATCTCCAGGGTAACAGCTGCACATCTCATAAAACTCAGTTAAAAAAAAAAAAACTCTCTTTAATAATTCAGCAAAATATTGTTTTCCATTTTAACTAGTAAGTCTTCCCTCTGAACTGACAAGTTGGTGGTAGCCTTGATTACAGGCACGGTGACAAGCAGCATGCCCAGAACATGTTGATGAGGTAGGAGCCTCATAAGGACTCATGAAGCCTTAATTAGCAAAATGTTGCTTAGTTTTAATGTATCAGCTGAGTTGCACATCACATGCTCAGAGCTTCATTCAAAGCCTCTCTTAGTAGGAGTCAAGGACTTAGAGGGGATTTGGCTCGGACCTTTCGGAGTCTGTGAACCTGCAGCTCACCCCTAGCCTAATCTATAACCACTCATGAGAAAATATTCGCATCTCCAGATATTTTAAGCAGTTTTCAAAGGCACCAGGAATTATTCCATAATCAGCCAGGAGTGCAGATGCTGCTGTGCAAAGGCATCCCTGCTGTCAGCTGCTCTTCCTTTAGAGGAGGAGAACACTTTGTTTCCTGACTAGTTTGTAGCAGCCTGATAGCCCAGGGAAAGCCACATGGATAATGTGGAAGTTCAGAGGAAGCAGCTGCAGTAATAATCCAGCTTCAGTACAGACTCTCAACCTCCAATGCATCCCTCACTTCTCAGCACGACAGGAGCCACCACCACAGCACTCCTGCAAGAGGGTCCTGAAGCCTTCAGGCGAATGCGTTGCTTCTCTTTAACAGCAATGCAATACAATCAACAAGGCTGATTCTACAAAGCTGCCCTTTGGAAGAAATCTTGCATCTGCTATACTTACCAATAACATAGGAAAGAATTAAATTCCATCCAGTAACAAACGCCCACAGCTCCCCAACGGTGACATAACTGTAGAGATAAGCTGATCCTGTCTTAGGCACCCTAGCACCAAACTCTGCATAGCAGAGTCCAGCCAGCACAGAAGCCAGGGCGGCGATCAGGAAGGAGATAACGATGGCAGGTCCTGCATTTTCTCGTGCCACAGCTCCAGCCAGTACGTAGACGCCTGCACCCAAAGTGCTGCCTACACCCAGAGCCACCAAGTCAAACGTGTTGAGGCATCGCGAGAGCCGACCGTCTTCTCGAGTACAGTCCACATTTTTTCGTCGAAGAAGTTGGTTTCCAAAATTGATAAGTCCCTGGCACCCCATCTTCTTGTTTGGGCCTGCAAGAAAGATCCTGTCGTCATTAGCTGAACCAACCCTACCCCACAAAAAGCACCCAGTTTAATATTGCAGCTTTGTCACCCTCAGACAAAAGCATCTGCTCACTTACCTTCCATTTTTTTTACAATGCAAAGCAGTTGTAATGGCATTTTATCTAGGCTTATCACAGGGACTTAAAACAGAAAATAAGTAGAGCATTTTTCTCCTTCCTACTTCTATTCACACCAGGGAGGCTGTGCAATCCTGGGAGGGCAAACTGGGTTCTACCTCAGCCCTTGTCCCATTAAGAAGAAAACTAATCTGATTTACAACCACAAAGGCTACACAAATGCATGCAAGCCAAAAAAAGTAGAGCCTGTCCTTCAGATTTCAGAGTGGTTTTCCTAGGCTAGGAGTTAAAAGAGATATATATGCAGATAGATAGATGTAGATTTGGATAAATATATAGAGATATTTAACATTAAGTTTCAGAGGTGAATGACCAAAAATTGCGAGCACTACGTCCCAGAACACGGTACAGTTGAATCATACATGTGCTACTCTCCCTTGAGCACAACGCGACCACAGGCACCTAAGTTGCACTCCGTAGTGAAAAAAATGCACCCACAGAGACTTTTCCTGCATGCAAGTTGCTGCAAAAATTGTGAAATCTCCAGAGAGCAGAGAGCTTCTCTTCACAGTGTTACCCAAATCCATGAGTCCAAGATTAGATGGGACTTCCTGCTTCTTACATGGCCAGATCTAGTCTCAGTTGCCACTGGTAACCTTGTCATAATATCCCTTCCACAAATTGTTAAGCTCTCTCTTAAAACTTGCTAGCTCCTTATCTCCAATTTAGGAAACTTCCACTGACACTCTGTTACTCTCCAGCCAAAATGCTTTAATAGACAGTGTTCATTCATCTGTTTTTGTGTGAAGAGTGGCCTTTTTGGTGTTTAACCCAGTGTACTTTTAGAGATCAGTCAGAACCTCCCAGCACCTGCAAAGCTCCACGTCCCGGAGAAACTGGAGCGTTTGTCTCTCTGTGAGTGTTCAACTCCCATCTCCACATCAACATAATGGCAGGATATCCCATTAGCACTCTCCTCCTCTTTGTGTCAAGAGGAATCATCTCCAGAAGCAGTAAGAACATCCCAAGATCAACCACTAAACACTGTGCATTTCCTCTGCAAGAATCTATCTTCCTTCTCTAGTCCCTGGCTTCTCATTAACAAATTCCCTGTGCACCCTGCAAGGTTCCTACTAGTCCTCTTCTTAAGTAATTTCCTATATGGCACCGTATCAAAAGCTTTAATCAAGTAAAGATAAAAGACCTGTCATTCTTCCCTCTCTCCTTAGAAAGCAAAATAATAAAAAAGGTACCAAAGCACCCCACCTTCCTTATATCTCTTAGCAAATTATCAAACACAACTATCAGATGCATCTGTCAGTCTCCCACAGTTAAATCTTTTTATCTTTTTGCTATTCCTTAGCCACAGACACCACCTCTGTTTTCACAGGTTTTGCTTTGCTCTTCCACCACCGATTTCATGCCCTGATTTGTTCTGACTTCCCTTTGACCCTTCTGAGTTTTGTTGCCCACACGTTTTAACCATTTTCTTCAGTCGTCATTCTGTCATCCTACCTTCACACCTAGCACCACCATCCACACTCAGAATTTGACTGCTGGATACTATGATGCTCCTGACAGCTACGATGCTTCTTGTAGGACTTGCTGGGTTAACTCTAATACAGAGATGCAGAAAAATGTGAACTGAAATACAGCACGATTGCAGGGGTTGTAACACGGCACTTTCTTCATTCTGAATGGGTCACTGGCAGAAGCTGCCCCACACTTGTGACAAGCACTAGGAAGCTTCAAAATCACCAGAGAACCTCACACAAGCCAAGACTGCAGAAGATCTTCACCAGAGAAACACAGGTGTGCTGTTACTGACAACAAGCTATAATGCTTCTACAGATGAATTCAGCTCAGGCTCCAAAATGACTACTTTAGGACTTTACTCAACTCTTTGAGGGTGCAGCACTTCAGCATATTTGTTCCTAGAGGGAGTGTAGAAACAATTCAGCAGCAAAGGCGCCAGCTGCCCTCTTTGACCACACTCCTGTTGCCACTGCAGGATGCCCATGGGGTGCACAAGCTGGGTGCTGTTGGGAGGAAGCTAAACCAGAAGGTGTGCTGCAGGGTCCATCTAACGCACTCCAACAACCACCAGCTGTCGAGCCCACAAGAACAGCCAGGAGCTTGTCCAAACTAAGCTCTTTTGGAGTACATGGAATGCAGATATCAGATCCCCAGGAAGGGTTTTGCTCTGCAAAATTACTTTGGGCCGTGCTGCTTCCTGCTACACACGTTACTTCCCAACAGCGAGAGGGCCTTGGGGACGAAGAGCTGCTTCTCCCTCGGGAAGCGACCGGGAGTTCAAAGGTGCCCCAACCTCATCTCTGAGCTGCCCCATAGAGCCCAGTTTCCGCAGCAGGGCTTTTAATTGCTTCTTCATTAAATATGGAAAAGGAGAAACTTATTTCATCTAGATGCAATGCAGGATGGAGGCATTCACCTTCAAAGGAATAGCTGATTGTACACCAATAATGGAAGAGAAATATGAATTGTACACTAACATCAGTAGTATGCACAAAATAATATATAAATATACTGCTAAATGCAATTTGTAATATGGTCAAGTGAGATTTGTATTGTGTCTGTCGCAACCAAATTTCAGAGAAAAAAGTGGAAAAATACATGCTAAGAAATGGAATTAATTGAGACAGCAATTAAATCCAATGCTTTAATTTTGTCATCCCAGCCTCAACTACAAAATCAAACAATTCACTTTTCTAAGACACCAGTTATAAATCCTAGCTTAAATCTCTTTCCCTTGGCCTTAAGCCTAGCCCTCCTACTATGAACAGTAATTATAATTGCAGAACAAAGTCGAGGATTTCAAAGTCCCACCGTGTCCAAAATTGTCTACTCTGCCAATAGCTCTCATAGAGCAGCTGGACTCGAGAGAGACACGGATTCAAACAAATGCAGGAAGATCTCACTGAGGTCAATCTTACAAAAATCTCATTTGGAGAACCATGGGAATTCCCAAAGCACATGGAGATGAAAAACTATTTTCTCCCTTCAGGGAAAAGACAAGTCTGTTTTTATATGTCAGTTCATCCACATGCTCTCTTCTGCACCTAAATCTTGGGTGAATATGTGTTGCAGCCAGAAGTGCTTTCAGATGGACAGCCCCAGGCTTCCCCAAAAGCAGGGAAGACTCTGGCATGAACTTCAAACTGGGGTAAGGCAATATGAGCACCGCAGCGAAACCTGCATGAATTCATTGCAAATAAATTTACTTTACAGAAAGACAACATGAGTCCTAGGCATAACTCTCATCAGAGTGGTAAAGAGATCCACTAATGCCCGGGGCCTAGAAAGACTGCGGTGGCAGGGCTGACTCGTCCACTCTGAACAGCAGCAGTAGAAGTCCCTCTATTCAGTCGGAATCTTTAGGAAATGTGGAAAATTCCAGTGCTGTGGAATAAGCTACCAAACTGCTTCTGAGGGGATCTAGAAATCTTTCACCTTGGCTTCAGGCTGAGGCTATAGGATCAAGCCTTCCCAAACTCCGGTGCCTGATGCTTTATTCCGTGTTACTCAGGATTTGCACACCTGAGCTGGCATCAGCCTTGCTGAATATACCAAATTTATCCTACCAAGGGCTGAACTTTTCTTACAGACAAAACGGAGCTGAGGGAGGATGGTAACTTGCAGACCATGAAACCTGAAAACCAAAAACGTGATGTGTGTTCTGCCACCAGTAAATACACAGAGGCTTCTATGATGCCAACACAAGAGCTCTGGCGCTAACTCCAAGTGATAATGAAGCATTTACTCTCAGGGGAGCGACCTACTACCTGTCTCCATACGCTGGCCAAAGCTCCAAGGAGGACAGAAGCAAAAGCAAAAGCAGAAGCTGGATGTGAGGCTCTGCAGCCTGACTTTCTCTTCCTCTAGTAAATGCCACCAGTTAAGAGCAGATTGTGGTTCCTGCTGTTCACAGCCACTCTCCCTTGCTCCCCTTTTACCATCACTAAAATCCGAGGAGCTGCAGATAAGACTCTTTCAGGGTTTGGCTCAATGCCTCTGCTTCAAAAACTTAATGCCTAATAATAATTGCAGGCCATTTCCTACACAGCCATTTAATTTACGTTTAACTAAACCCAGTGTCTTCCAAAATGAACACAGTCAGTGTACCAAACCAACGGAAATCTTATCTTTGCACTGCAGACTAAGGTCTGTCTGGTACCTGCTTTCCCTTGACACCCACTCAACAACAAATCCTCTTTGGACAAGAACTGGTCTGGGGAGAAGTAACCTCTGTGAGACAGAAACAGGGGGGATTAGGACATGAGCCTGACTAGCTTGGAGGGCAGGACGAGGTAAGAATTGTTGCTACAGGATTTATTCCTTAAAAAAAAATAGTGACTTACTTCAATCTTACAGCCCAAGAATATCCCACAACATTCTGGAGTTTCCTCAGGCTGAATTGCAGCTATTTACAGCTGTACTGTGGCCATCAGGAATCAAGCAGAATGACTTCTGAAGGATAATTTGCTTAGAGTAGGCACTATTTAATTATAATAGACTTTGAAACTAAGGCCAACATCCTGAAACTGGCTTCAGGCCAGCAGACGGTTGTCTTCGGCTGGATCTCAAACTCAAGGTATCCACTTTCCCTAATAAACTTCAGGAAGTTTATGCATTTTTCTTGGGCATAAAATGGCATCTACAGTCCTTGTAGCTGCAAGCAGGGTGCAGGGTGCCTCTGCAGCCCTCCTGTGCATCTCCTCACGCTTCGCGTTACCTTCCATCTCCCAGGTGAACCATTAGCATCCTGAGGATCTCGTACACACTTGTGTTGCTTCTGAAGCAGAAGATACCAAATCAACCTTTCACTTTCACTTATAACCACAGCAGCTGGGCAAAATGACCTTCAGTAAGATCTTTTTTTTTTTCAAAACAATCTTCTAATTTAACAGGATACACTACAGCAGACTCTACACCTTTGTCCAAAACCTTCCTCATACTGTTTGTTATCTTCACGATTGCTTCAAAGGGTGACTTCAGAAGTGATTTTCCTCTTTAGAAGTTAGATCTGCCTGTGATCTTGCTGTCTTAAATAGCTGCTCTTGCCTTTGAAGTCAGGAAACACGTTCTAGGCTGGTTCCTCTCATTCCCACTCCCAATGATATTTGAAATTATAAGACTTTTTTTTTTTAATTTATGGTCAGCACTGTTGGAAATAATACAATTCTAATCACGTAAAAAACATGAACTACTCCAGAAATGTTATCAAGCAGTAAATAACCATCTTCAAGGATAGTCATTTATGGAAACATGATGTGAATGAACTGTTAGCTTTGTACTCCAGGCACACGTAAAGAGCTGGCTCTCCCCTCTGCCACAGCTGTTTGGCAGCGATCAGAGGTGCAAAGGCTACAGAAGACTTCTGGGATCCCAAGCACGAGCTCCTGAAAGGCAGCGAGACCCCTCTGTGTCCTCGTGAACCTCTTTCTTGGCAGCAAGGAGCACGGCTGGACCTCACCATGTCCCTCATCGCCAGCACCTGGGACAAACTCTGCTCTGCAGGGCAGGAGTCACTTCTTCCTGCCAGTGGCAGGGACCAAAGCCTAAAGGACTGAAATAACACTGAGGACTTCTTAAGGATGCTCATTCCCCATCCCTCAAAACCATCACTGGACACAAGGCCCTGGCCTGGTTTCCTGAGCTGGCAGCAGCTCCTGCTTTTCAGGTTTCCCTCAGTGACTCCAGAAAGTGTGGATATGCAGCTTGTGGCACCGTGGCCCCAAGCACCACCAAGCCCCATGTCCTGAGCTCCAGCTGCTTCGATTTGGCCTGGAGGCCACTTCACCCCAAGGCAAGGGGCACACTGGACTTCCGCAGAGGATGAAGAAACTCAGCCACATGGACCTTGAGTCCTCAAGGAAACCAGGACACACCTAGACAACCTGCCAGCGTGGATCCTGAGGCAGGGCCCACGTCCTGGGGTGAAATCCTGTCCTGTGGAAGTCAACGGCAAGGCTCCCGCCGACTTCAATAGGGCCAGAACGCCTACTCGTCCTTGTCTACTATTTACAATGCACTTTATGTTTGTTACTTTTGTTCCGTGTCCAAATTCTTCTGCATTGATTGTATTGTTTTTTAAAATAAAATAAGATATTCTTCCTCCTCTTATCTAATGGTTAACATATCTATTATATCAGGTTTATAGATTTCCTTCCCCATTAACAATATTTTAAAAGCGGACATTCTTCAAAACAATCCCGTAAGAAAATAAGCAATCTTGCATCTGGTTAACAGCAAAAAGGAAACTATAACAAACATCTGTCCAGACATAAAACACTATGTGTAAAAATAAGCTGACATGGCACCACTTTACATAAGTAGTGCTATCACTTCCTAAACAATTACAATTTGTTTCAACTTCTGGAAACCACTCCTTATCTATTTCAAGGCCCTGCTGCTCTTGAGAATTTTCCTCTCAAGAGTCAACTCCAATTTGCAGAAGAGCATAAAATTAAAGCGGATTATTCAGAAAGAAAGGATTTTTATACTAAGCAAAAAGGAAAAACCAAGCTTACCCCTGCTACATGTATAATGAACTCCCCAGATACCTCATGGGAGGCACCAAAAATAGAATATCCTATATTGCTTATCCCATGTATGCTTACATTCATTTTGAAGCACAGAAAGGTTAACTGCTGTTCAAACACCTTTTTCATAGAAAAATGACATCCCCTGGGCAGTCTTAATCTTCCTCAGCATCCTCATGGTCTGGAACAACCATCTCCCCCGCACCGATTTAACGTCATGCTCCTAATCTGCAGGAGAACAAACAGCCTGCACTTGTGCCATGCTGATATGTTTGGCAAACAATGTGGACTGGGTTTGGCTCTATTTTTATTTTAAACACAGGTGAGTTTCCTGAACAAGCAGGCAGTGATGACACCAAATTTTAGATTGATAAACTGGTAAAAAATAAAAAAATCTATTTGGAAGCCTTTTCTAAAAGGCCAATTTTGCTACTNGTGATGACACCAAATTTTAGATTGATAAACTGGTAAAAAAAAAAAAAAAAAAAAAAAATCTATTCGGAAGCCTTTTCTAAAAGGCCAACTTTGCTACTTTCATCCTCGCA
Source organism: Crypturellus undulatus (assembly GCA_013389825.1). Classification (NCBI taxonomy): domain Eukaryota; kingdom Metazoa; phylum Chordata; class Aves; order Tinamiformes; family Tinamidae; genus Crypturellus; species Crypturellus undulatus. Next base: position 404,759 of record VWPW01017930.1, on the reverse strand, counting down.
GTGGTATCATTCACACAAAAGTTCTACTCAGCAGATGAACAAGTAGAAAATCTGAGTTCTTACCATTTCCACTAGCATTACAGGCATGTCAACACATGCCTGTGTCAGATTTAGCCATAGAATTCTAGCTGCAAAGAGGTTATGTTGTGAGAGACCAAGCCATTGACCCTGCTCAAAAACATGCCCTCATTCAGAAACACACTGACAAAAATCAACAGCCACTGAGACACATCAGCCTCAAGTGTGATCCAAAATACCTGCTGTCCTGGATTATAGTATAAAGCAGGAAATGTGTGAGATACCTCCTCCCAAAATGCCTTTCTGTGGAAAAACCCACAAGCATTTTCCTAAATTAATCTGCAGCAACAGGGCAGGGACAAGAAGGCAGAAGCTTAGCTTTCCCTCTGGACCCTTAAACTAAGTCACCATCTTGAGTCCTTTAGAAAAAGAAGTGGCATCAGATTCAAAGAATTATCTGGAGGTGCCTCCAAAGCCTGCAGCAAGTGACACTCACTGGAGAAGGAGGGCAGCTCGGAGAGGATGGCCCGGGGACAAGGGCGCAGAACTCGCTCACAGGCTGTGGCCACAGCAATTTGCAGATGCTTGACAACAGAGAAAAGGCTTCCCAGCTACGGTAAGTGCGGGCATGACTATGCATCGTCCTTCGGAGAAGCTGGGAGATAGCCCAGCCTAGCTAAAAGCCTAAGCCAAAAGCCACTGAAGTAGCTGCAAACCTCTGCATTGGTTTCATTGTGTGTAAAACGAGGGGAACCTACCTAAAAGGCAAGTCTTGTCTGTGTGCTGCTAAATTGCTCTCTTCCCAATTCAAGTAATTTTATTTTATATTTATTTACATGCATGCATTTGTATATTGTATCTATCAATACACATTCAGAAATGTAGCTTATGGAAATGTGCATAGAGAGGTACTAAATGTCTTGTTCACTGCCAATTCTATTAAAAACCAGGATCAATCACTAGTAAGGCATTTCCTACTCCAAAGAACAAAGTTGCCAGTTAAATATAAACTACATTCTAAATAGAGATAATGGCACTCTCACACACACACACACCAAACTGGGTGTGCACCGTGCACAAAAATACACCCCTAATCACCTGCTTAAACACATACTGCCCATAAAAAGGGGACCGTATTAGTTTCCTCTTTTGAACGCAGCTGGCTTTAATGGCATGAGAAATGTGTTGCTTAGGAACCAGCCCTCTGCCAGACACGGCTGAGGGGAACGTTTGGAGCCTCCAGAATTCAAACTTCTGAATTTCTAAGACACAGGATCACTGGAGTCTGTTCTTTGCCACAAAGTTCCAGCTGTGGTTAATATCGAAGGTGGCACCCAGCAAGGCACGTGACAGGTGAAAGGCTAGACAGAGTTTAATTCTTAGTCCTCTCCTCTTGAGTGCCATTATCAAAACATTAGGCTTACTTTGCATTGGAAAAGATCTTAACATTTTGATCAGATTCCAACCGCTGGGACAATGAAACACTGGGGCAGGACACAAGAACCACAAGAGCCTCCAACATACAAGGGTTTTAAGAAAAAGTTAGAGATATTCCTCCTGGGTATAAACTGGACATAGAGCATCCTGCATCAGCACAGTGAAGACCAGGGCACAGCTGGATAACAGGTTTGCTTTGGCAGCAAAGCCAGCTTAAACACTGCACTTACTTAGTCCTGTCCCTTGTATCCCTTATATTGGCACCCTTGCATCAATATAAGCACTTGAGGAAGTGTGTTGCAAGCTGAAACACTGAAACAAACCCAATTATCTATATCCCCATATAGAAAAAAAAAGTTTTTTGCTATGTTTTATTTATTTATTTAAACCTCAAACACTTCACTCACTGATTTGATTTTCAGCAGAGTCTTCCAGAGACCTGAAGAGGCTTAATGAGGTGGTAAGCGACTGGTGCCACCAACCAAGACAGAGGACAAGGGATGAGGAGCTCTCCAGGTTGGATTCCCACTGGAAACATTCACCCTGTGAATGTTGGTGGAACATTCACCCCAGTGCTCGCAGGCCCTCTGGCCCGGACCTCATCCCTCAGGCAGTGCTCGGCTCTGTCCTTGCTCCGCAGGGGACAGCTGAGAGATGCAGGGGACAGCTGAGAGATGCGTCCTGACTAGGTGACAAAGGGCCTCACGTCTCTCNGAGACCTGAAGAGGCTTAATGAGGTGGTAAGCGACTGGTGCCACCAACCAAGACAGAGGACAAGGGATGAGGAGCTCTCCAGGTTGGATTCCCACTGGAAACATTCACCCTGTGAATGTTGGTGGAACATTCACCCCAGTGCTCGCAGGCCCTCTGGCCCGGACCTCATCCCTCAGGCAGTGCTCGGGTCTGTCCTTGCTCCGCAGGGGACAGCTGAGGAGATGCGTCCTGACTAGGTGACGTCTCTCTAATCACACACATCACCACTTTCTGATGAAGAGAACCTTTAACTGAAAAGTCTCCCACTAGCTCTATTCAGTCTTAAATAGTTCCTCAGCATGGCTTCAAATTACACTTTGCAAGAAAATGCTTGATTTAACTCCCACAATTTGTCATGAAACTCGAGGGGATCTCCACTGCTAATGTGACTCGCCAAACGAAAGCCTGAGACAGACTGCCAGGGATCTACCCTAAATGACATATTGCCTGTAATCTGCCAGGGACTCAGACTTGATATTGAACAGAATAAAATTATGTATAATAATATTAAGCATGCTCCTGTCTTCTATAACGCTGATGAAATAGACAAAGCTTTGCTTTGATGAAAGGTCTGGTCGTGTCATCGTGTTTCAGTCACGGTCTTTAGGGAACAGCCCTTGGAAGAAGCGGGAAACCTTCACCAGGGAGATAAGGAAGCAAGGTATGCGGACACAAGTTGCTGTGTTATTACAGTGACAGAGGAGGAAACAAATAACCATCGAGAGCCACAAAGCCTACAGGAAACAGTAAACATTATCCTGAAGCAACTTGGGATGCATCAAGGTGCAACCTGACTTCCTTAAGCACCCATTTCTTCAGGAGAAATGGCTCAAATGAGTGGGGATTTCCAGGTATGGATGAGGGGCAGATCAAAAGTAGCCTGAGAGGTGCAAATCAGAGGGTAACTTCCCTTCCAGGCTGGGGGATCGAGGAGGCCAGCGGGCGGCCTGAGGCCGAGGGCGGCAGCTCCCTCCCTGTTACACCCCACAGCCCAGACCTGCTCCTGCTTCCTCCCGGGACATGCCCAGCCTCTCTTTCCTGCACTATAAAAAGCAAGGGAGGGGTTTCTGTAAGGAATGGTTGTGTCTGAAAGCAAAAAGGAAAATGTCCTCTGACAGATTTTGGAGGTGTGGTGGTGTTCATGCTAGTGAAAAAGCAGGCAGCACAGGTGCCTGTGTAGAAGAAATCACACACCTGCACGAGCCTGAAAAGGAGCATGAACATGAGAACTTTGTCCCCAGCAAAAATTTGGAGTCCCTTTCAAACACAAGTCCCCTTCAACAGATAGGCTTAATAAATTGCACTGTGCCCTCAGGCATCCTACCTAGACGACTCTGCTTTTGGGAAAGCTTTTGCTATCCTTGCATCTGGGTATACTGGGGATCTGTGTCTGCAAATGTCAAAGTTTACCAAAAAAAGCCTACATCATTCCCTAGGGTACATGCACTCTAAATAAATTAGTTAGAAGAGGTTTCTGTTAATGTAGGAATTTTTGCATGCATTGGGAGGTCAGTCTCAAGGGCCTTCTACAAACACATGCACACACCCCTCTGAGTCAGATCCATCAGATCACCTTTATCTGGGCGTTTGCTGGTGACTTGGCATAAGAGAAGAAAAAAAATCCTTTTTTAAGTAAAATAAAGTTAATTTTTTCATTGAGCGAGTCAGCTGCACTCCAGAAATGAATTACAACCTTCCCAGGGCATTTCAACAACTTAATTTGGGACTCAAGCATTCCTGCAAATACAATTTGCACCACGCCAAAAAGAAGCCTGCTCCGAAATGAGCTAAAACATTTGCCTTTAGACCCAGTATTCCTGCATTCCATTCATAATCCAAGGGCTGGGGAGGGAACACTTCCTCACAAGTTCGGCACAGAGTGTTTGCAGGCACGAACAAGAACCCCACACACCTCTTGGCTGGTCTGGGCAGGGCCGAGAGGCTGCACACGCTGCTGCTGCCTCGCTGCAGTTGCAGAGGTCGGTCTGGACGCTCTCCCCCACAGCCGAATAATCCCCGCCGGAGAGTCGCTCAAGATGAAGTTCCCCTGAAAGACGAAGCCCTGACACACACCAGTGCTGCTCAGCTTGCAACTAAAGGCAAAGATTCAGTGCCGCCCCCTGCATGAATCTGGAGGAGATAAAAAAAAAATCACCTGCCAACCTGAATCTGATGCTCGTATAGAAGCAGAGTGGCAATGAGACCTCTGCTACCATCACAGCCCCGAGGCAGGTCCTTCGCGTTAACCCCGCTCGAGGAGCACAGACAGAAGCGACAGGCGCTGCGTTCGTGCCGAAGCCCGCTGTGCGGCTGCCGCTCGCCGTGACGGGGCGGCGAGCACTCCCTGCTCCCTCGGCATCAAACCCTGCCGGCACGATGTGGCCAGCCCAGCACTCCTGTAAGACGCTGCACAAGTTGCATCATCGCCACCTTCCTCCTCGGGCCAGGTCGGGCAGCCACTTCTCCACATATCCCTGCCAATAATCCCTGCCTGGACCCGGGACCTCCCACATAGAAGCAGAGCGGGGATCAGGAATAGCAGCGACATTTAGGTGCAGTTCCCATGGAAACTTGCCCGCTCGCTGCTGTTCAGACCCCTCAGGGCACAACTCACTCCTCGCAGTACCATGACCCAGCGCTGCCCAGTTCTGCGTACACCGAGACCCCGACCCAGGTACATAAAGCACAGTCATTGGTGTGTTTGTGAACAAAAAATCCAGTCACCAGAGGGTTTTGTATTTAACACCACGAGCTGTCAAGGTAAAGACTTGGTATTTCCTAAGAGCTGATGGATTTACAACAAAACGTCTCTGAAAACTGCATGCAGCCCAAAGTAAGCACAGGGCAGTGCAAACAACAGTAGGACGATGTCCGGCTCGATTACAGGATAATCGGTTGTTCCTGCATTTACACATAAATATCAGAGCCTAGTTTTGATGCAATCTATCCAAATAAATCTTATCACAAAGGAGGCATAAAGCTGACGTGGAATTGAATTTCGCAGCAAGGTTGGTGTGAAGTTTGTTTGCTTTTGGTACACATTTTTTTTTAAGCCGCAAGCTCACTGCTGAGCACGCATGCACTGCAGGAGGATGGAGGTTCCCCACGGCTGGCTGCATCTCCCAGGTCAGGTACGAACAGTGGGGCCTGAACAACGCAGCCTCCTCGCCCCTCTGCGGTTCGTCCCGCACGCAGGGAGCATTAGGATTGCAAAGGGAGGAACCCAAACACATGAGGAGTTCGGTGGCCTCGTAACTCCAGCGCTCCCATCACGACTAGACTCAGCTGCAGGGTCCCCAGCCACCCTCAGCCAGCGCACGGAGCAGGTGGAGCTCACAGTAAATGAAGGCTGCACGGCCAGAGAGACAGTGTCCAACAGGAGTTTCGCCTCCATCTAATCTGCATGCTCAAGGCTGTGTGGGTGTGCACAGAGACTCGGAAGAGTTTGGGAAAGAATCTCTTGACCAAAGACCTGCAGAGCCAGGCAATATCGGGTCAAATACAGAAACAAAGTGAGTTTGAGCTGAACTCCCTGGTACTTGTGGCCCTCTGAAGCCCGGAGACCCCAAGATCGCTCTCCTCATGCCCATGCTGCGGGTCACACAGCACGTCTGCGCTCCCTCAGCACCATGCCATTCCCAGCGGTGAAGCAGGATACATGGAAAGAGTCAGGGCAGACGCTGTGCTCCGTCTGCCCCATGCTGCTGTACTGGTCTCCTCCTCCTCTTCCCCCTCTCCTACCAGCTTGCCAGAGTGGGTCCCAACTGCTTTCCAGCAAGTCAGGAATGCAGAAAATGAGATTTGTCCTGATCCCAGCCATGAGACCACTGCAAAGCATAGCGCAGAGCCAGGCGTTACCTGGCAGTCGGCATCACCTACTTGTTCTCCCACTTGTTCTCCAGTTTGTCCTGCTGAATGCCAGTTCTTGCGACCTGCCTACATGGAGGGAGTTAGTGCTTGCTTACTCCAAAACAAGCGAATTTATGGAGGAGATGAACTCCAGAGAGCAGAAATGATTTGTCCTAACACTTTTTTCAGCTCTATCAGCCTGGCAGCTGATCAAGTTGTTGACTAACATCTTGCTCGGACTTTTTGCTTTTATAGGAATTGTGATTTGCATCTCCATACCTGAGAGTTTTCTCAAACAGAACCTGGTCTGCCCCAAAGCCTCCTGTGTGACTTATAACAACTCACACTTCCTCGCTTTACCTGATCTTGAGAATCTGCTAGAAAAAAAATAGAGTACAAAATTTTGGACCTCTCAATACTGATGTGGAACCCAAAGATGGAAACAACTGAAGTCACATGGCACACATTCCTTTCAAAAGAAGTTATATGCGAATACAGCAAAACTGTATTTTTCACAGTGAAAATTATTTATTTTTCTCAGTAGAAAAATGTCTGATAACATCCAAGCTGCTCATACATTTTAAAGACTGTATTAAAATTTTCCACACCATCTTTCCAACATCAAAGAAAAATCAGTCTTAATTATATTTACAGGGTGGGAAGGTGTTAAGTAGAGAGGCCTAAATATGTCAGCCTCTGAGAGATGTCGTGTTACATATTTCAACATACTTCTATCACTTACAGTGCCATAAAACACTTCTCCCCCAACCCTGCATGTCACTTATATAGAACAAGGAACTTTGAAGTATAGTAACATCTACTGCTGCTAGGTTCTTTAGAAGACAGTAGGAATGAAACAAGCTATGGGGCTGCAAATATTCTGCTTAATGCCACTGCTCTGGGGCTTTGAACAAAAATGTTATTTTAAAGAAAAATAACTTTGAAACAAACAATAATTATTATTTTCTCCCAAGAGCCTGAATGGCAGCACGAAAGCTGGAGAACTGCTGTGTGCTTTTCCTGGTGCTGTGTACCACGCTGTTCTGCCGCCAGATCTTTCCTCTTAAGAAAAAAAGCAGGTTCAAAAGGCCTCCAACATCTGTGATGGCTTCTCTAGAGCAGCCAAGACACAACGGCATGGCCTCAGCACTTGTAAAGTTTTTCTTGGGGACATCCTTGTGTTTCTCTACCTCTCAACTAAGCCCCTCAGATACAAGGAGTGGAAATCCACTCAGGTAACGTCAGTTCTCTCCAAAGCAGATGCTCAGGTTGAGGGTATCCTACACCCAGACCCCCTCCGCAGTCAAAAAGCAAAGATCTCCAGCTAGCAACTTACCCGTTCTGAGGGGAGATGTGAGGACTGACCCCTGGAGATGCCCTCTTTCCTCCACCAGGTACCGCGGGGGCTCGTGGAGCTCCCAGGCAGCACCTGAGGGCTGTGAAGGCTGCAGCAGTAACGTGGGACAGCTCCGCGAGCCAGGAAACTGTCTGCACCCCCAGCTGCCTAAAGCACCAACATCTCAGTGGGGTTATGCACCCTTGTACTGATTACCCGCAGAAATACGTGTCAAAGGCTGTGACCAGCTCTTTGGGGTTTTTCCAACTCAGAAGTCCACTTAAAAACAACGGCTCCCCATAACAATTGCATTCCCCCAAAATAGGAAAGCTTTCTGGACACAGCTTTGGATTTCAGCACTCCAGAAGCACTGACCCAGTTCCCTCAGAGAAAAGCATAAAAAAAATGTTTCTGTTCTTTTTGAGCTGCTAAGTACTAAGCTTTTCACTCTATCCCTTGTGCCTTTCTGATTTGAAAAGGTGCCAGAGGCCAAATTCCCATCCTCACTGCTCAGTGAGACATCAGACAGATATCCCATAGAAATTCTTATTTCCCAGGTCCCGAGAAGGGCTCAAACAGCCATTACTTTTGCCCTCCAAGACATGGCACATCCACCCTAACACATTCTGTGCTTCGGTGCTGCCCCTTCCCCTCACTCACGGTGCCAGGACCTTTTGCTCCTTCCTTCCTCCTATCCTAGCAGATTACAGAGCCTGAAACCTGCTGCCTAATGCACCCATTGCCAGGAAGGGCTGATACATAAGATATCTCTGCACGTCAAACCCGTATCAGCCGAGTTCAGGAAAAAAAAAAAACACCAGACAGCCTTTACACACCTGCTTTGATCACTTCTTCCATATTTCACATGTGTTTATTCAGTGAGTTGTTAACGCAGGGTTGGACAAGTTAGATCCAATCTAGAGATGAAAGACTATATTCTGGTTACCAGAGCCAACTAATCCCCTCTGCAATATTTTCTAAAGATACATCCTATTATTTACTTTGCTAGCTCAAACCACTTCAGTAAAAGAATCTCTTCAATTAAATGACCTAGTTCCACAAACTCATCAACCCAGATTCTGCAGCTAGTTTATTTTAGGAATTTTTCATTTGAGGAAGACGAGCTCTTCTTCAGCTTAAAGAAACTGTTCACTTATCAACTCACAGTAATTTCTTGCATGGCAAGTTTATTCCTGCCAAGTATACATCCTAATTTAGCTCCCACACTGGTGTTCCCAAATTAAATTACTACCAGCATTGCTACTGGTTTGTACTAGCAGTACTATTGATTTGATTACTACTTCACAGGTACTACTTTTTATTCCTGTGTTATTCTAGAGAGCTGATTTTGGTTAGTGACTTCTGCAGTGGCTTCTACTGTTCCTCTGAAATCCATCAGCCCACGGTCCAGGCATCACCCCACTGCAGAAGCGGCAAAGGGAAGTGGATCCAAGTGCTCTGAAGCCCAGATCTCAATATACCGTAGGCAGGCATAAAGGGTGATTTTGCATGTTCTCTTTTATTATAACAGCAAGTGGCAATAAACCACAGCTCATAAGCCCACATTAAGTTAAAGCAATTCATCTTCAGAAAAATTTGCTATTTACTTTGCTAGCTGAAACCACTTTAGTAAAAGAGTCACTGCAATGAAATAAATCTAAGTGCTAACTCAAGCTAGCAAAGACCAACCACTGAAGCAGCTTATGCTACCCTACCTCATTTGAACTGAAACAAATTCAAGAGGAGCTCACACTAGTACATCAGCCAGAAAACAGAAGCAGCAGCTGCCTTTGGGATGCCAGCAATAGGAAATATTTCTGCAGGTGTCACTGCAGCCAGAAATGACATGCGTCAGCCCGGCTCTTCTCACCTCTGCTAAAAAACCTGGAAACATGAGGCAGTCCAGCTCCCACGCAGCCAGGAATAACCCGGATCGGTGCACACAGTGCTGTTTATTTTGAGAACTTTCCATTTGGCTGAACTGTTCAAAGAGTTAAATAAATGATCCTTTAAAACAAGGGTTTTAAGCATTTGCATAAATCAATACCAGGGACAAGCCCTAGCTGAATAAAAGTCTGTGTTCAAGTTTTTTCAAACTTCAGAGTCACTTCTAACAAATTGTCACAAGTGGATGACTAGCAAATAGACTCCAAATAAAAGAAAAAAAATAGCCTGCTCAATAAATATGGGTAGTATTTAATTGTAGGTCTTCCAAAAAAAGAGGATACCACGTTTTAAAAGTACATGGATATATAATATCTACCATGAAAAAAACAAATGACATGGACCAGGAAAATAACGAGGCACGTGTTAAATGCAAAAATTTGACAACCCAGTAAAGACAGGTGGGAAATTATCTGGATATCTGGTAAGAGGAAAACCAAGAGTTACACATCATCTCAGCAAAAGAAATTATAAGAAAGTAGAAAGCTAAATGCTACTATTAAACAGACTGTATTAATTTTCATGTTTCAATAACTATAGCAATAGCGTGGATTTCTCACAAAAGCAGTGAAGACAAAGGCAGGGCAGACACTGAGGAACAGGAAAATTCACTGTGGAGTCCTGCTCAGTGAAGAAACCAGGAACTTCTCACCTGTAGCCCGTACTTTTAATTCCTGAACACAAAAATGTTTTATCTCTGTAAAAACGAAATTTTCTTAAATTCTTCTCACCTTAAGCTGGGGAGAAAATCAGTAACTCAGAAATGGACTTGGAACAGAAGCTTCACAGTATTTTATTTTGGAAATGCTGGAAGGAGGCACTTCTGTCTAAAATATCATTCATGGGACCCCCGGCACACCTGCTCTCCAGGCTCAAAGGCGCTCAGGGACAGCAATAGCTGCCGACGAACCGTCCAGGTAACACGGCTGGGGCCGGTGCTCCCAGGGAGAGGAGGGTCCCTGGGCTGTGGAGCCCTGGGGCAGCGAGAAGTGCTGCGAGCTCCAGTTCCCCATCTCTGAAACTCCTGAAATGCCAAAGAATGCAGGTAAATTGTCATGAATCCTGGCGGAAGAGGGGAAGCGGAGGGTAGATGCCAAAATCAGTGTCAGATCTGAGTTTCAGCTATGTCTCTTTTTTTAGAGCCACCACACTTCCCAAAGTCACCGAAGAATCTGAGATAAACATTCGGACATTTATAGTATAGATGTTTATATCTGCGCTAACCCCACATGGTTCCTTTTGCAATCGGTGAAAGAAACTTTCAGGTTACCATGCACGTTTTAGCATACTAGGTTGAAACAAATCACTCTCCAGGAACGACCACTTTGCTCCTGCGAGTGACCACAAAGGGAACTGGGGCTGGCTGCACAAATATACATGCAGACAGCTGAATGTTGCAGGGATAGTGCCAAACAGATTGACACACATAGCAGAGAAGGTCCATCCTGGGTTACTAACTCTGAATTGCTGTTGACTTGAGTTGCCCTAAACCAACTTTATCTTCTTAACCAAATATGAACTTCTTAGTTCTCCACACTGCCCAGCATCCCAGGTCTGCTGCTCAGTGCACAGCCAACCAGTTATTCCACATTCTCAGTGCAAGCCAGGATGACTTCTTAGATCACGCTCCATGACACACAAAGCAGTTCTCTACATCCAGGTCTGCCCCATAGCAGCACTGTGGCTCAGCCAGTGAAACTCATCAAGCTCAAGCTGTTCTCCAGGGTACATCCGCACCCAAGGAAAAGCACCATCTCTTCCTCCTGCTCCAGGCTGCATGTGGTTGAGTATGCATGGGCTAAGAGATAAGAACTAAACTACTAAAGTACTACATTGCTTTCTAGCCTCTGAAAGTTGGGGAAAAAAATGGAAATGACAATTCCAAAGGGCTACTCAAGTCTCATTAAGCTTTCCTCGTGGGTCAGAGCTGAGGGACTTGACATATAAAGGGTGAACATAACATAGTTGATGCAGTAATTGAAATAAGATCCCTACTCTCCTTCACCCAAACCAAAATATATTTCTTCCTGTCTTCTCCCCTAGTTGAGACTAAAAAATGGATGCTACACCCGAAAGGCTGGTTCTTCTCAACTGTCTGTCATATGTCACATTATCTAAAACAGAGGCAGAGCTTGGGCACAGCACTATGCTGGGATGAAGCGCACCTGAAATCTGCCAGTAATGTTTGGCACACAAAGAAAGAAAAAAGAGAGGATTTTCATCAAACATACAGCTCACAGACACTCTGTCCCTGTGATAACAGACTAGATTAGGGAGTTGTACATGAGTTCTCTCTTTTGTCTAAGCAACATTCCTACTGTCCAGCAAATACAGCTCTTTCCTTTCTGACATGTGGACTCAAGAGCATGTTGCATATGCAGAATGACACATTTTGATCCTTTTTTTTTGAATTAGAAATATATCTGTCCTTGTTTTCTGTTACAGCCCACCCAAAACAAGGACTGCTTTTTGAACATGCCTTCTCTCTTTGTTGAGGACTACAGAAAATCTATGGACTTTCTGGAATAAAACTTTACTCACTCCAGTTAAATAGCTTGAATTAGCAACTGACCATCCAATATTCCTCCTGTTTGGGAAATAGTTTTATTTCAATGCTAATTTGCCTGTCTAAAGCTCACAAATGGTGGAACATCATCAAGGGTTTCAAAACACTCAATGCTCAGCATTAGGATGCTTGCATAAAAAACTTTAAAGGCTGTGGCAAACAAAGAGTTTGTTCTTTCTTTGTGTGGGTGTCAGCACTACATAAAAACCTTTCTCCTCTTTTGCATTATATGGAAGACCTGTTTAGAGGGCATGTGGCGCTGAAAGCAATTGGAAATCCACAGAGTATCTGACCAGAAAGATAAGTTTCTGCCTATTATGCACAAGTGCAAGGCAAACACAACACTACACCAACCCAGCTGGGAAAACGTGTGTGTGTGTGCATGACTGCCCGTGTGCCAGGCATCACACTGCAAAATATGAAAGCGTTGCAAGAGCTGGAAGCTAAAACAAATATCCTCCAGCCTCAAGGCTCGGACGCGCTGCTGTCAGCGCAGGATTTACACCCGTTGCTCCTCCAGAGGAGCTCAGCACACTGAGTATCTCGGAGCCCCTCCAGAAGTCCGTGCTGTCCCTGTGCCGAGTTTCCCCCACAACTTGGGCACTTTTGAACACATCTTCCCATGCGCCCCCCAGCTCCGAGGAGCCCGCAAAGGTGCTGACGAGGAGGTCGATTCCCAGCGGGATAGTGCCGTCTGGCACTCAGAATGATGTGAGATGTCATTATAAAACTACCTGGTAAAACTACCCGGCTAAGGGACAGCAAACTCACAGCCCTGGCTCTGATGGCCCTAAATGCAGCCCATGAACTCTCTGGAGAGGCACCTTTTTATCCCAAGTCCCCACAGCACCTAGGACAACCTTCTGCTCCCAAACTAAGCTTCCTGGAAACTGTGACAACTAATACTGTGACAACTACTACAGCTACATTTCTGGACACGGTCCCAATTCTTCTTTGCAGTTTTTATGCTTCTTTGCATGTTAGCCTACATGAGGTTTCTTTGGCATCTTTTTCTCCCATCTTCAGCCCCTCTCCAACAAACATTCCCACGTGCATGTGCCAAAAAGGAAGAAATCCATTTGTTAGTCAAACAAAACGCGAAACACTGACAAATAAAATACTTTCCCAATCGGAGGTTTGAAAGAGTGGAAGAAGAGGCTAAAGGACTCCAGGAATGATCTGGGATGAGGAAAGAACACCTGGAAAACAGGTCTGCGCTTTCCACCTCCTGAAAACCCGGGCCTTCACTCCCCAGCACCATGTGCGTCTTACAGCGCCGTGCACGCCGCCAAGCAAGAAAGAAGAACTAAACGAAATGAAATGAGATGAAATGAAATGAAATGAGATGAGATGAAATGAAATGAGATGAAACGAAACGAAACGAAGGTTAATTGCGCAAGACGCCCGCGGCGGCCGAGCTCCCCGCCCGGGCCCGGGCGGCACCGCAGCATCGCGGCGGCCCCGCACGGGCCCTGGC